>OX451215.1:117782004-118283752 GCA_949628195.1 Phasia obesa | reverse complement strand
AAATGTTTGTTTGAATTCAGTTTATTTATTTGTTAAGGGATACTTCAAATTATTAATATAATTATTAGTTTTTTAGAATTCTTTAAATTATGTTAATGATAATTGCAACTTCAAGTTTACGGTCACAAAATTATTGAATTCTCTCAACTCAACTATTCAAATGCACGGTCACTAATCAACTCTACGACTGACTTCTGACTTTTTTCACCGCGCTCTTCTTATTGTTAAATATAAGTACTCTATGCTCTTTTAGCATGTCCGTTATGTACATAGTGAAGGGTATGTTCGACTGAGGTTGGCACCCTACATTAATATATCTTTAGACATAATTAATTAATTTTAAGTAGTTCGAAATAAATCGTTTGCTGGAATTTAAAAATTTTTTTTTATGTGACTGTAACATTTCTCTGGTTTGTATAAATAATTCTGCCGTTTTCCTCTTTAAAAATGTTATTAAAATGTTATTCTTATTTGATTTTAGCACCAAAAAGATATATATAACAAAACCGTTCCAAAAGCACCGGTAATGGCACCTCATTTCAAAAGGCCAGAACGGATGTTTGAGGAAAATGTGGACCGTCTATGCCAGTTTTTAGCAACGAGACCTACTCAAAAGTCTCTGAACTGGCATAAATTACCACGGAAATATTGAAATTCTTAAAAGATAATTTTACGAGTACCTCTAACCCACTAGGCATAGATGCGGTTAGTCATTTTTCGAAAAGAATTGATAAAACTGGTATTGGTCTGGACCACCTATAAATATCTCAAGTTAATAATGAAAATCCTACAACAACGACATAAGACAAGCAATTAATCGCAGAGATTTTATACATGCTCGATGAAAACATTATAAAACTACAGGATTGTATGAACAATACCGAGTATTACGTAGGCTTAAAATTAAAAGAGCCAAATCTGACTTCTATACTTCAAAGTTCTCTGTTGCCATGGACTCTAAGAAAACTTGGCAAACGATTCGTGAAATTGTTATCGGCAAATATCGATGCAAATATCTTGAATAATCAATTTTTAAATACTCCGAGAGTGCAACCAAACTCTAGCTACTACCATTTCTCTAACGATATTTCGAACCACAATTTTTATTTTGTTAACGTAACCCAATCTGATGTCTTATCCAGCCGGTTATCTATTAAATCTAATGCAGTTGGTGTGGATGAAATTGATCCTAGGTTTTTAAAAATTCTCATTCCACAACTTCTACCCTTTATAACTTTCATTTTCAACAAGATTTTACTACCAATCAATATCCCAAAATTTGGAAACTCGCTAAGATTATACCCATTCCTAAATCTAATCCTAGTTACAGGCCAATAGCAATCTTACCATTTTTGTCAAAAGTTTTTGAAATATTAATTCACAACCAAATTATACGGTATATTGAATAGAATAATATGCTCTCTGATCGGCAATCTGGTTTTCGTAAAAATCATAGGTGTATTACAGCCCTCGTTGATGTCTTAAAATTAGGCATATGTTCAGTTTTTCATCAACAGCAACCGATCTGATATATTCATATTTAGTTGATGGATATCAGTACGTTGTAACTCCTACCTTAAAGTCAGGATTTTTGCCATTAAGTCGAGGAGTTCCACAAGGGTCGATATTAGGCCCTCTTCTCTTTACGTTATGCTTTAACGATCTTCAAAGCAAACTTGAGCACTGCAAGGTCATATTGTATGCTGATGATGTTCAGATGTACATAAGTTGCAGAAATACTGCTGTGCAAGAATGTGTGTCAATCCTTAACCAGGATATAAATCGTGTTTATGAGTGGGCCACCGCAAATGCTCTAGAAATTAACACTACTAAGTCAAAGTGTTTGATTATTAAAAAGAGGTTATTAAAACTAAAACACAATCCTATTTTAACATTAAACAACCAGTCCATAGATATTTTTAACTCTGCCAAAAATCTTGGTATAATATTTAACGACAGCCTAATCATGTTAATTTTGCATGTGGTCGAATGTTTTCAATGTTAAGGAATCTCTGGCAAACCCACTATTGTACACCAATTAAAATTAGAATAATTCTTGCCAAATCATACTTAATACCAGTTCTATTGTATGGATGTGAACTTATTGCCAACTGTGATAATGAAAGTAAAAGAAAACTAATGTGGCCTTTAATAACATTATCCGTTACGTGTATGGTCTTAGAAGGTATGATCATATCTTATGAAACCATGCTATATGGAATTGGTTTTGATGAACATTTAGAGTTCGAATTTTACTATTTATGCATAAAATTATATATACACACCAACCTAAGTATCTTCATGAACGCTTAAACTTTTCTACTTTTGATAGAGGTAAAAGACTTTTAGCATTTGGGCATCGAACAGTGCTTTCAAAATATCACTTCTTTATTAATGCTATCAATCTCTGGAACGGAATCCCTCATAGGCTACAAACCATTAGTAACGCACGTCAATTTAGGAAAGATATTATTGGTCACTTTTCACGGTGAATAACTTAAACTTCTTGTTTTAATTTCATTATGTTTTATTAAATTTGGATTTAGTGCATATATATGTATAACAAATTTAATGTACTGAAATTATTAAGTTATTATGTATTCTATTAGATTAATATATAATTAATTGTGTTTTTTTGTTTTATCTTTATGTTAAATGTATATTTAAATTTTTAATGTATTAACATATACTCAGTTCCATACTGCAATATGGGACTTAAAGTCTTGTAATTGCGATATAATATACCCTACTGATCCTACCCATCTACTAATTGATTGCCCAGTTTATCAAGCTGAAAGAATTCGATGTTTTATCAACAAGGACCCAATCGAACTACTTGGTGATCCAACAGACAGTAATATTTCTATTATAATCGATTATTTAAAATCAACAAAGCTTTATAATACCATTTAATTGTATTCCACAAAAAAATCATTTTCTTATCTAAGCTAACAACATCTATAAAAGTCAATTTATCTTTTAAATTTAAATCCATATATGTATATATTTAAGCTGAAGGCCTTTGTTGCTATTGCTGTTTGAAATAATTAGCGTATAATTTAAATTGTAAGCTAATTTCTTATAAATAAATAAAATAAAAAGTCTTGTATATGGGACATTAAAATAATAATAAAACTAAACTAAATTATACAAAATAAGTTGTGAGATGGTAATTAGCTCGAGTTTATTTTTTAAATTTTACTTCCGTCACAAATAAAAGATGAAACCCATCCTTAAAAATTGCTCCTGTCATCCAAGCTGATTTAGAATGTCTATAATGAACAGGACAATTAAAATTCTCAAAACAGTTTAAGTTGGTGAGTTCCTGCGGCATTTGCGCAGCACAAGAAAGTTACCCGCTGCTTTTCAGTTTTTGCACCAGGACCTGTTTTTTCCGAAGATGAGTTACGATCACCGTAATCCTTTTTTTATTATTATTTTTTCTGGCATCCCTAATCAATAATTACTGTTCAGCATAAAATTAATTTTATAAAAAAAAAACGATTAGTGAGTTGAGTAAGGAAAATAGGAGAGGGAGAAGAGTTCAAATTTTGACATGATCGGTCGCACTTCAACGAAAAGATTTTAATGAAAAGTATAAAGAAATAAAAGCAGTATATAAAAGATTTTTATTTTTTTTATAAAAAAACGCAAGAAGTGCATACAAATGTATGTCTGAAAGAAATATTAAAAAACTTTGTAAATAAATAAATATATAAATAAAAGAATAAAAAAATATGGAACAAATTAAACTCCATGTGTTAATGTGTCTGTAAAGAAAAAAAAACTGTCAAATGATCTTTTGAATAATACATAATACACGAAAACATACAATTCAAGCTTAAAAATCAAATTAAATTTAACTAAACAAAAACAAATTAACTACAATAATTAAATACATTAACACCTTAAGAGAGAAAAAAAATAGCTGAAAGAAAAATGTTAACCAAAAATAAAATAAGAATCTTTACTATTGTATATTAAAATATTTTGTCAAGGTAAAATTATTTTGGTTAATGACAAATAAAGAAAAGCAAATAGAACTCAAATTAAGCACGTGAAATATAATTTATTTACTGTAAAGAAATTTCTAGAACTTCAAAAATTTGTACTAAATTATAACAGTAAAATTTACAACTAAGGAGGCTTACAACTAACAACATCAATTGAGGGGAACAATAAACCTCAACTAAAATAACAACAATATACATACATATCGTCGCGTTTGTTCTTAAACCACGTAAGCGACATTTTTTCGAAATTGACTTTTTTGGTTTTTATGGTAGTAAATAACATTTGCCACCAGACAACAGTCTCATCTTAACAAGTTTGTATGCAAAATAAATAAATCCATTTTCAAAACCTCGTAAGCGCCATACAAATGACATTTGCATGCAAAATATAATGGTTTTTATATTTCAAGTTGGAAATGTTAAAGTCTCAACCACTAAGTTTTTTGTATTTAAGATTAAAAAAATAATGAAATTTGCAGGCCAATTGGAGATTTTTAATAAAGTTAAAAGTTTTTTTTTGATAAATACAAAAATAAATGTTTATTTACACACAGAAATTTTTTGTTCGCGCCAAAACCACGTAAGCGACAGATTTCGCTACAATTAATTGTAAGTAACAAATTTAAACAAAAAAAAAAAGTTTGTATACCCTTCAGAGAGTCGCACAGCCATGTTTTGCAAAAAATTATTTTGAAAGCCATATTAAAGAAGTTATTAAGTTTTTTTCATTTTCTGAAAAACGACTTCTTGGCGCTTACGTGGTTTAAGAATAAACGCGACGATATGTACTTACTATTATTTAGACATATGTATGTATTTAAAATAAATAATAAAGAGTAATCAAAAAAAAAAAAATAAAAAAAAAAATTAAAAAATTATATATATAAAAATTATATATATTATATATATATATATATAAATTATATATATAAAAATTATATATATATATATATATATATATATATATATATATATATATATATATATATATATATATATAGTTCTTTTTTCTATAAAAAATGTAAAAAAATAAAATAAAATAAAACGACAATATTCTAAAAAGGGTGAAAAAGCATAATGTAAGATATTCACAAACAAATAAAAAGTTATAAAAAAACGTGAAAAAATGAGTAAACCTGTATAGAATTTTTTGATCATCTCTTTCATTAGCATAAGCATATTTAATGGTAAGAGAACCTATATAATTATATTTACAATGTAACAATCGAATTCTTATTACATTCTCTTAGCATATTAATTTTTATTTACTAGTACCTATGTATCTCTTTTTAGGGTTCCGTACACAAAGTGTAAAAACGTCACCCTATTGTTTTCGCTACAATGTCTGTCCGTCTGTCAGCGCCTTTTATCTCTGGAACCGTAATAGGTACATTCTTGAAATTTTCATAGCTGTTGCCGCTATAGCAACAAATACTAAAACTTATAGGGTGTTCCAATAGGGAGGTGTTATTCAAGAAAATGTGGTTATTTCTTGAACTGTAGGAGGGATACACTTGATTTACAAACAGTAATTAAAACTTAGTTCATTATATAAACAAGTATAAAAAAATAAAACTAAAAATTAAAGGATGTTCCGATAGTGTTGTGATTTTTATGTATAAGGCCTAAGTTCTGAACCATAAAAGGTTCACTCTTGAAATTTCCATTGAAGGCCGCTATAATAACAAATTCTAAACCTTATAGGGTGTTCGGATAGAGAGGTGTTATCCACGAATATCTGCTTATTTCTTGAACTGTAGTAGGAATACACTAAAAATATGCAAGCAGTAATCAAAACTTAGTTCGCTATATAAACAAGTCTAAAAAAATAAACCTAAAAATTAAAGGGTGTTCCGATGTGGTGTGATATGCATGTATAAGGCCTAAGTTTTGAACCATAATAGGTAGACTCTTGAAATTTTCACAGAAGGTATATAACTGTGGTCACTATAGCAATGAATACTAAAACTTATCGGGTGTTCCGAAAGTGAGGTCTTATTTGCCTTTATGTCTTTATTTCGTGAGCTATAGGAAGCAACCACTTAAAATTTGCAGATAGTAATTAACACTATGTTCGCTTTCTAAACAAGTATATGAAATTAAACCTTAAAATTAGAGGGTGTTCCGAGAGTGACGTGCTTTGCGTGTATATGGCCTAAGTTTTGAACAATAATAAGTAGACTCTTGAAGTTTTTACAGGAGGTTTATTACTATGGAAACTTTAACAAATAATAAAAATTAAAGGGTGTTCCGACAGTGACGTGATTCTCATGTATAACGCCTTATTTCTTAAACCGTAATAGATAGACTCTTAAAATTTTGTACAGGAGATATGTTGCCACAGCCGATATGACAATTACTAAAAATTAAAAGGTGTTCCGACAATGACATGTTTTTCACGTATAGTGAATTATTTTTTTAATCGTAATAGGTAAACTCTTAATATATTCATAGAAAAAGAATTTCCATGGCCGTTATAACAAATAATAAAATTAAAGGGTTTTGCGACAGAGACATGATTCTTACTTAAATAGCCTTATTTTTTGAACCGTAATAGGTAGACTCTTGAATTGTTTACAGCAGATGTTGTACTTCGGCCTCTGTAACAATTACTAATTACTAAAGGGTGATACATCAGTGACATGTTTTTCACGTATATTACCT
Organism: Phasia obesa; assembly: GCA_949628195.1. Classification (NCBI taxonomy): domain Eukaryota; kingdom Metazoa; phylum Arthropoda; class Insecta; order Diptera; family Tachinidae; genus Phasia; species Phasia obesa. The sequence continues at coordinate 118,277,075 of OX451215.1, read as the reverse complement.
TATTTTTTGAACAGCAATAGGTAGGCCTGCTATTTTTATAGAAAGTGTATTACCATGGCCGTTATAACAAAAATTTAAAGGGTGTTCCAATAGCGATGCAATTTTCGCGAATATGACTTTGGTTTTAAAAATAAAGGGTGCCCCATAAGACATGAAAAAATTAACAACTTGAATTTTTAAAGGCGTACTAAACATAGTACGGAACCCCACGTGTGTGAGACTAACTCGCACTTGACTGATTTATTTTTATATTCCTTTTTTTACATTTTTCAACCCTCACAGTACTGGATATTTAAATATGTTCACATATACAATGTAAAAAAAAACTATTTATTTTTTTTATTTTTATTTACAAATACATAATTTGTTCACATGGATTATAGCCAATAAATTTTGGATTGTTTATAGACAGATATAAATTAAATGTTTTTGTTTGTTTTTTTTTTTGCATTTAAGGTAATGAAGCAGATTTTCAATATTATATTTTTCTTCTTTGAGGTAGCATGTTGATCATGTCGAAGTAATTTTCTTTAATTGTTGATGTATGGTGTTGTGGAGTGGGAGGAAGTATTTTTGTGTTGAAGGCGAAAAATAAGATAGACCTAATGGACAGTGACATAGAATTTTACTAGAAAAAAATCGGACAATAGTTTTGTATATGGGTATTGTCTTAATGCGTATTTTAGGGCCAAAAGGCAATACAACGGCTACACAGATTGCAGAAGGGGTAGTAGGCCCAGACAGACGGACGGACAGACGGATACGAAAAATATTAGGTATATGATTTATGTGTGTCTTGTGGTGAAAGAATCCCCCTATAGCTGACTGGTAGCCGGATGAAGCCACCGTATCGAAATCTCAACCCAACCAAACACATTTCATTATCATCAAAAAATAATCATAACAGATGGCACGTAGGTCTTTTGTGGCAGCAATTTCCAAAACAATCCGGGTTCGTCAGCGTTATAAAGCTAGTCATTGACTAATCCCAACTCTTCAATTTTACTTTTTAGCTTCATTTTGAAAGGATCCACCGAATGCGGGTATGAAGAAAGTTTTGAAACCATCCATCGCTGGCATTAAACTTGAAAGAATTTTCTTTAATTTTATTGTAAACATCTTTGGCCTTTTCTTTTAACATAAGTCCATTTATAGCAAACTTTTTGTCTCTCATATCCAGAAACCCAGGGGTAAAACATATTCCATTTTTGGGTACTCGGAAGGCCGCACAATCTTTCTTTTTCCAGGTCCACAGAAGGTATTGTTGACACATTTAATAATAGAACTTATGTTTTTTTTATTCCACATATTGTATATTTTTTTTTACCCCAAATTTATTCGCTAAACTTGTAACACTTGCTCCTTTTTGTAAATGCTCCAAATCTTCGGACTTTGCTTTTAAAGTTAAAAACGTATGCTTTTTTATATGCATATTTAAAAACTTTTAAATTTATTTTTATACAAAAATTAATACAGCTGAATGAATGCGAACTAAAAGTGTATGTAAGAAATTTTGACTTACAGCTTAAAAAACAATTCAAAAGCAAATAGCTAGGGAAATCCCTAAATTGTTGTGAAATTAAACCAGAATTTATTTACAACCCTGTTTGCAAAGATTTCATCACTGTTTAATATCCCGTTCAGGCTGCCACGAAATTAAGTAATTTTGTGATTTCAGCCGAAATCAAGTTGAAATTACGTAATTTCGCATATATTTTACCATTGCCCAAATTAACTCATTTTACTTAATTTCGTCGAAATTAACTTGAAATTACGATAAACAACGCTGGTTTTGTAACCATAACCCTATTTACAACCTAGAAAGTCTTTGTTTGAAAAAAAATTAAAAGCCAAATGAAATAATGGAAATGTACATAATTGTACATTAATTTTGTTGTAGTGTTGTTTTTAATATTCGAGTATATTTTAAATCAATGCGAAAGTGTTGTGCGAAAGCTTTTTGCAAAAGAATTAAATTATACAATTGCAACTACGCGTGATCATCTGTTTGCGAAATTAACTCAAATGTCAAAAAGCCCAGTATGAACACTTTAGATTTCGTTCGTAATTTCAGCTCGAAATTACTTAACTTCGTGGCAGCCTGAATGGGTTATAAATAAAAGTCCGGTAAGAAATTCAAAAATAAGTTCACATTTTAAAGCTTTCACACTAAGTTCATATTTTAGAGTAATCAATAGAAGAAAAAAAATTTTCATATTTTGGGGCGTTCTGTTCATAGAATACGGTATATATTATCGCGAGTATACTGCATTTGTTTTTTATTTCTACAGTATTTAACAGTATTTGTTGGTCCGTCTTTACTTCAGTATACCATTTAAAAAATATGCCATGTCTTGATTTTGTGTTCAAATGGATTTGTGCAGGCCTCTGATGCAGACGACTTTTTAATTATATCGCATCACAAGATTTTTGAAAATGTACACACTTAAAAAACAGTGTCTAAATATCTAATAAAATAGAACAAAATTTATATGATATATCTAAGGTTTTTTCAAGAAGAAAGTCTTATTATTTTATAAACTTTTTGGAAAAAAACAAGAAGAAAACTTAGGGTTTTTATTAGGTATTCTACTTTTTCTTCAAAAAGGTTTTCTTCTTGATTTTATTAGGCTATCTTGTTTTTTTATAAAAACAAAAAAAAAAAATTAACAAACAATTTCCGAAAAAAACTGAAAACAATTGGTATATTGCTTTTTTGACATCTCCTTTGAAATTTGTTTGCTATTTCTTTGATTTCTTCCTATCTTTTCTTTTTATGGTGGAGGATGCCTGACATTTTATTTTGCCATCATATTATCCTCAATTTTTCCAGTGGGTGGAAGATCAGTGGAGATTCTTCTAATGGATTGTCTAGAGAGGGTTGAAGCCACTTAATTTCTAAACCCGAAAAACCATGGTGAAAATGTTTTCGTCCTCTGCCAGGGATCGAACCTGGTGCGCTTCGTTTTGTAGGCATGCACTTTACCACTACACCAAATGTATATTTTATGTTTTAACAAGCAGTTTCTATGTTGATTTCTATAAAGGAAATAACAAGAAAGCTAATATAATCAAGAAGATAACCTTATTAAGAAAATTAAAAAGATGATTTACACATGATCATATAGGAACCTAATGAAATCAACCCTTTTTGAAGAAATCAATAAGAAATCCATTTTTTATACAATTCAGAAGAAAACCTAATAGAATCAAATAGTTTTTCTCTATGGATTGTTTTTTTTGTGTCAAAGAGTAAAAAAATTGTGAATAACAAGTTTTTTGATTGATTTAATGGGATTCCCTTATTAATAAAATGAAAAAGATTTACCACGTGAAAATAATAAGGAATCTCTTCGAAAAAAACCTTCCCTTTTTTCTGCTTGAATATCCCTTTGCCTAAAAGCATTTTATAAAGAAAATCTTTTTGATTCTATTAGGCGTTTTTGGCTCTGTGTAGTAACCAATTTAAACAACAAAGCTAATCTTTTTAAAACTGTATGTTTGAAACTAAACTTGTCCTTTAATCCGGAGACTGAAGGTCAAAATCAATATTGATGGTACGGAATTGGCACAAAAGAATACGATTAAGTACCTAGGAAGGTACATCAAATCATCGCTCACAACAGACGGGAGACAGAAATCGGCTGATGAAATGTCTAACAACTGTGAAATCAGCTCTGTCCCCAAATGTAGCAGTCAATTCAAATAAAAATTTGGTTAGATCAAAAATTTAATATGCTAGTACAACTTCTGCCAACACACTGAACAGTGTTAACAAAAAAATTACAGCTTTTCAACTTCGTAGATGTCTAGGATTAACTCCTTCAACACCAATACAAATAATTTACGGCATAGCCAATGAACTATCATCACGAGAACGAATATTTATCTCTCTGCAACAGCTCTATCAACCGGAAGATTTTTTCCCAGGTGAGAAAAATATGCCAGCAACTTTGCTCAACTTACTTTTAATTATAGCTGGCGTAGAGCAACACTCAGGTCCACAGATTTGGATTTGTTCTGTGTGTCACACCCGTATAACCCGGAATGTAGCCTCAGTCAGGTGCACGGTTTGTAATAGCTGGTGCCACCGGAAAAGGTGCTCAGGTCTCACCAACCACCGCAACTGGTCCCCAAGCTTTGTAGCAAGTTGTTGTAGCTCGCAACCACCCAATGTCAGCACTGGTTCTTCAATAATAATCCAAAAAAATCACATCCCATCCCTATCTGTAGGACATAACAGAGCACGGCGGTCTCTGTGGGCATGTTCAATATGCCGAGGTATTATTCGAAGAAACACTACATCAGTTCAGTGCAATGGTTGCAAACAATGGTGTCACTTGAGAAAATGTTCGAACCTACGCACGCATAAAGATTGGACTACCAGGTATTTAGCCTCTTGCTGCGTTAATAACATCATAGCAACAAGTAGTACCCCACAAATAACTGCTCCATCAACACCCTATAGCACTACTATGCAGGTTCGACCGACTACACCACAGCTACAACAACCATTACCCCAGGCAACTATTTCTCAGTGCCCTACTCAACACCCTGACCGGCGGCTAGTGCACAATAATGGTCCCCATCAATCTTTTCAGATTATGCAATTAAATTGTAATGGTCTGCGAAACAAGATTGTGAAGATCACAAAATATATGCATGATCACAAAATACCCATAGCCGCCATACAAGAAACAAAGCTGACCAGTGATTGTTCACTCTCAACTTCTGGGAACTCTAATATTATTCGGAAAGATAGAGACCACGGTGGAGGGCTTGCGTTTATTATTCAACGTAATGTCAGCTATAAGCTGCTTGCGCCCCCAATCTCACCCATACCCGACTCGTTCCTAGAGATATTGATATCACCAATGTATATATCCCGCCCGTTAACAGTATAGGTGTCAGTTATCACCCGAGCATATCTCACCTCTTGCAAGGTGATAACAAAATAATACTTGGTGATTTCAATGCTCATCATGAGAGTTGGTATTCTCAGTTACCAAACGATCCTCGCGGCATACTCATAGCCGATCAGATAGATGATTCCGACTTCCCTGCAATTAATAAAGATTTCTCTACAAGAATAACAGCAAGATGCTCAAGCTCGCCAGACGTTTCTATTGTCTACTCGTCGCTTCTTGCCTACACCAACTGGCAAACTCAAGTTGCGTTTAATTCTGACCACATCCCCATCTTGGTCACTGTAGAGAAACCGAGCGACTTCGTGGAGCATGATAAGCGCACATTTATTAACTACAATAAAGCCAACTGGCAGGGCTTCTCAAAACTTGTTGATGACACTCTCCGCCAACAGCCCCACCCCATCTGTGCCAGAAAAGGAGAAAAAATCCTAAGAGTAGCAATTCTCAAGGCTGCTAAGCGCTTTATCCCTGCAGGAAGAATTCCTAATGTTAGACCACATTTTCCATCTAATGCAGCTCGTTTGGCACAAGAGCGCGATCAACTGCGCATATCCAACCCTGCAAATGAGCGAATTGATGAGTTGACGGCAGAGATAAATATTCTCGTTGATGAACATCGGCGCAATAAATGGTTAGATCACCTCAACAAATGCTCAGTAAGCTCAAAAAAGTAATGGTCTACCATTAGGAGTCTATCTGGTTCGACTAGAACTAATAATCTCGCAGCTATAGGCGAGATACAGCGATACCCAGCATACATATACAAAAAAAAATGCGCACAACTCTTCTGCAGACAATTTATTGAACACCCCACTCTGCAGAATAGGTCCAAAAGAGCAATAATAAGGAGAACGAAAAATCTCAAACGAAATTTTAAGACGTTTTGCTTGACTTTCAGTGAAGTAAGTAATATTATCTCCAAAGCAACACCCTCTAAGGCTCTTGGACGCGACGGCATCTCTATGCTTATGTTAAAGAAACTTGGTACAGTATCGCTGGAATATATGACACGCCTTCTAGAGCACTCGATGCGCCATTTGGTAATTCCAGAGATTTGGAAAGTCGCCCGTATCATTGCAATTCTAAAACCAGATAAACCCGCTATAATAGGAGACTCATACCACCCGATCTCCCTGTTATCACCTGTAGCAAAAGTTTTGGTAGCGCTACTGTTACCAACACTTAGAGAGCATTTCCCGCTTGCCTCACGCCAACACGGCTTCAGGGAAACCTATAGCACAACAACGGCTTTGAACAGATCGCACATGGTCTCAATCAGCAAAGGCCGTGTCAACGAACCATTGTTGCTGCCTTAGATTTATCCAAGGCATTGGACACGGTAGATCACTCTGTGCTGATAAATGACATTACCCAATCTACTCTTCCCAACTATCTCAAACGCTGGGTTGCTAATTACCTATGTGGCAGACAAGCGTTTGTTGAGTTTAGGGGCCAAAAATCAAGCTACCACAAGATAAAAATGGGCGTGCCACAAGGAGTGTTGTCACCCTTACTCTTCAATATTTATCTTACCCAGATTCCTGAGCCACTCCAAGATGTCATGATGGTTTCTTATGCAGATGACTGCACAATCTACTCATCTGGTGTTCAGATTGAAGAAATAAGTGCCAGGATTTCCAATTATATAGCCACCATCGGGGAATTTCTGCAGGAACGTAAACTCCAGCTATCACCTTCAAAGTCGTCGGTGTCCCTTTTTACTTCTTGGACGAAGGAAGTAAGGACGGAATTAAACATCTCAGTTGAAGGCAGACGTATCCCTACGGTTAACAACCCAAAAATCCTAGGGGTGGTCTTCGACAACCTCCTTCACTTTTCCTCGCACGCCACTTATATCAGCCAAAAAGTGAAATCTAGAAATAAGGTTCTTAAAGCTCTCGCTGGCACCTCTTGGGGCATGACAAAAGAAACAATTACAGCGACGTATAAGGCGATTTGCCGCTCCGTCTTAAATTACGCTGCCCCGATATGGACCTCTTTTCTAAGCGACACCCAATGGCGAGTCTTACAAACGACCCAAAATAATGCACTCCGAATTGCAACTGGATGTGTCAAGGTGACCAATGTGGATCATCTCCATGAGGAGAAAAAAATATTGCTTGTCAGACAACACAATGAGTTGTTGACCAGACAATTCTTGATAGCATGTCACCTGCCAAGTCATCCCAACTATCAGATACTCTCCCAAGATCCCCCTTCTAGGCACATCCGACAGGACTTTCGTCACTATCTCGCTGGCATCCGTGATGTTATTCCACCCTACGTTGACCGGATGTCCATAGTGACGGCCCAGAAACTCTTGCATCAACAGACGGTCACCACTACCATGACCGGGTATAGATACAATAAAGTCCTCAATGAACATCCCCCTGCAATCTCGGATCATGAACAACTCTTACCCAGGAAAACAAGATCAACCCTGGCACAATTAAGAGCAGGATGGTGCAGTATACTTAACTGCTACCGGGAGCGAATAGTTCCTGGGACTTTGAACCGTTGTCCATCCTGTTCGCAGACCCCTCATGATACTGTGCATTTATTTAATTGTCCTAACAGGCCAACGGATTTGTGCCCCATTGACCTTTGGCTAAGACCGACTGAGGTGGCACAATTTCTCCAGCTTCAAGTTCCACCCATGTGACCCATATTTACATTAATTAATATATATAATTTAAATATTTTCAGGAAAGAATTTCCGACAGCAGCAGAGCTGTTACAACAACAACAACAAATTTAAAAACCTTTTTGACAATCCCAATGAAAAACGTCCCTCAGAACTAACAAAAATTTTAACCTACAACATGTTAGATGAAAAAAAGGAAATTTGTCAAATGAAGCATAAAAAGGATGTATTACCGCGAACTTCAGGAATACAAACAAGATGGATATTGTGTCTTTACAACGGATGTATCATTATCTGCAAATGCGGCTGGTGCTGCGGCGTTAAATGTGTCGACATATGAAAAATTCTACTTCAGTATTAATTTTAAATGTTTTAGCATGTTTGCTGAATTATGGGGCATCAAAAAAGCCCCGGAAATTACAAACAGACAGCATGTCTGTATGCAAAAGTCTGGCAAGAAATGAAACTGACGAGTACTGTATAGCGGATATACACAATTTGTTTAGTCTGTCAGTAATTGATAAATGTCATATAATAAGGACACCTAGCCACACTGGTGTATGGTTTAATGAGGAGATTAATAAAATGTCAAAAGATTTTTAGATTTTGAGGGAATCTCCAAAAGGAAACGAAAATTGTTTGCGTAAATTTTCTTAACAATACCACTGCAACATTGGTACAAATGTTTGAAAATGAAGCCAAAGGATATTAAAATTATAAATAGACTAATGACTGCCACACTTGACAAATTTACTGAATGTAAGTGGAAGAACCCGCACAACATTTACTTTTTACATGAAAAAATTCGCAAGAAATATAATTTATTAAAAAATTCGATAATTTAATAAACTAGTGGTTTTTACCCGGCGTTGCCTGGGTCCACTCTTAGAGCCCTTTTAAGTGCTTGCGAAATGATTAATCTTTTTCGGTTTTGTCCACCTCTCAACAGAGGAGAAACAATTATAGTTTCGCGACAAAGCATTTGCATACATCTCAACAACAGTACCATATATCGGGTTCAACCAATCGAGGAGGTGATGTAACGAAACGCAAAGAAAAAAGTAAGACATACCTATGATACAATTCAGGTGTATAACAAGTGAAAAATCGAATGGTCAGCGCACAAATAAAATAACGATCGAAGCAACGACTGAAAAGATTCAGCTCAACATTCCAATTAGAAAGACCGAATGTCATTATAATTTATAACTTTTCAAGTGACAACAAGAAATCATAATATGGAAAATTGACGGCATTTTGTTGATATTTGTATGGGAATATATAGGAAATCGGTATAAAGCATATTTCACTTTTGGGTACTCGGAAGGCCGCACAATCTTTCTTTTTCCAGGTCCACAGAAGGTATTGTTGACACATTTAATAATATAATTTATGTTTTTTTTTTATTCCACACATTATATATTTTTTTTTACCCCAAATTTATTCGCTAAACTTGTAACACTTGCTCCTTTTTGTAAATGCTCCAAATCTTCGGACTTTTCTTTTAAAGTTAAAAACTTATTCTTTTTTATATGCATATTTAAAAACTTTTAAATTTATGTATATACAAAAATTAATACAGCTGAATGAGTGCGAACTAACAGTGCATGTAAGAAATTTTGACTTACAGCTTAAAAAACAATTCAAAAGCAAACAGTTAGGGAAATCCCAATATTATTGTGAAATTAAACCAGAATATATTTACAACCCTGTTTGCAAAGATTTCATCACTGTTTAAATTAAAGTCCGGTAAGAAATTCAAAAATAAGTTCACATTTTAAGGCTTTCACACTAAGTTCATATTTTAGAGTAATCAATGGAAGAAAAAAAAAAATTTCCATTTTTTGCGGTGTTCTGTTCATATAATACAGTATATATTATCGCGAGTATATGTATTTGTTTTTTATTTCTACATTATTTAACAGTATTTGTTGGTCCGTCTTTACTTCAGTATACCATTTAAAAATATGCCATGTCTTGATTTTGTGTTCAAATGGATTTGCGCAGGCCTCTGATGCAGACGACTTTTTAATTATATCGCATCACAAGATTTTTGAACATGTACACACTTAAAAAACAGTGTCTAAATATCTAATAAAATAGAACAAAATGTATATGATATATCTAAGGTTTTTTCAAGAAGAAAGTCTTATTATTTTAATAATGAAAACTTTTTGGAAAAAAACAAGAAGAAAACTTACGGTTTTTATTAGGTATACTTCATTTTCTTCAAAAAGGTTTTCTTCTTGATTTTATTAGGCTATCTTGTTTTTTTTAAAAACAAAAAAAAAAAAAAAATTCACAAACAATTTCCGAAAAAACTGAAAACAATTAGTGTATTGCTTTTTTGACATCTCCTTTGAAATTTTTTTGCTATTTCTTTGATTTCTTCCTATCTTTTCTTTTTATGGTGGAGGATGCCTGACATTTTATTTTGCCATCATATTATATTCAATTTTTCCAGGGGGTGGAAGAGCAAGGGAGATTCTTCTGATGAATTGTCTAGAGAGGGTTGAAGCCACTTAATTTCTAAACCCGAAAAACCATGGTGAAAATTTTTTCGTCCTCTGCCAGGGATCGAACCTGGTGTGCTTCGTTTTGTAGGCACGCACTTAACCACTACACCAAATGTATATTTTATGTTTTAACAAGCAGTTTCTATGTTGATTTCTATAAACGAAATAACAAGAAAGCTAATATAATCAAGAAGATAACATTATTAAGAAAATTAAAAAGATCATTTACACATGATCATATAGGAACCTAATGAAATCAACTCTTTTTGGAAGAAATCAATAAGAAATCCATTTTTTATACAATTCAGAAGAAATCCTAAAAGAATCAAAAAGTTTTTCTCTATGGATTGTTTTTTTTTTGTGTCAAAGTTTTCTGATTGATTTAATGGGATTCCCTTCTTAATAAAATGAAAAAGATTCTCCACGTTAAAATAATAAGGAATCTCTTCGAAAAAACCTTCGCTTCTTTCTGCTTGAATACCCCTTAGCCTAAAAACATTTCATAGAGAAAATCTTTTTGATTCTATTAGGCGTTTTTGGCTCTGTGTAGTAACCAATTTAAACAACAAAGCTAATCTTTTTAAAACTGTATGTTTGAAACTAAACTTGTCCTTTAATCCGGAGACTGAAGGTCAAAATCAATATTGATGATACGGAATTAGCACAAGTGAATACGATTAAATACCTGGGAAGGTACATCAAATCATCGCTCACAACAGACGGGAGACAGAAATCGGCTGATGAAATGTCTAACAACAGTGAAATCAGCTCTGTCCCCAAATGTAGCAGTCATCCTTCTTTCCATTGTTATAAAAAAAATTTCAATAGAGTTCTATTTTGACATAAAATAAACAAAAACAGATTTGCTGTACAAAGCTATCGCACAAATATTTCTTTTGAAAGTGGAATAAGTCCATTGCTAATAATTATAATTAAAATAATTTTCTTATTGCAATTATTTTTTACTGCTACTTTAATGTACACTTCTGCAGATATTACTAACGCCCGTTTCCCATTATAATACTGAGTATTAAGAATTGCATTGGATTTTTTAATACATAAATCAAATAAGAATTGTTGTGATTGTTAAAAAATCTAACGTGTCATAACATTTCGTTTTCACATTATCACACTTCAAATAAAATTTAAAATCAAGCAAAGGAACAAGCCGAGTCGAAACATTGAACAGCGGCGGTAAGAATTTTTTTATTTATTTTTTTTATATATTATTTTATTTGGAAAAAAGATCAGAAATAAAACTTCAAGAAGCATAACAAGAGAGAAATATAACGACATGCTAAGTTTATTACTTTATATACCACCGTTTTAGTTTGTGCTTTGATTAGTGCGGTCGCGATTTTTTAAGCTCAAATTGTGTGAATAAATTCAACCAAAAGCAAAAAACAAACTAGTTTTAATACAACAACAAAGTTTTCTGTATTTTTTTTCTTCTCTTTTTTCATTCTTTTTTCACAACGACAATATTATATTGCTACTTTAAAAATAAAACAAGAACAATAGGGGCTAATGAGCCTCTTTAATTTAAGTAACAAAAATGTGGACAATTTTGTTTTAAATAAAAACAAAAAAAAAAAAAAATGAAAATAATTTGTGTATAAATGATACGCCAGTTTTACGTGCTCTATCTTGTTCATCGCTTTTGCTAAGCGATGACAATAAAATAACTACAATAAACTCGCCTTCTGAACACAGTGTTAACAAAACTAATATGGATAGTGTAGAAAAACCTAAGATGCAAGTGGGAATGGACAGATACATAACTGTATTGAAAAGAGGTCGAAGCCCTAAATCTTCGCAGCTTGCACCAATGTCTAAAGTTCATAAAGATAAGATAAGAACGGAATAAGTACCCACAATCGTTTTACTATCTTAGATAGCGAAACAGGCGTTCAACTACCTCAAATTTATTTGTAGTGACCTAAGCAGCAATGTAACTCATTAAAGCACTCAATATACGTTCAGCATGCATAGAATGTATATAGAAGAATGAATATGACACTGCATGTTCATTCTGAGCAACAATGTAGGCACTGTGTAGTGTACTAAGTCATACTTTATGCGAAAACAATGCATAAAACAAAAATGAAACGATGACGCTGCATAAGTACGCTTCTGTTTTTTGAATGAACGTTTGTTTACGTTTGCGAGCAAAGCCAACGATCATATTACAATGACCAGGCTTTCAGCTTGCTGTATAAATGTTCTTTACATATAGTTGCTGTATCAGCAACTATTGGTATCGAAGTCACTTTGATTTACAAAATCGAATGTAAACATTTTTACTTGAGTGCAGGGTACAAATTGTTGCTGGGCTTGCAAATTTCGGGAGTAAAAGCTATATTATGAGTATTATTAAGAATATTATGAACAAAAGCTGTATATTTTTAAGTATAAATACGAGTGCATGAATTTAATAAAATCAATTGCTATCTAGAACTTATAAGTTGAAGATTTCAATTCTTATTCCGGCCGACCAAAAGTCAGTCTACTAACTGGCAGAGTCTAACTGCCTTGATAATAAAAAGATTAGGACTAAAAATAGTATTTGTACCCCATACACCACATGGCGATCCTGCTTTCAACGATCCTGCCTTCAGTAATCAATAATAATCAATAATCCTTTTAATTCAAATGAACCAAGAAATTGACAGGACATACCTTGAGGGTTTTTGAAAAATTCATTGGCTACGAGTCCTGAACCCTATATCCCAGCAGACGACAACCTCAGACCGCAGCACCATCTACCGCTAAAACAGACTTACCAGCGCCTTCTCAACAGTAGCGGCAAAAACAAAAATTATGTATAAAACCCTTTAAATTAGCTGACTTTTAACATATATATATATATATATTGTAACTATGCATGAGCCCTTGGCCTGCATTGACTGCTGTAGGAACGGACATAGATTAAAGTCCATGGTTAGGAACAATAAGAATATAGTATTATTTGATCATAAAAACTTCGTACAAATATATCTGCCCTACAGCACTAGCTGCTATAGAAATAATCAAAAACAAAAACAATAAATGATATAAAAATACAAAATTTTTACAATGTCTTGGTGGAAAAAAATATTCAATGCAATTCCGCTAGTATTCGCTGGCTACGAAGTTGGTCAGTCTATTGAAGAGAAATCTAACCAGGAAGCAATAGAAACAGTACAGGCCAAAAACAAAGAACCCTTAGAGAGTTCAAATAGTCTAGTAGAAATAATACTCTTAATATTAACAGTTTCCATTATAATATATTACATTATAAAACAAATAAAAAAGGGTTTTAAACGCAGCCTCGGCGAAATAAGACAAATATAATGGTCGCCTGGGAGGAAATTCATGAAAAATTATTAATCGAAAAAGAAAACTTTACTAAAAGTAAAACAAGAAACTTTGATAAAACACTTACAAACATTATTTGAATCACTTGAGGGCATTAGAAAAATAGTCAATGAACACAAAGTGAAATTAACAATAGAACACAAAAAATATTGTCTAGATACCTTCTGGCAACATAGAGACAAATTAGTAAAGATACTTGCATACTACGAGTTGGAGAGTATTGTACCACACGACACTGAAACACCTATAACTTACACCGTTGATACATCCAATACACCTAATACTAGCGAAACCGGAGTAGAATACCCAAACATGTCGGAATTCAACTTAGAAATAGCAACCAAAGCTATTCCCAGCTTTTCGGGAAACCATAAGGAGCTAGAATCATTCCTTAAAATTGTGGAAATTATATATAATAGCTTAAGTCAAACCGGTAAAAGCGCACTAATCTACTATATAATATACGTTAAATTAACACAAACGGTAAGGACAAATATAACTGCTATCCAATCACCCACAACATTGCAAGAATTGAAAGATGCACTTTCCACTAAATATAAATCCACAAAAACAATTCCCCAAATACAAAACCAATTATCAAACCTTTACCAAAGAAACCAAAGTATAACGACATTTAGAAATAACATTTTGTCACTAACTGCAGAACTTAACAAACTACAAATAACACAAGTAGGTAATAATGCTACTACAGAATAAAAAGCTTTAGTTACACAATTAAATGAACAATACAGTCTAACAGTGTTCAAAAATGGCATAAATGAGCATTACAAACAAACAATATTCGCTTCATTACCAAAAACATTTGAATCAGCAGTAGAATTAGCTCTTGAACTTGAACAAAATAGTCAAGGTAATAATTCACGAGTCATGTTCATTTCAAACAACCAAAGGTACAACCATAGCACGAACTTCAATTCCAACAATAGTAACACTAAAATGAGATATACTAATAATAATTTTAGAAACAATAACAACAGATCCAATAATTACAATAATAATCGAAATAACTTTACACCAACAAACAATTTTAATTTTAGACCCTCAAACAATTTTAGATCTCCACAAAATTCTAACATTAGACACACAAACAACTATACCAACTTCCGTAATAACACTGCCAATAATAGACAAAACAATAACAACAACAGACAAATGCCACAATACAACAGAAACGGTCGCCAAATAAACGTTATGAACCTTCAGGGAAACGTAGGCGACCCGGAGGACAACAACTAAATTCCTCCGGGGTACAGAAAAATATTTACTTAATTACAAAAAATTTGACAAATTTCATTACAATATATAACACAAATTTTAAAAAATATATGACATTTCTCATAGACACCGGTGCCGACATTTCTATTTGCAAAAATCAATTTGATAATGAATTTGAGTATGACACTAACAATAAATGTAAATTGACAGGGATTACTAAGAACGAAATCAATTCAATGGGAACTGCTATTTTAACATTTGATATAGGAAAAGATAAAACTAATGTTAACTTTCACTTAGTTACAGAAGACTTTCCGACCTCCACTGACGGAATACTCGGAAAAGACTTTCTAATAAACCACTTATGTAAAATTGACTACGAAACATTTACCTTAACACTAACGATTAATAACAGAGAAACAACCTTACCAATAGACACTAAATTTCAACCAAATAACACTTTTGAGATACCACCTAGAACAGAAATGATATTCCCAATAAATCTCAACATAAAGAAAGACAGCGTCATACTAAATCAAGAAATAGAGCAAGGAGTATTTCTAGCTAATTCAATAGCACCTGCAAACGGAAATTGTCACATCAAAATCATAAATGTAAACGATTACACTTCAAAAATTAAACAGATAAAAATTAACACAGAAGATTTAGCAGATTACTATATTATGTCATACCAAAATACAAACACTTACAATAATACACGATTCATTAAATTAATAAAGGAATTAAATCTAAGGAAATTAGATAAAAAGACAGAATCAGAGTTACACAATATATTCAGAGAATACCAATCAATATTTCACTTAGAAGGTGAACAGCTCACAACCAACACATTTTATACACAAAGACTAAATTTAACTGATAATTCTCCTGTATTTATAAAAAACTACAGACTTCCACAAACTCAACAGGAGGAAATTCAAAAACAAATACAAGGCATGATAAAGGATGACATAATTGAACCCTCAGTCAGTCCTTACAATTCACCGCTACGCATAGTGCCAAAGAAAAGTGACAATGGCAACAAGAAATGGAGATTAGTGGTCGACTACAGAAAACTTAATGACAAAATAATAAATGACAAATTCCCATTGAAGACATATTAGACATGCTAGGACGAGCAAAATATTTTACAACATTAGATATGACAAGTTCATTTCACCAAATACCATTAGATAACGACTCAAGACCTCCTACAGCCTTTTCAACACAAGACGGTCATTATCAATTCAAACGATTACCATTTGGATTGAAAATATCCTCCAATAGTTTCCAAAGAATGCTAACAATAGCACTATCTGGCCTAAAATCAGAAGCATTTCTCTACGTTGACGATATTATTGTGTTCGGATGTTCCATACGTCACCACAATCAGAACCTTTTAAAAGTATTTGAAAGACTAAAGAAATACAATTTAAAACTAAACGCTAGTAAATGCCAATTTCTTAAACCAGAAGTACTTTATTTAGGACACTTAATTACAGACAAAGGAGTAAAAACTGACCCAGCTAAATGTGAAACAGTATGTAATTACCCAAGACCAATAAACGCAGACGAAACACGAAGATTCATTGCATTTTGCAATTACTACAGACGGTTCATACCAGATTTCGCATTACTAGCCAAATGTTTGAACACATTATTAAAAAAGGGACAACCTTTTATTTGGTCAGAAGAATGCGAAAAGGCATTTAATATCAATAAAAATACTAATATACAAAGCTCCAGTACAAATAAAAAGCACTATAATACAATATAAATTAATTGATGAATTCCACTCCACTAGTACAGCAGGACATTTAGGAATTAGAAAGACAGTTCTGAAATTAAAACAAAGATACATATGGAAGAACATGCGACAAATGGTTAAAGAGTTTATAAATAATTGCGCAGCATGTACGCAAAATAAACCACTAGTAGTAACAGATACACCTACAACAAGTTTTGAAACAGTGACAATCGACACAGTAGGACCCTTGCGCATTTCTAACGGTTATAGATACATATTACCCATGCAGTGTGAGTTGTCAAAATATGTAGTAGCATATCCAATCAGTAATAAAGAAGCCAAAACCATAGCAACTACTTTAGTAGAACAATTAATCTTAAAATATGGAGTAGTAAAGAACATAAAATCCGACAGAGGCACCGAGTTCGTAAATGAACTTATGCAAAACATATGTAAATTACTAAATATCAAACAAACATTTTCTACCCCTTACCATCACCAAACAATAGGCGCTTTAGAGAAAAACCATAGAACACTCAATGAATACCTTCTAACTTTCGAAGAAGATTACGAATGGGATAAATGGGTACAATACTACGCTTTCGCTTATAACACAACACCACACGTTGATACGAACTACTCCCCATACGAATTAGTATTTGGCAAGTTGCCAGCCATTCCTAATGACCAAATAGAAAGAAATAAAATTTTTTACAATATTGAAAATTATGCCGAAGAGCTAAAATTGAGATTGCAAAGGTCACAAGAAATGGCCAGAAAATTAATAAATAATGTAAAAAGAAAAGCAAACTATGACAAAAATATAAATAGTGTAAATTATGAAATAGGAGACCTGGTATATGTAAAATATGAAAATAGAAAAAAGAACCAGAATCCATATCACGGTCCATACCAAATTATTAAAACAGATGGTGTAAATTCCACCATAAAAATAAATGGTAAATACAAAGATTTACACAATAATATATTAAAGAAATATAAACTAGATTAAGACATATTAGTTAAGAAATCTTATAATTACATGTAAGCGTACTATACAACAAAACTATAAATACATATACTATACACCATAATTTTATCATATAAGCATAAAGAAAAATAATAGTAATAAATACTCCAAATATTAATATAATATTCAATAAGCACTATTTAAGCACCATATGATTAACTAATAAGAACAATTATATTGTTTGTAACAGCACAACATGACTCCAAATACCACCATCATTCGGAAAAATTATTCCATTTTCCAAAGAAAATAAATTTTTCTTGAGGGCAAGGGTGTAGTGACCTAAGCAGCAATGTAACTCATTAAAGCACTCAATATACGTTCAGCATGCATAGAATGTATATAGAAGAATGAATATGACACTGCATGTTCATGCTGAGCAACAATGTAGGCACTGTGTAGTGTACTAAGTCATACTTTATGCGAAAACAATGCATAAAACAAAAATGAAACGATGACGCTGCATAAGTACGCTTCTGTTTTTGTGAATGAACGTTTGTTTACGTTTGCGAGCAAAGCCAACGATCATATTACAATGACCAGGCTTTCAGCTTGCTGTATAAATGTTCTTTACATATAGTTGCTGTATCAGCAACTATTGGTATCGAAGTCACTTTGATTTACAAAATCGAATGTAAACATTTTTACTTGAGTGCAGGGTACAAATTGTTGCTGGGCTTGCAAATTTCGGGAGTAAAAGCTATATTATGAGTATTATTAAGAATATTATGAACAAAAGCTGTATAATTTTAAGTATAAATACGAGTGCATGAATTTAATAAAATCAATTGCTATATAGAACTTATAAGTTGAAGATTTCAATTCTTATTCCGGCCGACCAAAAGTCAGCCTACTAACTGGTAGAGTCTAACTGCCTTGATAAAAAAAAGACTAGGACTAAAAATAGTATTTGTACCCCATACACCACATATTTAAGGGAGAAAAACTCGAGCGACTTAATAAAGAAGTTAATTTCAGTTATTGGTGAGAACTCATTTTATGTAATTTCCATTAAGTGTGGCAACATTCATGAAATAAAAATACAATTTATTGATGAAAACAGTTATCGTAAAGCTGTAAACGAGATTGAAAGCTGCAAAAAGAACTTTTATACCTATCAGCTGAAGAGTAGTAAAGGTCTACAGGTAGTTATTAAAGGTGTAGACTCGTATGTTGCTCCAGTTGAAATTATAGATGGCCTCCAAAAAGCGTGATTTAAGGTAAAAAGTGAAGACAATCTCAGAAATCGAGAACGCGTTCCTCAATCTGTATTTCGCGGTGAACTCAAATGTCAAATTTATAATTTGAGATATCTGTTACACCGCAAAATAAGCGTAGAGGAACCGCATAAGCGATCAGGACCCGTACAGTGTCTAAATTGCCAAGAATATTGTTATACTAGGGCTTACTGCAAGTTGCCTCCGGTTTGCGTTGTGTGTGGAGAGCGCATTGTTCCGCCCAATGCGACAAAACAAGGGATGACTCGAAAGTTAAAAAATGTAGGAATTGCGGTGCTAATCACACTGCTAACTACAGAGGCTGTCCAGTTTTTTTTCCATAGTAAGTAAAACCACTCAAAAATTAAATACTCCTGCTAAGCACCCGCAATATCGAGCAAATGTTCAGTTAGCCCAACCAACATCCCAACATGTTTCATACGCGGATATATAAAAACCCAATCATATTTCAGTGCACAATAATATTTTACTACATAAAGCGACACCGACAACTAACTCTACCTTAATTTGCACCCAGAACCTAAAGAACAACCACCATCTGGTAAATATAATCGTCTCGAAGCAAGCATCGAAGCAAGCAGACATTAGTACGTGCATTCGTTAAACAGTTTTATGAGCTCTATGAGCAGCATGATGCAAGAAATGGTACGCATGCAATCTATGATGTTGCAGGCGGTACAAAACAAACCATGAACTGTTTAAAAATATGTTTCTGGAACGCAAACGGCTTACGCCAACACAAAAATGAACTCGAATACTTCTTCAAGAACCAACAAATTGATGTTATGCTGATTTCTGAGACACACTTAACAACAAATAGCTTTTTTAAAATCAATGTCTATATTTTATATGATACTAAGGACCCCGTGGAAGAGCATGTGGAGGCTCGTCAATACTTATTAAGGCCCAAATCAAACAATATTTACTGCGTGATTTTTGTGAGGATTACCTTCAAGCAACAAATATCTTTCTTGAAGAATTTCATCAAAGCATAGTTATTTCTTCGATTTATTCACCTCCTAGATTTCAAATGTCGGATAGTCAGTATAGTGACTTCTACAAATCACTAGGTCCCTGTTTCATAGCATCAGGCGACTAAAACGCTAAACATACGTTTTGGGGATCACGCCTAATAACTCCAAAAGGTTGTGTTATGTTTGACAGGTTGTGTTATGTTTGACAAAAATGCGTTTGAATGTGATATCGAGTGGACAACCCACCTATTGGCCTACTGATCGACAAAAAATACCTGATGTTATTGATTTTGGCGTGATTAAGGGTATTCCGGGAGAAATGATTAAAGTTGAAGCGTCACTTGAACTACCCTCAGATCATTCACCCACTATCGTCTATATATGGGACAAACAAAACATCATATCACCAACTACTAGCACAAGCATTAATTGGTTGAAATATAGAAAGTACCTTTGTTCGGAAAATATCCCGCTAAGAACGCCTGAAGACGTAGTCTTATTGATTTTGACCAAAACCTCAAATCAGCTTCCCAACACTCAACAATAACCCGACAACTAGCTAGATACAATTGAATTTATTCTGCTAACCCTAAATTTGAAAAAAAAGTTAAAAAAAAAACAGAATTTTTAGTCTCTTAAAATTTTTTGTTGCAAGAAGACAGCCACCAACCAGCCTTGTATAATATTTTCTTGACAAAAAGGCGTCATATAATTTTCACTGCTTTCTTTTTTTGTACATTCTTGGTGCAACGTATTTAACCAGCCACACAAACAAAACCACACGTTTTATAAAACGAGATTACTGGGAGTCACAAACAAAGCAGCACAAACTCTAAAAAGCCAAACAAAAATAAAATCAAGAAAATTAAAAAAAAAAAAGATTACAAGTATCAAAACTCACACACACACACACACTCACAAAACCGTTAAATGAAAATAATGCTGGAGTTTTAAAGGAAACGGAACCAAAAGTAAACGAATTGTTTAACCCGAATTTCGTAGGATGAAGAAAATATTTTTCGCAACAAAAATTATAGACAACCGTACAGTTTGAGTTCTTAGCGGCAACTAGTATTTGTACCCCATACACCACATATTTAAGGGAGAAAAACTCGAGCGACTTAATAAAGAAGTTAATTTCAGTTATTGGTGAGAACTCATTTTATGTAATTTCCATTAAGTGTGGCAACATTGATGAAATAAAAATACAATTTATTGATGAAAACAGTTATCGTAAAGCTGTAAACGAGATTGAAAGCTGCAAAGAGAACTTTTATACCTATCAGCTGAAGAGTAGTAAAGGTCTACAGGTAGTTATTAAAGGTGTAGACTCGTATGTTGCTCCAGTTGAAATTATAGATGGCCTCCAAAAAGCGTGATTTAAGGTAAAAAGTGAAGACAATCTCAGAAATCGAGAACGCGTTCCTCAATCTGTATTTCGCGGTGAACTCAAATGTCAAATTTATAATTTGAGATATCTGTTACACCGCAAAATAAGCGTAGAGGAACCGCATAAGCGATCAGGACCCGTACAGTGTCTAAATTGCCAAGAATATTGTTATACTAGGGCTTACTGCAAGTTGCCTCCGGTTTGCGTTGTGTGTGGAGAGCGCATTGTTCCGCCCAATGCGACAAAGCAAGGGATGACTCGAAAGTTAAAAAATGTAGGAATTGCGGTGCTAATCACACTGCTAACTACAGAGGCTGTCCAGTTTTTTTTCCATAGTAAGTAAAACCACTCAAAAATTAAATACTCCTGCTAAGCACCCGCAATATCGAGCAAATGCTCAGTTAGCCCAACCAACATCCCAACATGTTTCATACGCGGATATATAAAAACCCAATCATATTTCAGTGCACAATAATATTTTACTACATAAAGCGACACCGACAACTAACTCTACCTTAATTTGCACCCAGAACCTAAAGAACAACCACCATCTGGTAAATATAATCGTCTCGAAGCAAGCATCGAAGCAAGCAGACATCAGTACGTGCATTCGTTAAACAGTTTTATGAGCTCTATGAGCAGCATGATGCAAGAAATGGTACGCATGCAATCTATGATGTTGCAGGCGGTACAAAACAAACCATGAACTGTTTAAAAATATGTTTCTGGAACGCAAACGGCTTACGCCAACACAAAAATGAACTCGAATACTTCTTCAAGAACCAACAAATTGATGTTATGCTGATTTCTGAGACACACTTAACAACAAATAGCTTTTTTAAAATCAATGTCTATATTTTATATGATACTAAGGACCCCGTGGAAGAGCATGTGGAGGCTCGTCAATACTTATTAAGGCCCAAATCAAACAATATTTACTGCGTGATTTTTGTGAGGATTACCTTCAAGCAACAAATATCTTTCTTGAAGAATTTCATCAAAGCATAGTTATTTCTTCGATTTATTCACCTCCTAGATTTCAAATGTCGGATAGTCAGTATAGTGACTTCTACAAATCACTAGGTCCCTGTTTCATAGCATCAGGCGACTAAAACGCTAAACATACGTTTTGGGGATCACGCCTAATAACTCCAAAAGGTTGTGTTATGTTTGACAGGTTGTGTTATGTTTGACAAAAATGCGTTTGAATGTGATATCGAGTGAACAACCCACCTATTGGCCTACTGATCGACAAAAAAATACCTGATGTTATTGATTTTGGCGTGATTAAGGGTATTCCGGGAGAAATGATTAAAGTTGAAGCGTCACTTGAACTACCCTCAGATCATTCACCCACTATCGTCTATATATGGTACAAACAAAACATCATATCACCAACTACTAGCACAAGCATTAATTGGTTGAAATATAGAAAGTTCCTTTGTTCGGAAAATATCCCGCTAAGAACGCCTGAAGACGTAGTCTTATTGATTTTGACCAAAACCTCAAATCAGCTTCCCAACACTCAACAATAACCCGACAACTAGCTAGATACAATTGAATTTATTCTGCTAACCCTAAATTTGAAAAAAAAAGTTAAAAAAAAACAGAATTTTTAGTCTCAAAATACCGTTTGTTTTTACCGTTTATATACATAAAAAAATATATATATAAAAAATATGTGCAAATACATAAATACAAAGTCAACGGTATAAACTACCTTTTACATAAAGACGCACGCGCGCATACATACATAAGTGGATTTTACACATACGTACATATCTCAACTGTTTCCCCTATTTAAATAAAGAGAGCGAACCATTACTCAGCAAATTATTCAACATTTTGGATATATTTTATACCTAAGGTATTTAAATAAAATTTCTTTTTTTTTATTCGCATTATTAAATATAACAAAAATTTGGAATATTAAAATTTATTATACATTTTAACGTAATTTAGAACCATATAAAAGTAAGTAAACGATTTAAAATTGTATTTACTTTGTGTGTTCTTCTGGAAATTTTACACAGTGGTGAATACTGTTTCTCTTAAATTTTAAAATTGAGAAAAAAAGCAAAAGTATTTAACAAAAAGCTTCTTAGTTTAATTCTGCACTCTTACAAATGCACATACTACATTTCTTGTGTAACCTCTTAATTGTCAATGCTTATTTACTACATCATCAAAGTGATAACTCTTAAAATTTGAATTAATAACAGTGTTACCATATTTTTTTTTCTTTTCTCAAAAATTAACCAATGACCAGAAAAATCTCTTTTGTGTATTAAAACCATTTTTTGAGTTTTATTGAATCAAATTCAGCTAATTAATATAATAAAACTGCTAAATATTAAAATTTTTTAAAAATCTTTTGTTTAGCTAAAAAAAAAATTCTCAATTTACATCTCAAAATAACTAAAAACTAAGATAAATCCTCTCAAACAGTAACACTGATTAACAATAGTGTCTATTTTAGCTTACTGTATTAAACTATTTACAGTTTACACAATAATAGTAACGTTTATTAATAAAAACAAACCAGTATAACACAAACAAATAGCTGGAAATATATTATTTATTTACACCCAGTTGCATTTACTCACATTCTCTTTTTTAGAAAAAATAATTTGTTGCTGAAAGTTGAATTTAAAGTGCGTTCCCTTTACTTTTTTAAGATACAGAGAATTTTTTGAAAGAGAAGAAAATAAAAAATTTACCTTGAGTTCTCTTAATAAGTGTAAATAGTCTGCGTCCACGATTGACAGATAATTTTTTCTCTTTTCTCTAAAATTAAAAATAAAACCCCTAAAATTAAAATTGTATAAATAAAATCCCCTTAAATAATTTTTTCAGTGATTACAAAATAAATTTTTTCCGCAATTTTCAAAAGAAAAAGAGGAAATTTAAAAATTAATTAAATAAAAAAAAAAAATTCCCCTAAACTAATCTCATCTCAACATTCAGCATTTTTATTTATATCATTTATATTTTATATAAGTGCATGTCTTTAAATCTTTAAAGAAAAAACAAATACAGTCCATTTTTTAAATAACCGAAGGAAAAAGAATATTATGCTACATTTAATCCCAAATAAATCCAAAAATTTAAAAAAAACATTTTTTTTATATATTTTGTAATTCCTAAAATAAAAAAAAGGCTCGGAAAAAAATTGGTTCATTCATTTAAGAGTTGATTATGAACTACATCTATACTATATTGTAGATAAAACATTTTAACAAAACAAAAAGAAATTAACTCTAGTAAAAGGTGGTGAAAATTTTAAACACATACATCCCTTACTAATGAATAAATACATACATACGCGTATGTATAGACTCATTACCTCCTAAGGTGATCGAACCCTTCGAAAAAATTACACACCCAAAAAATTTCGTTAATCTGTATGTAAATAATTATCGGAAAAAATACAGTCAGTAAAAATAAAACAAAAGTATCCTATGCATAAGATTAATTTGTATCATTAAAGTTAAACAAAATTAAAAAAAAAATTAAAATTTTCTTGTGGAAATATTTGATGAAATTAATAAAATAAATTTTTAATTCTTATCAATCTCAGATTAGTTTTGGTATTTTTTATGACACTTTTGTTTTCTTCGTAAACTCTTAATTATTTTAACCAGAAGCGAAAGTAATGATGTTCGTTACTATATACTGAGTCTAACATTTAATAATCCTATAGAGAAGAAAACACTGGAAATTTCGTATTTAAACGACTTTATATTAATTTTATAACTAGAAATTCTTCTAGTGCTATTACCCTATAGCCCCTATCTACGGAATAAAAATAACGTTACGAAATTTCTAACTCTATTCTTTATTCCCTTATTCCAAAAACTCTTCAAAACTAATTTTAAAAATAACCTAAATTTTCGTATTGGAAATTTAACAATCCCGATTACCCTAGATTTCATTCTCAAAGACAAAATTTTACCAATTATTTGTTGTTATATCTCGTGAATATGCCCAACACACAGCGCGAATATAACCCCTCTCCCAAAGATCATTTTCAATTCGATTGTGATCACTTATTGAAATTTTGTGATAAATTCAACACAACCCCAATAGAAAAGCAAAGTGAGACAATACTCGAAATTAAATTAAAGGACTTGGACACAAGATGGAGTAGAGTTGATGCTTCCTACGAAGGAGTTGTGTTAACCAAAGATGAAGAAATTACACCCGAATTCAGGCAAGAAGCCTCAGAGATAAATATGAAGTATGCACAGAAGCATACTACCAATGTTCCTCCCAAATTTTAGACTTGATGAAGATTCTCCGGTTAGACAACCCAAGTAACCCGAGATTTCAATCAACCTTTACTTATTCTACTCACCCTATTGCTTCCGCCCAAACTTTCACACAAGATAGTTCGATTAACTGTATTAAACTCCCCTCTTGCGATACAGAAATTTTTACAGGCAGCTATGAACAATGGCCTTCATTCCGTGACATGTTCACAGCTGTATATATAAACCACTCGAAACTCACCCCAGTCACGAAACTGTATCACATTCGAGGTGAGGCAGGCGCCATAGTGAAGCGATATCCTTTATCACATGACAACTTTGAGCTCGCATGGAATGCACTCAAAACCCGATACGAAAACAAACGTGTCCTGGTCGATAATCAGATAAAGGTTCTTTTTGATATTCCATCAGCAAAAAATGAAGGTAGTGAATCTATAAGACGAATACAGTCATCTGTGAATGATTCGTTAGCAACACTACGAACTCTTGGTGTTGAAGTTGAAAGCTGGGACCCGATTCTCATTCGGATGATTTCGACTAAACGCCCAGATTTGACACTATCCCCTTGGGAACAATCGCTTACAAGTCCCCGTGAGCTTCCAAAGTGGTCGCAGTAGAACGCTTAAATAGCATAAAAACCTCAAAAGATTGTTTCACTATCACAAACCCGGCAAAATCAAAAGTACAAACATACATGTCTCAAGAAAATTTGTACTCTCCTTCTTGCAAGTTATGCAATGAAAATCACTCTCCTTGAATATGTCCTAAGTTCCGCGCTTTTACGGTGCAACAGAGAGTCGATTTCGTCTTTAAAAACAAGTTTTGTAATAACTGTTTAGCCACGTCCCACCTCAAAGCGAATTGTAGTAGCAAGCATACTTGTTTTTATTGCAAGAAAACCCATCACACCCTGTTACATATGAAACAAAAGACACAGAATTACGAAAACACTCGGCACAAAGATAGCTTAAATGATACCACTGAAATTAGAACGAACTCGCTTAAAACAGATTCTCAAGATGTTAGAACCGATGAACTTCCTAGCACATCTGGGAAAATACAAGCCAACTGCTCTATGAGCGATGAAAATATTTTATTGCGTACGGCATTAGTACAATTAGAGCACAGAGGACAACTCTTTACAGTGAGAGCCTTAATTGATCCCGGGGCTCAACAAACTTTTTTAACTGAAAGAGTAAGACAACGCCTTCAAATACCCTATCAAAAGTCTCATTTCGAGATCATCGGTATTGGTGGTCAAAAACATTCAGCGAACAAAGAGTGCGAGTTAGTTTTGTACGCAAAAAAACACGATCTCAGAATTCCTATTAAAGTCATAATATTGCCTAAAGTAACAAAAGATCTCCCCGCCTACTCTTTTGAAGTCGCGCATTCAGTCGAACTTGCTAATTAAGGCCTAGCAGACCCGACCTTCAATAAATCGTCTCAGATAGATCTTATCCTAGGCAATGATTATGAACACTTTATTAATCTTGAAGGAATCAAAAAGAATATTTGTGGGAAAACTACTACTTATAATACAATATTTGGATGGGTTCTTAGCGGTCCCATAAAACCTCACACAATTCAAGCGTTTACTACGTCAGTAACTCCATCCGACAATTTTGAGCTCAATAACACCCTACGAAAATTTTGGGAACAGGATGAAATTCCTGAACTCTACCAAAATCACATGATGATGATATCTGTGAACAACATTATATACAAACAACCACACGAAATGAAGATGGTAGATATGTCGTACGACTACCATTTAAGGCTGAATATCCCGGCAATATTTTTCTAGGCTCGTCCCGGTTTATAGCCTTAGCACAATACTCGAACATGGAAAAAACCCTAGCCAAAGATCCCATTTTTCAAGAACAATATAAAGCAGTTCTAAATGAATACATTACTCTTGGCCACATGGAAGAAATTCCATCGTGTGAAAAATTGTATCAAGGTAAATACAAATCCTTTTATTTACCACACCACGCAGTTGTTCGCCCGGAACACAAAACGACAAAAGTGAGAGTAGTTTTCAATGCCTCTCGAAAAACAAAATCGAAATTTTCGCTTAATGATATTTTATATTAAGGCCCTTCACTACAAACCAACTTAATATCTATACTTCTAAATTGGAGAAAGTACAAATACGTTTTCAGTGGAGATATATAAAAAATGTATCGCCAAATCCAAGTGCACCCGGCTGATAGGCCCTTTCAAAGAATTTTATTTCAGCCCCATATAGATGGGCCAGTTAAAGATTACCAACTGAAGACAGTAACGTTTGGAGTAAACTGCGCTCCATACCTCGCAATTCGGACACTTATTCAGATTGTGAACTCTTATACCCCAAAGCAGCAACTATTCTGCGCTACGAGGCGTATGTCGATGACATTCTGTCTGGAGGTTATTCATTAAAAGAAGCCATATCTACTCAAACTCAGCTCGTCAACGTATTGAAATCAGCTGGGTTCCCACTGAAAAAGATCACTGCAAATGATCCCCGTATACTTTCTCATATAAATAAAAAAGATCGATATGATGAAGATTTTCTGCGATTTCACGAGACAAGCTCCACCAAAGCTCTTGGTCAAATGGAACGCACTAACCGACTCATATTCATATAATTTCTCTCCAATAGATCAAACTACTTTTATCACAAAGCGACAGATTCTCTCATCTGTGGCAAAACTTTTTGATCCCGCTGGTTGGATAGCACCCATTATAATCAGGGCGAAGGTACTAATGCAGCAATTATGGTTAGAAGGGGTAGGCTGGGATGAAGAAGTTTCCCTAGAATCACTACAAAAGTGGAATGATCTCGTAACAGATCTCTCGCATATAGATAATATTTCAATTCCCCGTTGGATACGTTACTTTCCTTCAGAACCAATTCAAATTCATGGATTTTGTGATGCGTCCAAGGCAGCATACTGTGCCATAATATTTATTCGATGTCTTGATAAAGCTGATAGTTACTTCTCGAACTTATTAATAGCTAAAAGTAAAGTAGCTCCTATCCAAACAGTCTCTCTTCCCCGTTTGGAACTTAGTGGCGCAGTATATCTAGCGAATCTTGTCAAGTACGTGATTTCCTCTCTAAAACTCAATATTGATGAGATAAATCTATGGACAGATTCCTCCATAGTGCTAGGCTGGCTTTCAAAGCCACCTACAGTATGGGAAACTTATGTTGCGAATCGAACTTCTCAAGTTCATAGTTTAGTTCCTGATGCAACTTGGCGACATGTAGCAACTAATGATAATCCAGCAGATCTGGGAACCAGTGGCTGCAAGGCCGAAGATCTAGCTCAAAAATCCCTATGGTGGCAAGGGCCAGAATGGCTATCCAAACCACCGTCAAAATGGCCAAAACGAAATCCTTTAACTCCCATTGCAAACCCTAAAGAAACTCACTCTATTCACGCTAAAGTTGAAAGTAATGATCTGTTAAACAAATTTTCATCATATAACAGAGCCTTAAGAGTCATATGTTACGTGTTTAGATTCTTCAATAAATGTATTAAAAATATCAGGTCAGATGTCTCTCTCGACACATCAAATAATTTAACCCAAAGCGAAATGAAGTTGGTAAAAATTCGACTCATAATGCTTACACAAAAGACCTTTTATCCCGAAGAATATGAATGTTTATCTAACTCTCTAACGTTATCCGATAAAAGCGGTATAAAAAATTTAAACCCGATTATGGATGCTAACTTAATATTACGAGTTAATGGTCGTTTAACTCAATCGACACTCCCTTACAATGAGCGTTATCCCATAATCCTACCAGGTAACTCTCGATTATGTAAACTCTATCTTACTCATCTTCATGAACTTCTTTTTCATGCAGAATTTAATTTAATGTGCAGAGTGGCACAAACTGAATTTTACATTTTTAGACTCAAACCTCGTTTAAAAATTATACGGAATTGCAAAACTTGCATAATATACAAAAAACAACTATGTACGCAAATAATGGCACCACTTCCACCGGAAAGATGCAATTTGTCGTCACCTTTCCAGATAATTGGAATCGATTTTGCCGGTCCCTTTCAGCTCAAAGTTTCGCCCTTACGCAAATCCACTTTAGTCAAAGCATACGTTAGTGTTTTCGTTTGTTTCAGCACAAAAGCAGTGCATTTAGAACTTTACTCGGATCTCTCTTCATCTGCATTTCAAGCGGCTTTCGCCAGATTCGTTGGGAGGCGAGGCCTACCCCAAAGGGTAATATTTGATAATGGCAGAAACTTTTTAGGTGCTAGTAGAATACTCGAACAAGAGTTTAGCACATTTTTAAGAAACTCGGCCCAAGATGTATCTCAAAAATATCTTACACATGGGTTTGAATGGCAGTTTATTCCACCACATGCACCTCAGATGGGTGGCCTATGGGAAGCCGCAGTGAAGAGCTTTAAGTATCATTTAAAGCGTACAGCTGGTGCTCAAAGTTTTACATTTGAAGAATTAAGCACTAGCCTAGCCAGGATCGAGGGAGTACTAAATTCTCGCCCCATATCTGCCTTATCAGAAGACCCAGCCGATTTAACCGCCCTAACTCCCGGCCACTTTTTAAGAGGAGCTCCTTTATTGGCGTTCCCAGAGCAGGACTATACCGATATGTCTCTCATCAACAGATGGAAAAGTTAAAGGTTCTCCACCATCAGTTTTCAATCCGATGGAGGGAAGAATACCTTAAATCTCTTTACAAACGATATAAGTGGAAGAACTCAGCCCCAAACATGCAGATAGGAGATCTAGTCGTTGTAATGGATGATTTACAACCCCCTCACGAGTGGCGGCTAGGTAGGATTCAAAAGACATATTTAGGTCAAGATAATAATGTAAGGGTAGCAGATGTACGCATAACAACAGGAATTATAACCCGACCGATTGTAAAACTATGTTATCTGCCATTCTTGAAAGATAAAAACTCTTTCTAAAATTCTATTACTTACGTCATAATTTTAACTCAATATCTATGTTTCTAATACACAGTTTTTTAAGCATATCATGAACCTCATCTGACAAAATTCCCCAATCTTTTATACATTATAATTATTAATAGCTAATTGTTTAATTTCTCCCAGGAACAACCGTCGGCTGACAGCAACTCGCCAAACCACATCCGGTAGTGCTCGTTTACGAGACGCTAACGTCTACAAATGTGTTCTATGTAAAAGGTATCACGCCTTGAGATTTTGTAAGAAGTTCTTAGAGATGACAAACAAAAGGCGAGAGGAACTGATCGACCAGCATTATTGTTATTGTATTAACTGCCTCGCTCGTAGCCATGATCTCAGGGCGTGCACATCGATGGATACTTGCAAAAAATGTGACAGGTTTTACCACACATTACTCCATCCAAAACAACAACGACCTAGGGCCCCCAAAACTAGTGCTAACTACCGGTTGCACCAACGTCAACTTCAAACGTCATCACAACACCAGGAAAAGAAAAATTCGGAGCCGTCTGTATCAACCACAACAAACACAAAAATAATTGTAGAGGCTATTAAATCGTTGGCCAATGTTCTTTGCGTCACCGACCGGGCACCTTCTGTTGTCCAAGGGCAAGGTCGGCGCCATGTATAAACTTCATTTATACAAAATAAATCTTTTCTTTTTTTTTATAAAATAATGAATTTGAAATATAAAAGAAACGCCATTTGTATTAAATTTTAAATTAAGAATTCCGTTAAATGTAATTTTTAAACTGTTATATTGAAATAAGTTATTGAGAAAAAGATCTCAAAAAACGCGAAAGTTGAAACACTGCAATGAATTCGTTAAACAAATAATGCCCACTTTAGTTTTCCTGGCAACTAAATTAATAAAGAAACTTACTTACCTTTTGGATTGTCACCCTCACAGTTCAAACGTTAAGAATATTTAAATTTTTACCTGAAAGTGTTAAAAAATCACTCCATATTCTCACCTGAAAGTGTTAATAAAACAATCAATATACCTGAAACGAAGAAACTTATCTTTTATTAATTTGTTTGAAGAAGGAAACCTACATACTTAACAACGAGCTAAAAGGAAATTATAAAAACCCATTCATTGGTCAACATTACCAGGTGAGCATCTCTTATCCCAAAACCCTTTAATTCTAAGAAATAAAGATACAAATCAACCCATTTTATCTTTTTTTCTTTGTTTGTTTTTTTATATTATAATTATTCTACGAGTAATTATAATCGACATAACTACATATGCATGTACATATGCATCTCTTGCAGTTTGATTAAGCCAACAACAAACTTTAATAATTGCTCAAATTATTCACATAGGTCTGAGAATTCTTCTAAAAGAAAGTTTCTTTCTATAATTTTCTTAAAAACAACTTCACCATCAGTAATGGTGACTTCATCAAATCGACCCATTGTAATAATTTCGCTGTCGCCAACACCATACAACTTAATTTTCTCCGGCACAAAATTGACTTCACCCAACATAAATAGCATGTCGAATCGCAAGAGACACAAATAGCATCCCGTATCCACTAGTGCGGATAGAGTTTTATCTCTGGTAGTAATAATATCCTCGAACTCGGTTAGCCACTGAATAATGTCAGGTGTGCTAGTGCCCGAAAACTGCGACAAACTGTCTTCAACATCTTTAAGCGTGTACATACTTTTACGCATTGAAACATTGTTGGCATCATCACCGTCATGCACGACAGTAGAACCGTCTGCACTGCACCGTCCTCCCCGTCCACGTCACTAATGTCTAACTCAAAATGTCCCAAAAGTCTTCTTCTTAAATCATCTTTAAGACCTTGAGTTTCTAAACCCAAGTCTTCCAACTTCGCCCTCAAGCCCGCAACATTCATTGCTAAAATTTTCTCATGGTCCATCTCGAAAACTTAAATTTTCCCTCGATACCAGAAGTTGCAACTATGTACAGTTCGCAATATAAAATATTATAATATAAAAGGTATTATAAGGATAAATCAACAAAAGGTAAACAACACTAATAATATTTAAATTATTTAATTTTAAGATTTATGAAAAATTAAAAAAAAAAGTGGAAATATGAAATTGAAAAGTAAATTATTTAAATTTAAGTTTATTAAAAATTATATTTTCACTTGAGACAAGTAAATGATTATTTAATTAATGCAAAATTTAATACAAAATTCAATTTAGAACTCTTTTAAAATTCGATTTAAAATTATTTTAAAATTTTATGAAAATTTAATTATTCAAAATAAAGTACAAAATTATGTTTTCACATTACCCTCTGCACTGCGCACTGTGTCCCTCTGTTTTTATATTACAACTCACTCAGCTTCTCTGCAGATATATTAAACACCATCCACTCATCAACACGGCTCTCTTCTCTGCTCCAACACTGTCAGCTTTACAGCATAGAATTCCCTCAGCTTTACTGTAGATAACTTCGCAATATCAACTTAATCAACACGGTTCCCTCTGCTTGACTACGCCAACGCAACAACACCAGCACACTCTTTCACTCATCTCACTGAGCAACACAATCTCACCTCAACACAGAGAATTTTAACAACTCGATCAACACTGTTCTGCTTGCGTATAATGACGCAACAACTCACATTCAGTCAGCCTAGTGGTGGGTTTTCTTTTCACAGGAAATTTTTGAGTTTTATTTTATTGTAAAAGTTTTAGATTTTTTTTGTGTTTCTTGTTGTTTTATTTTCATCTTTCAGTATAAAGTTTTTAGTATTAAATTGATTGGATGTGTTCCGCCAGTAAATAAAATACTGTTGTCATACCTTTCGGTGAAGACCGTCGTCACTGTCTGTTGTTGGTACGTTTGGCTAAAAAGCTGTAAAAAAAATGTCTGGAGTAATTATCAATAACTCCTAAACTGAGAGCTTATCGCTTAAGTTTATAAGTTTTTGTTTGTTATAAAGGTTTTGTTCATACAAACTTTTAACCCACGATAAAGCGTTTGTGTGTTTTTTTAACGGTTCAATTCAAGTTTGATCTTAAAACTGAACTTTTATTGTCTTTCATTTAATTTTGTAGGCACGAAAATACGTATTCATCATCATGAGAAAATTTTGTGCTTGTTTACTATGTGAATAAAGTTTTTTTTTAATTTCATCCATTTTATGATTTAATGACCATGTCTGACTCAGACCTGCATTATGATTAATGCCCCTATTGTGGTTGACAACTTTTTGGTCAATCAATTTGGTCGTCGTTTATAAATTCGCATTGCCATTCTCAACATAACTCAGGGTTGACTTTTTGGTTGATTTCAGTTTTTTTGTGGTATTGTCGTTTTAAACTATTCACAAGTTTGGTTGACAAAAACGTTAAATATACACAACTACTTTTGGTTACAGTTTACTTCGACATAAAGTGCAGAAAAATAGAGAGATCGTAAGTAGAAAAATTTATTGAGATTTCAAAGTGGACTTTGGTCCTTTGTTCCATAACGATAGAAGATGGACAACAAATTTAAAGTGGGACACATATCAGCAAATTATTAAATGTCCAACAGCGCGATTCAAACAAACGAAAACCTTAAAATATCTCAAAATATGAAAAAATGGATTTCAAAAAAACCAGTTCAAATATATGCAAATCAAAATGCATAAACTATTACCAAGAACTAACAAAGTTTATCAATGAAGCCAAAATTTATATTTAAAAAAGAAACAACTTTATTTTCCTTTTATCGTTTTATTTTACAACATTTGCAAAATTTTGAGTATAAACACTTTGGAGTAATAACCTGGCAATAAGGGGTGATCCATTTCGAGATTCCCTACTTTTTTAAAGAAAAAAACACATTTGAAGGAACATTCTTTTGCATTTACTTTTTGAAGATTATGTCTATCAAATGTTGGTCGTTGCTACGTCGCAGATGGTCCATCCGTTGAGTCTGATTTTCGATGACTCGTTCGAGCTTTTCGACTGGTAACTGGCGAATGACACGCGTGATGTTTTCCTCCAAGGCCTGAATCGAAGCGGGTTTGTCCACATAAACTTTAGACTTTACATATCCCCACAGGAAAAAGTCTAACTGTGTGGTATCACACGACCTTGGTGGTCAATCGAGCGGCCCAAAACGTGAAATTATGTGCTAACCGAAGTGTTCTCTCAATAAATCCATTGATTGATGCGATGTGTGGGAAGTGGCGCCGTCTTACTGAAACCAAATGTAGCCGAGATCACGAACTTCAATTTCAGGCATCAAATGGTTGGTTATCATGGCACTATAACGGTCGCAATTGACGGTTCCGTTCGCACCGGCGTCATTTTTAAAGAAATATGGACCGATGATTCCAGCGGCCAACAAACCACACCAAACCGTTGATTTTTCTGGATGAAGTGGCAGCTCTTGAATCTCTTCAGGTTGCTGTTCGTCCCAAATGTGTCAATTTTGATTTTTTACATACCCATTGAGCCAGAAAACGTGGGATCTTCTTGGAATTTTTCAAGAGCCCATAGAGCCAAGCGATTCAGGCGTAAGTCTTTCCATTATGAAATGTCAAACAATACTAAACAAAACTAACATGACAGCATGACTCGACTCACACGTGATCTGTCAAGAAAAGCCTATTGAAAAAATCACCCTTTATAACTACTGACAGTTGGCCAAATAAATCAAAATACAAAAAAAGTAAAGGATTATGTAACAAAATAATGATTATGTAATAATAATTATATAAAGATTATAAAATAATTACATATATAATAACTATATAATAATCAACAATAATCTCCTATTAATTAAGTAAAAGTAATCGTAGTGTTGAACAGTTTATACTATGTATATGTATCTTAAATATTTTTGTGAAATTAAGACACTCATGTACATACATACATATTATAGTTTAATTTACTTAAGTCCTAAATTAAAATTATTTTAAATTTGTTACTATTACATTAATTCAGCTACCGGCCATAGTCACCGCCTAGTTGTTGACGCTGCCGACTTCAGTTAACATCTTAAGGTGAAAGTACACAACACGCTTTGAACGTTTCAACGCATTGCAAGCTTTATACGTTTTATAGGCTTTAATCGCTTCAAGTTACATAACACGCTTTACAGACTTTTTTTTAAATCAGCTGTTAAATCTTAATTTGTGTTTTTGTAAAAGTACAACAAAATAAGCAGGCACGAAGATTTAATGGAATTTTTTGAGCTTATGGAACTTATTTTAAGTGCAGTAAATGTTTACAAATCACGAAAAAAAGTGTAAAAGAAGATTTTGGGTGCAGGAATTATACATGGAAAGAAATATTGCCGGTTTTTTTTGCTTTGAGTTTCCAAAAACTTAGAAGCGATGCTGATGAGTTTTTTTATCGCTACAAGAATGCATCTACCAGTTTTCGATGCTCTATACAGAACGCTAGCAGAAAAACTGGAGAAGAATTCTGCACGAGAAATTCCTCCAGATTGCCGGCTGTTTCTAACTTTGATGTAAGTTATTACCTTTTAAAGCGATCTTATCAATTAATTTTAGATTCTTAGTTACTTAGCGCATGAACCAACAAGACAATACTTGTCTTTGACTTTTAGGATGTCCGTGTCAGTCGTAAGAAATATTGTTTTAGAGACATGCCAATTTATTTGGGATGAGTTTAGTCAAATTTATATTTCATCACCAAACGAGAACAAATGGAAAAAAATGCGGAAGATTTTTTTTAGCATGTGGAATCTCCCTAACTGCGTTGGAGCAATTGATGGTAAACATATTGACATTACATGTCCTCCAAATTCAGGCTCACAATGTAATAATTATAAAGGTATGTGAATTTTATATATATATATATTCTTATGTTAAAGTCATTTAAATTTTGTTTTAATTGCAGGGACATATAGTATTGTTCTTCTTGGTGTAAGCGATGCTAACTACAACTTTATTGCTGTAGATGTAGGAGCATCTGGCAGTCAAAATGATGGTGAAGTTTTAAATTATTCTAATTTAATAAATAATAGTGTTGGTTTTCCTCCAGACTCTACACTACCAAATAGTGAAATCGTGTTTCCATATTACCTCGTAGGCGATTCAGCATTTCCACTCAAATCATATTTGATGCGACCTTATCCTGGACTTTTGCGAAGTGAAAAAAATAATTTCAACAAGCGATTATCGAGAACACGAAGGACAATAGAATACGCATTCGAAATTTTGACGGCAATATGGAGAATCTTACGAAGTACTTTAAACATGTCACCAAATTCTGCTGAAAAAATAGTATGTGCCTTTGTAGTTCTGCATAACTATATTAAAGTGCATGACACAATATATTGTACACCAGATTTTGTCGATAGAGAAGAAAATGGTCTAATAATAGAAGGCTTATGGTGAAAAGAAGTGCCACCACTGCAAAAGGTGACAAGGACTTCATGTAATAATTCTTCACGATAAGCCTATAACGGAAGAAATTTATAAAGCAACTACTTGTTTTCACATAAAATATATTAATCCTTGTCACTATATATAATAGTTATTTTTTATATTACCTATGTAATGTATTAATATCATGCATTAATATAACGTATTATAAAGAAAATTTTTTATAAAGAATTTTAATTTTCAAGTAAAATAATTTAGTCTTATGAATATTCATTTTATTTATATGTATATTGTTACGAAAGAAGAATTTATTCATTATAAGCTCTGAACAACAATACTCTCGAACAACAACAACAACATTAATGGTTTATTTTCTTACAATGATGGAAGAAAGAAACGCCTCATACAAACATTCGCATATATAAGTTAACACGATTCAAGCTGGTGACCAACCAGTCATTAATTTTTTTGTTCTTTTCTTTTTCTTCTTAATTGCAAAATTGCTTTATTATCATTTTAATAATTTTCGATAATTTTCCAACGAAATATTTTAATAAATGCAAACACCACAGGTTGGTGACCTAAAAAGGCAATTTGCTATTAATTCTTTTGTTCTTTTGTTTTTGCAAACACCTTTTTGTTCTTTTCTGTTTTTATTTAAATTGCGAAATTATTTTAATATTGTGCTTGCATTGATAAATGCAAACACATGCAAACGTTTGACTTGAGTTAATGAATTTCCCAATAATTTTAAGCAAGCAAAAAACTTTGTAATAATATTAAGCTTTACTTTTTAAGAAAAGAAAAATGTTTTAATCACTCTATTTTTAGTCTTGAATAAATAAAGAGGTGCTTTTGACAAGCACACGCGCAATTCATCTTTAAAACTTGTAGTTTTTTTTTTAAATAAGGAGCTGCTTTTGACATAAATAAAATAAACAAACCCTGAAAATAAATAAACCCTCTCATCATAAGAAGTTATGCCTATAAAAAAGTTCGCAAAAATATTTAATCTTTAAAGTGAACTCTTGCATCAATTAGCAAAAATCAAAAAGTGACTTTTAAAACAACAAGTTTCGATTAAATAAAAACATTGGAAAAAATATTTAATCTTTAATTTTTTAAAAAAATAAATAAACTCTCTCATCATAAGAAGTTATGCCTATAAATAAGTTCGCAAAAATATTTAATCTTTAAAGTGAACTCTTTCATCAATTAGAAAAAATCAACAAGTGACTTTTAAAAACAACAAGTTTCGATTAGAAAAAATCTAAGAACTATTTAAAGTGACAACAACCGCCAACGTCTTTAAAAGGAAAATTTAAACATAATCTCCAAGCAACTAAAACCGCCAACATCCTTGGAAAATTCAGCACAGACCAAAATGAGACCAACATTTCTAATATTACTGTAAGTTATTTAAATATGTTAAAAGTATAAGAAATTAAACCATCCTATTAGTATAAATAATAAATCCTGTTAATAAAGATAATTTAAATGAAGGTTTTTTTTTGATTGTTAATTTTTCAAATTTATGTTTCAATTAAATTATAAGCAAAAATTCAGTTAATTACCACTTTTATTTTCTTAAAAAAAAAAACTGAATAATAAATAAAACAAAAATAAATTATAAATTTTTCCTTTTTTGAGACGATTTATTTTTCCTTTTGCAAAAACTTAAATAAAGCTCGAAATGTCGAATCCTAATAATTTAGTACGACAACCCATCCTAAATGCACCACCTCCAAATCCCAATCTCCCTAATTTACCTCGTGAAGAAGCGCGCGGACAACTCAATCTAGCAGACCTTCGGACAATTATTTTAGAAATAGTGAATAACCAGGTACCTAGAATATTACAGGCAGCACAAAATCCGAACGTTATCCACGCTAACGCGGTAGACCAAATTATAGACAAACAGCATCTGGGCAATCTGGGTGATTTAGACAAAATCCCAGATGTCATCAAATGTCTCAGGGAATTTTCGGGAAAACCAGGGGAGTTTAACTCCTGGAAGAAAAGTGTGGAAAGAATATTGAAAATTTATGAGAATTTTAAAGGGACACCGAAGTATTATGGAATCCTTAATATTATTAGGAACAAGATTGTAGGGAACGCAGATATTGCGTTAGAATCCTACAATACGCCCTTAGACTGGGAAGCAATCTACAAATGCCTGACCCTACACTACGCGGACAAGAGAGACGTATCGACTCTCGAATACCAAATGACGGGACTCATACAAGGAAATTCGACAGTACAAGAATTCTACCAGGCCGTGTACTCGCGTCTGTCACTCATTTTAAATAAGCTAGGCGGTCTAGATGTAGGAGGCGAAGCTCTTAACTTATTAACACAAACATACCGAGGTAAGGCACTCGACACCTTCGTTAGAGGCCTAAATGGCGATCTGCCAAGGCTGCTAGGCATGAGGGAGCCAGCTGATCTGCCCCAAGCCCTTCACCTATGCCTCAAACTAGAAAACCAAAAATTTCGTACCAACCACGCACAAAATTTCAATAGTCAGCCCACAAGGAAAAATTACCAATATGCACCACCTCCCTTATTCCAAAAAAATAATACACAGAGGAACAGACAACCATTTTACCCACAAATAGCTTACATCCCACGCCCCCAGAACCCGTTCACCGCAAGGCCAAGTAATAACGGAGTGGAACAAAATCCCAATTATCAACACAGACAGCCACCACCGCGCCCAACAGCACCAAAACCACCAGAGCCAATGGATGTTGACAGAAGCATTCGTTCACAACAGGTAAATTATGCTAATAGGCCACCACAACATCAGTTTTTAGGCAAGAGGCCGATGAACCCACCTTCTCAGCAGAACATTCAACCTTTTAAGGCCCAACGCACTTACCACATTGATACCGAAAACGCGCATGGAATTGACTTCGACAACGTAGTCGATGAAGATGAGGCTTATCATCAGACGCTAGAAGGATATTACGATACCACTCAAGAAGAACAAGACAATGTATCAGATGGGGAATTATATACAGAATTATGTGATATCCATTTTTTAGAATGACGAGCTCTTCGCTCCCATATTTTGAGTGTCGAACGAAGAGCGGTAAAATTCTTAAAATACTTATTGACACTGGTTCGAGTAAAAACTACATCCAGCCTAATCTTGTAAAGAAGGTAATACCTTTTTGGCCAAAATGACAAACATAAATTCTACCTAATGCCCACTCTTAAATCATTTCACGGAATTTTGGGTAACGACAGTTTAAAAACATTAGACGCGATCATTTACACAAGCAAAAATTGTATGATTATTCGTCAAAAAACAAAAATAAACCTTAAACAACTCGTTTGTCAAAGCGTAAATTCAATAAAACTGCAAGATGAACAAATTAACAATGAACAGAAGGAAACCATAGAAACCTTAGTTGGCAAATTTCCCAAACTTTTCTCAGAGCCAGATGAAAAACTAACCTATACCACGAAGGTAACAGGAGAAATTCGTACCTCAACAAATTCGCCGGTCTATACAAAATTTTACCCTTATCCGGCTTCATTGAAGCATGAAGTCGAGAGTCAAGTGGAACAATTGTTAAAAGATGGAATCATACGACCGTCGAGATCACCGTACAATTCCCCGGTATGGATCGTCGACAAAAAGCCGGACTCTCAAGGAAACAAACAGTTTCGAATGGTAATAGACTACAGGAAACTGAATTCTATTACAATCTCAGACAGGTACCCCATCCCGGAAATATCAGATGTCCTGGCAAAATTAGGGAACAGTAAGTATTTCTCGGTTTTAGACCTTAAAAGCGGATTCCACCAAATCCCGCTTAAGGATACGGACATAGAAAAGACGGCATTTTCCATAAACAACGGTAAATACGAGTTTACTCGCTTACCGTTCGGTCTAAAAAATGCACCGTCAATTTTTCAGCGCGCGCTTGACGACATCCTTCGTGATTTCATAGGTAGGACATGCTACGTGTACATCGATGACATAGTCATCTACAGCAAATCCAAGGAAGATCATATTAGAGATATCGAAAATGTATTTAAGACCTTAGAAGATGCCAACATGAAAGTCCAATTGGACAAGTGCCACTTTTTTAAACAGGAAGTGGAGTTCTTGGGATTTATAATATCCCAGGCAGGTATCAAGACTAATCCGAAAAAAGTCGAGGCGATAGCAAATTTCCCTCAGCCCCGAACACTTAAGGAGCTGCGGTCCTTCCTAGGCTTGTCCGGTTATTATCGCCGCTTCATAAGAGACTATGCCAAATTGGCAAAACCTCTTACCTCTTTACTGAGAGGAGAAGATGGCCATGTATCCAAAAGACAATCTTCAAAAGTTACAATAGAATTCAACGAAGAGGCAAGGGAGGCCTTTACTAAGATAAAAAACTCCTTAGTATCAAATGACTTATTGTTATCCTACCCAAATTATGAGGAATATTTTGAGCTGACAACTGATGCATCAGAGTTTGCCCTTGGCGCAGTCCTCTCGCAAAGGGACAAACCAATCACTTTCATTTCTAGGACATTAAATAAGGCGGAGGAGCATTATGCAACGAACGAAAAGGAAATGCTCGCTATTATCTGGGCCCTTAACTCTCTCCGAAATTTCCTATATGGTGCAGCAAAAAATTTTCACTGACCATCAGCCTCTCACCTATGCAATGAGCAACAGGAATAATAACAGCAAAATGAAGCGATGGAAAGCTATTTTGGAGGAATACGACTACGAATTACTCTACAAACCAGGGAAGAGTAATGTAGTGGCTGATGCCCTTTCAAGATTGCCAGCAAAATCGCCAATCAATTCAATGTCCGAAATGACACACAGCGATGATAGCTCTTCACACAACCTCATTTATAGTGTCGAAACACCAATAAATGTATTTAAAAACCAAATCATTTTTGACCCAACCTTAGCATCCCCATATAAATTCGAAATCGTCTTTCCGACCATGCACAGACACTCAATAGCAGATATAGAATATACCCAAAATAAATTAGTTTCATTACTCAAAAAATACCTTAACCCCTCAGTAATAAATGGCATCAAGGCTCCGGAGGCATTAATGGGAAAAATCCAGGAAATTTACCCACACCACTTTGCAAAATATCGTATTAGATTCACAAGCCTCCAAGTGGAGGACATTAAAAACGAACCCCAACAAGATGAGATAATTATTAGCACACATAGAAGAGCCCACAGAAATGGTAAAGAAAATAGGGCACAGATTCTAGAAAAATTCTATTTCCCTGGTATGAACCACAAGATCAACAGAATAGTTAAACAATGCACGGTGTGTATGGAA
This sequence comes from Phasia obesa, assembly GCA_949628195.1. Classification (NCBI taxonomy): domain Eukaryota; kingdom Metazoa; phylum Arthropoda; class Insecta; order Diptera; family Tachinidae; genus Phasia; species Phasia obesa. Next base: position 118,235,118 of record OX451215.1, on the reverse strand, counting down.
AATAAGTATGACAGGCACCCACCGAAACCCGAACTGAAAGAAACCCTAATACCAACATATCCCGGAGAAATCCTTCATATCGATATCTACAGTACCGAAAAACAGCTGGTCCTTACAGCAATAGATAAATTTTCGAAATATGCCCAGGGTAAGCTCATTAAATCAAGAGCTATTGAGGACATAAGAGAGCCTTTAAGAGAACTTCTCTTCTTATATGGCGTTCCAAAAATGGTAGTATTTGACAACGAAAAATCCCTCAATTCGGAGACAATAACATTCATGTTGCAAGACCAACTAGGAATAAAAATCTATAGAGCCCCACCATACATGAGTGCAGTAAACGGTCAGGTCGAACGTTTTCACTCTACCTTAACAGAAATCATGCGCTGTCTGAAAAGCCAACGAACAACACCATGTTTATAGAACTCTTGGACAGAGCAATTTACGAATACAACTATACAATTCACAGTACGACAGGAAAGAGACCACTTGAAATATTTTTCGGGCGAAAAACTAAAATAGACCCCGAAATGTACGAAAAAACCAAACAAGACAACGTACAAAGACTAAGGGACAAACAGGCAATCGATCTAAAAAACCACAACAAAAATCGCGAACCAATTAGGCAATATAAGGCAGGAGACGTCATTTACGTAAGAATTAATAGGCGTTTGGGAACGAAACTATCACCAAGATTTAGGAAAGAAATTGTCAAGGAAAATGGGTCTACTACAATCACTACAGAATCAGGAAAAGTTGTCCACAAGATAAACATAAAAAACTAACCGTATCCTATTCTCTCTCTTCTTACAGAATCCTCTTAACCCTTCATTCCTTCTCTGCCAACGAGCTGCAAATTTTTAATTACACCTTATCTCATCTCGTGACAATTAATAACGGACCTGGAAAAGTTCAGAACGGTACTTTTAAAATGATACACACCATAGAATTGGACAAATACAAAAGTTTCATAGACGATGTGCAATCACAGATCAGACGTACTATCCCTAAGTCAAACCCTTTCTTCCCACTCCTCAACCACGAGTTATCCCAAATTTATTATATTCTCGAGCTCATAGAACCCAAGGAGCAACTTAGAATTAAGAGATCTATTAACATAATAGGAACCGCTTGGAAATATATCGCCGGATCCCCGGATCACGACGATTTTGAGTTAGTAACAGGATTATTAAATAAAACTATAGAAAATAATAATCAACAAGTAATTATAAATGAAATTTTTACCGAAAGATTGCAAAATCTCACACAAATAACAAATCAATTAAATAATGTAATTAAAAAAGACAGTAATTTTGTAAATGAAGCTGCAATCAGCATGCAAATAAAGTTAAGATTTATGAAAGAGGAATTAACCAATATAAAATATGCCATACAATGGGCAAAACAAAATATTATAAATTCAGCCCTTTTAAATAAAAAAGAAATAAAAATAGCATTGAATAAATTAGCAGAAGATAAACTTCTGTTTTCATCCATAGAAAAAGCACTTGAATTCTCAAGCATTAAAGTCCTGTACAATCAAGGAAAACTCCTCTATATTATTGTAATCCCTCTCTTTGGTAATGAAGATTATGTCAATATTATTATTAAACCGGTAAAAAGAATTGAAAGAATTGTAAACATTAAATTTAAGGAATTAATGAAAAATAATCATAAGATATTTGGTATTTCAGATGAATGTTCTAAAGTAAATAATATCAAAATTTGTAAAATCAACCAACTGGTCGACATATCCAATGATACTTGCATCCCACCACTGCTTAGTGGAACGAATTCGTCTTGCCCAATTTCCCACGGGTATCATGTACCGCATGTGGAGATAATTTCTCCTGGTGTAATCTTACTTAATGATTTTCACGGCAAAATTAATAATGAAACAATTAACGGAACATACTTGATTAAATTCCATAACCTAACGCTCAACATAAATAACAAATTGTACAGAAACTTGGAAGCTCCCCTTTAGGAAGTTTCGCCGCCGTTAATCCAACAGACACCTGTCGAAGATGAATTCGTAAACCTGTTATCTTTGGAAATGCTTAACCACTTGCATATTAATAACACTAAAAGTATACATGAACTTAAGTCAGACTCTGCAATCACAAAATATACTACATGCTCTTTATTAGATGATGAATTCGTAAACCTGTTATCTTTGGAAATGCTTAACCACTTGCATATTAATAACACTAAAAGTATACATGAACTTAAGTCAGACTCTGCAATCACAAAATATACTACATGCTCTTTATTCACCCTATTGCTCATATGCCTGGCGCTAATGAAATTTTTTGCAAAAAAAAGGGAAAAATTAGTCGTTCATACAGTAACCCCGAGCATAATGGCAACACAAGAAGCGATTGCCCAATACAAGTGGCATGAATCTAAGCCACAAAAGATTGACGACCTACCCTACTTTTAACGATTGAGGACAATCGTTCTTAAGGGGGGAAGAGTTAACACGATTCAAGTTGGTGACCAACCAGTCATTAATTTTTTTGTTCTTTTCTTTTTCTTCTTAATTGCAAAATTGCTTTAATATCATTTTAATAATTTTCGATAATTTTCCAACGAAATATTTTAATAAATGCAAACACCACAGGTTGGTGACCTAAAAAGGCAATTTGCTATTAATTCTTTTGTTCTTTTGTTTTTGCAAACACATCATTTTCATGCAAGCGTTTATTGACCTTTTTGTTCTTTTCTGTTTTTATTTAAATTGCGAAATTATTTTAATATTGTGCTTGCATTGATAATTGCAAACACATGCAAACGTTTGACTTGAGTTAATGAATTTCCCAATAATTTTAAGCAAGCAAAAAAACTTTGTAATAATATTAAGCTTTACTTTTTAAGAAAAGAAAAATGTTTTAATCACTATATTTTTAGTCTTGAATAAATAAAGAGGTGCTTTTGACAAGCACACGCGCAATTCATCTTTAAAACTTGTAGTTTTTTTTTAAATAAGGAGCTGCTTTTGACAAGCACTCTCAAAACTTATACACACAGATTAAATAAACACTCTTTTGTTAAATACAAAGTCACATACATAAATACAATATATGAGTTCGATGAAAAAGAGGTGATAGAGGTATGTAGCCTTGAAACAACAACAGCAAGTAGCATGGACTTTAATACGATGTTCGCCGCTATGATGGAGAAAATGGGAGAAAACTCTAGAATGCTCCTAGAAAATGTACAAGAAGCTTCTAGAGCAAACAGCGAGAAACTGTTAGCTGAAGTAAGAGGTGAAGTACAAGAAGCTTTTAGAGCAAACAGCGAAAAACTGTTAGCTGAAGTAAGAGATGAAGTTCAGGAAGCTTCTAGAGCAAACAGCGAGAAACTTCTGGAAACAGTAAATGAGAAACTAGAGAAAAATCAACAACTTCTAGCGGAGACTCAAGAAGTTTCTAGAGTGAATAATGAGAAACTTTTGGGACAAGTCAACGAGAACCTTCTACAAATTTCTGAAACCATTAATAAGCGAGTAGACTACGTAGAAGTCAAGTTCGACGAAAAAATCTCTGCCGTAGAAGTGCAACTGTCTGGTTTAAACAGAAAAGTGAATCTTCTAGAAACTAGCGGCGTCGAAGTACAGGTAAAGGATGTCGATGTAAAGCTGCAGGAGCTTGAAAACAAAATTATGAGCCTGGAAATAAGAGAAGGTCCAGTACGAGTAGTGACTGAAAACACAAATAGGATAAAAGCTCCCAGTTTCGACGGCAACATACCCTTCAACGTCTTCAAATTTCAATTCGAGACAGTGGCCAGTAAAAATCTATGGAGCAATGAAGAGAAAACGATTAAACTGATTCTGGCACCTAAAGGATCTGCAGCAGAAGTCCTCGAAAGCCTACCAACAAGCTGCAGATATAATTATGAGGACATAATGGTGGCGTTACAGCGCAAATATGGCGGCGATCATAAAAAGGAGCTGTATAGAATGGAGCTACGTGGCAGGGTGCAGAGAGCAAATGAGACGCTTCAGGATTTCGCCATGGAGATAGAGCGCTTGGTGCAGCTAATATACCCTGGGGAAAACCATCCACTTCTAGAACATTTCAAAGTGGAGGCATTTGTTAATGGTATTCGTGACCCAGATATTAAGCACGCAGTTTGCGCTAAGCAAAACACATCCTTTGCTGAAACCATTACTTACGCTCTGGCTCAAGAAACAGCAAAAGTCATTTCGAGACCGCAGTCATACAAAGTGCGAAAAGTTGAAGGTGCTGCTGAAGATGAGAAAACAACAATGGACGACATAAAGCAAATACTTGAATCGGTAAAGAAAGTCTTAGATGAAAGACAAGGTAAGACAAACGCTAAGTGCTTTAATTGCGGTAAAGTCGGCTATTTTCAAAGAAACTGTAAGGCAGCAAGAAAACGAGCCAGATCTGTTTCGCCGCCAAGAAACAATAAACGTGCGACTCACAAAACATCTCAAGAGTCGTTAAACTAAAGAGAGCTAGCACTACGGGGCATGAGCTAGCTCCCACAACCGAGGGCCCCATAATCTCCATATCTGTAATGCAGCAGCAAAACAGCAATCTCACTGCAAGTGGGTATATCAACGGAGGAAAGCGTATTCTGACAATAGACACAGGAGCGTCGCAGTCTATAATAAGGCCCGATTTAGTAAAGGGAAAAGTGGAACAATTGAATAATGTAGGTCTGCGCACCGCTACCGGAGAATTTGCTACTGTCTATGGTAAGGCCAAAGTCAGATTAACTATAGCCAACATGAGTGTGGACCATGTGTTCATTGTTGCCGATATCGTGGACGAAGTTATTATTGGCGCAGATTTTATGATTATGCATGGAGTCGATCTGCGCATGGGGCAACAAATAATGATCTGGCGAAACGTCGAAATACCCCTTGATATTGGATATATGAGTAAATCTGCAGTGAGGAAGTTGGTTGCTGTAGCATCCCAGAAATTACCACCTCAGGCAGAAACTGTGATATGGGCACGTATGGAGGAAGATTGTGAGGACAACCGGTTGTGGGTGGTAGAACCATCAGGAATTAAGAGTGAGACAATAACAGTAAAAGCCCTCGTGAAAACCTGTAAGAATGGAAAAATTCCTGTGAGAGTGTTAAATCTATCCAGCAGTGAAAAAGTTATTGGTAAAAACTCTCACATAGCTCAATGTACACCAGCAGAGGCCATAATTAATTGCGAGAGAGACTCGGAGCCTGAAAAACTGTCAACTAAAGAGCGCGAAATACTATCGGAACACGTGGGGAAATGGGTAGCAGAGCTGGAGACACCTGACAGAAACAAAGCCAAGCAGCTGCTACGAAAGTACGTCTCTGTCTTCGCCCTAAAAGATAAAAACCAAGGTAGAACGGCAATAGTGAAGCATGAAATAAATACTGGCGAAGCGAGGCCCATAAAACAAGCTCCCAGGAGCATTCCCCTAGCCAAGCGGAACGAAGTAAAGCAGCTAGTCAACGAAATAGAGCGAGACGGAATTATCGAACCATCTTCGAGTCCTTGGAGCTCGCCGGTAGTTTTAGTAAAGAAGAAAGATGGCAGCACTAGATTCTGCGTTGACTACAGAAAGCTCAACGATGTTACCACAAAGGAGAGTTATCCGCTACCAAGAATCGATGACACCTTGGACACGCTAGCAGGAACCAAGTGGTTTTCTACGCTAGATTTACAGAGCGGTTACTGGCAAGTCGAGATAGCTGACAAAGATAAAGAAAAAACTGCTTTTAGAGCTCTCGATGGTTTATGGCAGTTTAATGTTATGCCATTTGGTCTCTGCAACGCTCCAGCCACCTTCGAGCGTTTAATGGAACGAGTGTTAAAGGGAGTCAATTGGAAGTCATGTCTGGTGTATCTGGATGACATAATTGTAATGGGAAAGACCTTCGATGAACACCTAAGGAATATGGAAGAAGTCTTCAGGCGTATATCAGCGGCTGGACTAAAGCTCAGTGTTAAGAAATGTGCATTGTTTCAGAAGGAAGTCAAATACTTGGGGCATCGTGTAACAGCAGAGGGCATATCAACCGATGAAGATTAAATACGGGCAGTAAAGGACTGGCCTCGTCCTCAAAATCTTCACGAGTTACGAAGTTTCTTGGGACTCTGCACATACTACAGACGATTTGTGCCAAATTTTGCTAGTTTCGCTGCGAGTCTACATGAGCTAACCAAAAAGTCACGACCTTACCAGTGGAGTGAAGCAGCCGAGGAAGCATTCCAGAAGCTCAGGGAATTGTTGTGTGTGGCACCTATCCTGGCATATCCAGTAGCTGGGCAAAAATTCGTGCTTGCTGATGCAAGCGGATATGGAATAGGAGGCGTGCTGTCGCAAGTGGTAGATGGGATTGAAAAGGTTATAGGCTACTACAGCAGAGTACTTTCGAAGCCTGAAAGAAACTATTGCGTAACGCGACGAGAGCTTCTAGCAGCATTGGAGTGCATAAAACACTACCACAAGTATTTGTATGGCCAACATTTTACGTTGAGGACAGATCATGCCGCACTCAGGTGGTTGCTGCAATTCAAGAGCCCTGAAGGACAGCTTGCACGCTGGATAGAGCGTCTTCAGAGCTATGACTTTAGTATTGAGCACAGAAAAGGAGGCAAGCATAACAACGCAGACGCCCTTACTAGGCGGCCATGTGATCTGGGATGTAAGCATTGCACAAAGGCGGAGAGAAAAGAATTTGTTATTGATGTTCGGCTTACACATATAGAATCTGGTGAAGACTGGCCGACAGCACAAAGAAACGATCCCATATTGGCAAAAGTTATAGCGGCTAAAGAGGAAGACAGAAGACCGACGCGAAGTGAGATCGCACCAGAAAGTCCACTGGCGAAGGCATATTGGGCCCAGTGGAAGAGTCTCAGGTGGAAGGATGGCTGCTTATGTCGCACCTGGGAAAGCACAGACGGTAAAACTGTGATAGACTTAATCGTCGTGCCATCCTCCAAGATCAAAGAGGTCATGAAACAATTCCACAATGGTCCTAGCGGAGGTCACCTTGGTCTTACGAAGACGCTGGAAAAGATAAAACAACGGTTCTATTAGGTCGGCTATCAACAAGCCGTAGCAGAGTGGATAGCCAATTGCCAGGAGTGCATTGCAGCAAAGGGTCCAGTACGAAGGAGTCGGGGGCAGCTTCAGCAGTACAATTCAGGCGCTCCCTTTGAACGTATAGCGATGGACGTAGCAGGTCCCTTACCTGCTAGCAATGCTGGAAACCGATACGTTTTAGTGGTCATGGACTATTTTAGCAAATGGCCGGAAGTATATGCCATTCCCAATCAAGAAGCCAGAACGATTGTAGACGCTTTTATAAGCAACTGGGTGTGTCGCTATGGTGTTCCCTTAGAAATACACTCCGACCAGGTCCGAAATTTTGAATCCGGTATATTCAAAGAGATGTGCGAAGTATACGGAATAAGAAAGACCAGAACGACACCGTTACATCCGCAATCTGATGGCATGGTCGAAAGATTCAATCGAACCCTGGAGGAATACCTGAGAAAAGTGGTCAGCGCACGTCAGAGGGACTGGGATGAGCATATACCCAAATTTTTTGTTGGCATATAGATCAGCTATTCACGATTCCACCTCACGAACACCAGCGAAAATAGTCTGAGCTAAATTTGCCTGCAGATTTAGAGTTTGGTGTTAAGCTAACATCGGCAGGAGGAGACGGCGAAAACTTTAGTCAGGCACAAAGGGACCTCCAGGAGATTCACGAATTCGTGCGGAGTCATACAAAATTAACCAGTGATAAAATGAAAGCCAGATATGATCGAGCTGCCAACTCTAAGGGATTTAACGAGGGACAACTGGTTCTACTTTTAAACCCACAACGGTAGAAAGAATTATCAAACCCAAACTACAAACTCATTGGGATGGACCTTATAAAGTAATAAAACGGCTAAATGACGTAGTTTACAGAATACAGAAGTTTCAGAGCCGAAGATCAAAAATGAAAGTTGTACACTTGGAGCGGCTAGCCAACTATGGAAAAGGTACATCTGTGCCTGTTCGGGACGAACAGGTTTTAGAAGGGGGTAGTGTTACGAAAGAAGAATTTATTCATTATAAGCTCTGAACAACAATGCTCTCGAACAACAACAACAACAACAACATTAATGGTTTATTTTCTTACAATGATGGAAGAAAGAAACGCCTCATACAAACATTCGCATTTACGCATATACACACACAGATTAAATAAACACTCTTCTGTTAAATACACAGCCACAAACATAAATACAAGCATAAACAAATAAACAGCCACACATACAGGTATAAAGAAATAAATAGCCACACATACAGGTATAAAGAAATAAACAAACACACAAAACAGAGTGTATTATTTTGCAATTAAAAGAACCCAACGTAAAGTAAAAACGTAACAATATGTATACATTAAAAAGCAAAAAAAATCACATTTCAAGATGTAGTTACATACATACAAACAAAATAACAAAAACTAATCCATTTAGTATAACAAAAAAAAAAATTCGTAGAACCTTTCTTGGTTTTGCTGGCATTTTTTTAAAAGGTCGCGTATGAGGAAGAAGCTTTTATGTTGGTCCTCTTCATCTTTTGGCACTCCAAAACGTTCCGAAATATGAGAAATTTTTTGTTAAAGTCTCCAAGCTTATCTGAATTAGCTTTCCTCTTTTTGTTGTGGATTGTTGATGCGTTTTCACTTGTATTAGTTTGATCATCAGCAGCCGTTGACTACTTAGAAAATAAATTTTAAAATCTTATCATAAAACGCTAAAAAAAGGGAATGTTTTTACAAATCGAAGTTTTACTCACTAATATACAATCGCTTTAATCCATATAGGATTCCTCAGATGCCAGGACATCTGTGCAATCGTCAACACTACTTTTTTTACGTTTAGAAAATTACTCGGTATACTTGATAGTGTTCGTAAATTAAAAATTGTTAAGCTTTATGTTAAAATTACTGCTATAAAATTACATACATACTTCCTTCGAGTGATCTGTTCACGCAGAAATTCCATATTACCGTAGTAATCCCATTGGCTCTATAATTTCAGAATCGCTACCAGGCCAAATTAAGTTTTACTAGATATCATTGCTGCACCTTTTTAATAAAATAAACACTTTGAAGAAAAAGTATGGCCATGCTTAAAAACGAAAACTCACATGTTTCTCTTAAAATTTACTTATGTTTTCGACTTTCAGCTAAGAGAACAACATTCGACTTTCAGCTAAGAGAACAACATGTACATACACACATATCTACATATTTGTTTATTGGTGTCAGTAAGAACTTTATAGACGTATTAGTCCTAAAGTACTGAACCGATTTAAATAAAATTAAGATTGTGCACATCTGTGAAGAAAAAGCTTTAAAACCACATAAGATTTTTAAAATCGGTGCAGTATTACGGACGCAAAAGGGATTACAAAAAACGTGTTTGCCTATTAATTATATAGATTGTACTCTACATCGATCACGTAAGCTTTTCCAGAGTGATTGGCAAGCAGATACGAAAAAAAAATTTGCCACAAGTATTCACAAACTTAAAAAAGGAACTTCCATATTTTTTTACAAGGTAAGTCCAGTGATTTGCTTATTAAGTCCCAAGCTTCAGCACGCTTTTTATTTTTATACTCGTAGCTTCCTTTATTACAATGGGTGATTTTTTTGAGGTTAGGATTTTCATGCATTAGTATTTGACAGATCACGTGAGATTTCAGACATGGTGCCAAAGAGAAAGATGCTCAGTATGCTTTGACATTTCATCATGAATAGACTTACTAACGAGCAACGCTTGCAAATCATTGAATTTTATTACCAAAATCAGTGTTCGGTTCGAAATGTTCAAATGTGACAAATTTTGTTCAGCGATGAGGCTCATTTCTGGTTGAATGGCTACGTAAATAAGCAAAATTGCCGCATTTGGAGTGAAGAGCAACCAGAAGCCGTTCAAGAACTGCCCATGCATCCCGAAAAATGCACTGTTTGGTGTGGTTTGTACGCTGGTGGAATCATTGGACCGTATTTTTTCAAAGATGCTGTTGGACGCAACGTTACGGTGAATGGCGATCGCTATCGTTCGATGCTAACAAACTTTGTTGCCAAAAATGGAACAACTGAACTTGGTTGACATGTGGTTTCAACAAGATGGCGCTACATGCCACACAGCTCGCGATTCTATGGCCATTTTGAGGGAAAACTTCGGAGAACAATTCATCTCAAGAAATGGACCGGTAAGTTGGCCACCAAGATCATGCGATTTGACGCCTTTAGACTATTTTTTGTGGGGCTACGTCAAGTCTAAAGTCTACAGAAATAAGCCAGCAACTATTCCAGCTTTGGAAGACAACATTTCCGAAGAAATTCGGGCTATTCCGGCCGAAATGCTCGAAAAAGTTGCCCAAAATTGGACTTTCCGAATGGACCACCTAAGACGCAGCCGCGGTCAACATTTAAATGAAATTATCTTCAAAAAGTAAATGTCATGGACCAATCTAACGTTTCAAATAAAGAACCGATGAGATTTTGCAAATTTTATGCGTTTTTTTTTTTAAAAAATTTCTCAAGCTCTTAAAAAATCACTCGTTATAAAACTTTATGTTTTTTCACTTCTTCTATTAATTTTACCTCCATTTTAAAATCTTTTGTGTTGCTGGTTTTTTCTTTTTATTTAATTGTATAATAAAACAGAAGTCAGCTGATGAGATGTCACATTACACATAACGCGTGAAAAGTTGAAAGTTAATCAACTTCATGCGGGAGACGCGTTGCAAACTTCTTTGTGTACCTTATACTATGAAAATACTCTATTTCAACTTTAATTGACAAAAGGGTATAACGCGCTAAAGCGTGTTATGTATTTTTAGCTTTAACCAACTTCATCCGGCAGATGCGTTGAAAAACTTCTTTATGTACCTTAAAGCAATAGTAAATGTTATATTGAAAAGGGTTATAAAATGTATGTTTTTATATGAATTTTATTTGAACTATTTTTGAAGTAATAAATTAATTATTTAGGCTTAAGTTCTTAATTATAAAGAGATAAAGAAAAATTAGATACCAGCAAAGCAGAATGCATTTTCTAGACAGCTACGTCCGTCATCAGTACTCTTCGTATCGATCTACCCGGTAGTTTCATGTTTTACCTACATGTGCGTTATGTGCATATAAGTGTAAATATTTAGGATGTGTAATGCAAATGTGCATCTCTTATTTTTTAATTGTAAAAATAAGGAGCAGGGCAATTGTATTTGCATATGCTACGAAAATGACAATGAAAATAGATGTTTTAAAACCATTATCAAAAGGGTTTTATTACCTATGTTTAGAAATATTTATATGTACGTAGTCGTGTGTATGTTTATAAATGTTTAAAAACTATTTAAATTGTTTGTGTATCTAAAACAGCGAGCCAGTATTCAGTACAGCGAACTTTTAGTGTATTGGCATTAACCCTTGCGAAATTAAGAAATAAATTAAACAATACCATTTTAAATAATTTATTAATTACGAATTTAAATGTTAACGAATTAAATTCATATAACTTAATTTTAGATTTCTCTAATAAGCAAAGTACAAACTAAGATTTTTTTCCTTTAAAACGAAAACTCACATGTTTCTCTTAAAATTTACTTCTGTTTTCGACTTTCAGCTAAGAGAACAACATGTGCAGACACACAAATATGTAGTCTTAACTTAGGTTCTAATTTTTAAATAAAATTGTTAATATTTCCAAAAAATTATTTTAAAAATTAATTTTTGGTTAATCCTTTAAGTATATAAGACTGGATATGGTCAGACGAATCCAAATTCAACCGTTTCCAATCCGACGGTAAACAATATTGCTGGCGCCTCCCTGGTGACAAAATTTAAAGTCGCCAATTGAAGAAAACTGCACGGTGGAGGAAACGTCGTGGTATGGGATTGCTTTACGTGGTGGGACCTTGGACCACTGCAAAAAATTAATAATATAATGAAGGAAGAAGACTATTTGAGGATTTTGTAGACTCATCTTCCCGATATTGTAGATAAGAGCGTCTATCTTGCAGAAGAAGTAATTTTTCAGCAAGATGGTGATCCAAAACAAACGTCCAAAATCGTGAAAAAATGGCTTGTTGAGAAAAATTTTCAATTAATGCAGTGGCCAGTACAAAGTCCCGACTTCAATAGGATTGAGAATTTGTGGACAATCGTGAAGTGATGGTTGTGACAGTACCAATCAGCCACCACCAATTTGGACGAGCTTTGGCAGCTGATCCAATGAATGGAAGAATATTCCAAATGAAATTGTACAGAAATTGGTGGAAAGTATACAAAATCACGTAAATGATGTCTTACAAAGTAAAGGGTTTTGAACTAAGTATTAAAAATATTCGTATTCCGCAAGATTTTTCAATGGTGCAAAAATGAGTACCTTGGAGTTGTTTTCGTATTCTTTATTTTTTTTTTTTTGTTAAATTGATGCTTTAAGTTTTAAATTTTACACTGTTTTGTTAAGTACCTAATACTAAATAAACCAAAAAAAAATTTAATTTGCTTTATTAATTTTATTTCTATGACATAAAAAGTGCTCAAAGTACATTTGTTCACCTTACTGTACATATGTAGTTCATATAAAAACTTTAAGAAAGGCAATCATTTTTTAAATAACGACAAGTTGGTATTTAAGTATAAGTTTGAATAAAATTTTGTTTAAAAAATATTTTTTTGTTGCACAAACAAATTAATTAGTTTTTAAACATTACTATACATACACACGAGTATGTAGATAAAAATATTTCTAAATATAGGTAATAAAATCCCTTTTGAAAATATTTCTCTGTGGTTTAAAATATCTATTTTCATTATCATTTTCCTATCATATGCAAATACAATTGACCTGCTCTTATGTTTTTACAATTAAAAATAAGAGATCAATGCACATTTTCATTACACATCCTAAATATTTAAAATTATATGTACGTAACGCACATGTAGGTAAGAACATACATTTTATAACCCTTTTCAATAGAACATTTACTATTGTTTTAAAATATGTTCCTTGCACATGAAATGAATGACGCATTTTTTAATTTTTTTTCATGTTCGTTTCACACTCGTACAAACGAAAGAAATCATACTAAATATTTAATGTATGGTGAAGAAAAAACAAATTTTTGCTTCTTTCATGGACGATGAAGCTGAACAAAAATTACTTCATGGACCAAGAGATGTGAACAGTTTGAAAAGCAAATATCCATGAAGATGTAAAATGTGTGTGAAACTTATTTGAGTACAGTGAAAAAAATTTCTTTCGTGGACAGTGAAGAAAACAAAAAGGAAAACAAAAAACAGTTACGTCATGAATATGGAAAATGAAAGAAAAGAGAAATACGTGCTCTGGGTAAAGCTTAAATTTTTTTTAATATAATATAAAAAAAGTTTAAAGTTTAAAAATAAAAAGGTTTTAAGTGATAAAATAAATGTTTAAAAGTTATTAATTATGTAAAATAATAAAAAAAGTCCTGTTGATTGCTTTAATTTTAATTACAAGTGTTATTAGAATTTGTAAACAATCATGAGACGTGTTAGTAAAAAGCATTTGAGGATGTTTTAAAAAAGAAAGAAATGTGTGTATAAACTACTACCTTGTCATGTGGCACAGTCAGAGGACTTACAGCTATCTGTTGGAGTATCGTGCACAAATGAATTTGAGATTCAAAATGATATTAATTCTGATGAACAATATGTAGAAAGAAAAACATTAAAAGAAAAAAATTGGAATATGGTATTTTGTGGTATTTAAGAACAGACCATCATATTTGTTTAATTGCTTTCTGCAGGCAAATACAATGAAGTCACACTATAAACACATACGGTCTTATGCAGAAAAAATCTTACTTAAGCTTTAATGTTTACGTTAGCTTCCAGTCACATTAAGGATAATAAACCTATAGTAAAAAATCGTATGCAAAAACATAAATTTAGTTAACGTATGCTTTTATAAATTTTTAATGTTGAGACTGGCAACACCGTGATTTTCTCTTTATAGGTAATGATGTGTAAAATCGAATATTAATTCATCCGGGTAGTCAAATCTATTGAAAATTTTTATAATATGAACTTATTTTTTCTTTATTTAAATGAAAATTGCTTTTTTAACCACATAAAAAACAAAATAATTAATACATTAAGAATGATGTAAAGCGTTATGATGTTAAATTATTGGAATAACGAGCTTTGTTTGCTTGTGTTTACTTTATATACATCACTATAAAAATGTTTGTATATTTATGTTTTGTAAAAGTGTTTTCTGTCGTAAAGCAGCTCCGGTTTAATTAACAACTCTCGCGTCATCGTCATTTTTTGGTAAGGGAGATCAGGCCTGATTATGTTTAATTCACCTCGAGAGTTTTGCGTCTCACTCTCACATCCGCTGATGGTAAGCCTCTGGTAACTGTATCGAACTACGGTTTTTAGTGGTTTGTATATTTATGTAATTGTACTTTCTGTTTCAAGAAGTGAAACTATTCAAATAAGAGTATACTCGTTTTTGTATAAATGTTTCAACAATTGGAAGGAAAAAACTTATAAGAAAAGAAGAAAAATACACAAGATTTTACGAGAGGAAAAACGTTTTTAAAAAAAAGTGGATGAAAGAACCTGGTGGAGACCAAAAATAGAACTTAAAATTACTTGATAATGAAGTAAATACACAATTGGATGATAGAACTAGGTGGACGACCATTTAAAACTCACAAGTCAGGATTGTAACCTCACTTTTTGACGTGGTGTAGTACCAATAAAAATAACTAAGATTGATACTGGTGGAGACCAATAATACTCTAGGAGTGGACACTAGCGAGCCTACTTCCTGAGCAAAGTTACAGGTCGGCTGTAACTTTCTATGACTAAACAGTTATTTTAAGACATTAAAAAGGTGCAACTTAAAAATAGTTTTCTCAGTGCTGAAATCGATAAAAGATTTTGATTAGATACATGGGGACACCAAATAACAACTGCATATTCTAGCCTAGATCTTACGAAAGACGTGTAAATATACTTCAAAGTGTACGGGTTGGCAAATTCGGAACAATTTCTTTTCAAGAAGCCAAGCACCTTCAGAAGTATGTATTCAAGATGAGTAACGAATGATAACGAGTTATCGTAGAACATGCCTAGGTCAAGTTTAGAATTAGACGTGTTCAATTTAATACTATTAATACTAAATACAAAAACAGTAGGATTCAGGGACCTACGAAAGGAAACGTGTAAACATTTGCTAATACTTAAATACAAACTTTTAAGGTTGCACCAATTGCTTAGATTATTAAGCCCATTTTGCATAATATGCACTTAAAAAATCTAATTTCATAACAAATTTCAAATCGTCAGCATATAAAAAATTATTCGATTTCAAAAAAACAGGTGTCAATATCATTAATAAATAAATAAATTAATAATGGTCCAAGAATCCTACCTTGAGGTACACCCGATGTTTGAAGATATGGCTTAGAAACATAACCTTCAATGCAAACAGAACAAAATCTAATAGATAATTAGGACTTAATCCATTTCAAGAAGTTAGAATGGAAACCCATTAACACCAACTTAGCTAATAAAGTGGAGTGAGACAATTTGTCAAACGCTTTAGAAAAATCTGTATAAACAACTTCTACTTGACCTTCAAGTTGAAAAGCAGCTAGACAATATTCACCAGAATAACAACCGTGCTGATAAGGAGATATCCACGGCTTAGATTTGAAAAATAATTTTTTATAGATAATGTGCGCAAATACTTTAGAAACACAAGATAATTTAGAAATAGGCCTATAGCATGATACATCATCTCTCTTGTCATCCTTATAGACAGGAACGACTACAGCAAACTGCCATCTACTAATAAATTGACCCTCCTTAAGAGATAATTTGAAGATAAAAGTTAGAGCAAGTACTAACGATCAAACAGTCTTCTTTAAAAAATGAGCGCAGAGACCATCACAATCAGATTTAAAGGTATTATCTACCTGGGCAATAGCTTCCGACACATCATCCTCCGATGCAACTAGGATGCCAATATTTAAATTAGTAAGCATGCCCAAAAAAGAAATATTTTTATCTCTGATCGGCTCAAAATTCGAACTAAAAAAGGATACGAACATATTAACCGCATCATTACAGGATTCAGAAGTTTTGCCGTCAAAATTCATTTTAGAAGGAATGTCACACGATTTCGAATTACTCTTAATTTCCTGCTCCTTCGACAAGATAAGTTGTTTTTAAAGAAATTTATTTAAGAAATTAAATTCCCGCTTGTAATGACTAAATTTAGCAAGTGATTCCGCATCACCCAAATCTAAAAACATTTTATGATATTTATTACGCAAGTTTTTAAGTTTTTTTAGACCAATAGTGTACCAAGGAAGTTTAAGAGGCTAAATGATTTTAGTAGCAATGTTATTACAACAGATATCTAGCACTTTCTCTAAAAATAATTCATAGCACACAGAGGTTGTAAGCCCAGTAAACAAACCAATCCAATCAATAGTATCAAATATGGAATTCAGCACATCAAAATTACATGAGTTAAAATTAAAATAATGAACATTAAGAGATTGAGAGGTATTAAAAAACATTAAATTAGTAATTTCTAAGCCTAAAGGATTATGATAAATATTTGGCGGAGATATCCACAGTAAAGGAACATAAATTCGATGATTTAGAAATTCTGGTACAAAAATAAGATCCAGAAAGCGATTTAATTGATTACCGTAAAAATTAACTTGGCACAGATTTAACGATAGTAAACTATTAATAAAATTAATATCGTGATTCAGATTGACATTACGAGGCGTTAGAAAAGAATCATCAGAAAATTTCGACCAAACGATATTTTTTAAATTAAATCCCAAAATACAGAGACTACCATCAACTGAGGAGTTTTCACCCAAAGTCAGTATGTTGGAGATATGCGCATCGTATAAATCATCCAAACTATTAGGTGGAATATATGATGCACATACTAGAAATGAACCACTTACATCGGAAATGGAAACAATGAACTGATCAAGCAGGCCATTCTGATCGTTAATATTACATAATGATGACTTGAAACAGGATTTTACAGCAATTAGGACTCCACCGCCCAGTGTTAGACCTGTAGCAGCAGTATGCATATCCTTACGGAACACATTAAAAAGATTGAGATCAAAAAAGTCAGCGTCAAAGAAGTTTCCATTTCCACGGTCGAACTGCTCGTAATAAGCCTTTTATAAGCGCAAAAAATAAAAGGGTAAGAATATAGTTCGCAACGGAGTACCTTGGGAAGCCAGACTCGTTCTGGAATACCGTAATTTTCTCTGATGAGAGTAAGTAAAACCAATTTGGGTCTGATGGAATGGTTTGCGTATGGAGGAAACCAAATACGGAGCTCCAAGCTCAAAACTTACGTGGTACTGTAAAGCATGGCGGTGGACATGTGATGGTTTGGGGCTGCATGTCGGCATCAGGAGTTGGAAGTTTGCACTTTATCGAAGGGAATATGGGCAAAATTCAATACCTAAATATTTTAAAGGCAAATTTACTCCAGAGTGGGGAAAAATTAGACATAAGAGAGAATTTCAGCTTCTACCAGGACAACGACCCAAAGGACAAGTCGGCTGTAGTCCAAACATGGTTGATATCGAATTGTCCACATGTAACCCAAACGCCACCTCAATCACCAGATATAAATGTTATTGAAAATGTATGGCATCTGCTTGAAAAAAAATCAAACTTTAATACATATCTAACATAAGCGACCTAAAAGAGGCCCTAAAAACTGAATGGTGTAAGGTTTCCCCGGACTACACGAAAAAATTGGTTTCTTCGATGAAAACTTGTTTAAGATATGTGATAAAGAAAAAAGGTTACTAAATACTAATTTACCTTTTTTTCATTTTTGGATAAGCCGAGACTATGATTTTGTATGAATTTTTGTTATATTTTTTCTTTGTTCTAACATTTTTAAAATTTTGTTTTTGTTTTATTACACGTAGAAGAATAAAATCCAAAATTTTTTTGTTAAATTGCATTTTTGATGTTTTTTTCTTCGTGTCTCACACGAAATAAGCTGTGAGTCACTTTAGTTCTTGTTTGATGGAAGCCGCCTTTGGAAAATTTACAAAAGGACGTACTTTAAAATTGGCTGGCCAAACTTCAGGTTTCAATATATCATTCTACAAACTGTTCAATATGCCAATTTTAAAATTAACTTGTTTCAAAGTGCTCAGCATCAATTTTTACAAGTTTGAAACAGGCCATATTACATTTACGTATGTTTGCAGTTTTTTCAACATAGTTTGAAATTTGTTTAGCAGAAACAGTTGGTTTGTAAGACGAATTATGGATCCATTTTTTTGCGATATGACTTCCAGGGCCTTTATTTATATTACGTCTCTGGTCACTACTCATAACATAAGTATGTTTACCAACAGCATCGACATTGAGTGACGAACATGATGGTGAAGCAGAAACGGACAACACAGGCTGTGTATTTACATTATTATTAGCAGTTCTATTTAATTTAAGAACATTAACATTACACTCAGAACTGGCGACAGAGGGAAAGAGAGAAAAAACACGATGATTGTTTGTTAGAGTCTGTAATTCATAGAAATTCTGCACATAATCAATCTGAAGATAATTCAACTACTAATCCAACGAATAATTTAATTTCTGAGATTCATGCCTCGTCTGCTCAAGCTATTATCTCTGTGCCATCTAATCCCAAAATAATATCATATGACCCTGGCCCGCTGTTAAATAATAGTAAGTCCAATAATGTTAACCACAAGCAGTTAAATGTTTTACCACCAAGGAAATATATATTTGTGTCTCGTTTTGCATCTGCTACAACTGTTGATGACATTGAATATTATATTAAATCTAAGCTGAACACTGAAGCTAATATTACTATTCAAAAATTTTTATATTGTCAACCCAGGAGCATAACTTCGTTTAAGCTTGGTGTATCTTTTAATCTCTATGATGATATTGTTGATCCCAATTTTTGGCCAACTAATACTTTTGTCCGTGAATATATATTTAAGGAGAATACTAGAATTGATAACGTCGCCCAACTGCCTTCACGAAATTTATCTCAATCAAAAAACTGAATTGCTTTAACAGTCAACTTAATATAATATACCAAAATGTACGCGGATTAAATACAAAATTGTCTACTTTGCTTATTAACAGCTATTCCTCCTGAATCTGATGCCTCAATATATGTCAAACACATTCAAGCCATTGAATCTGTTACTTCACGTCTACAATCCACTGATTCTATTTATGTTCTTGGTGATTTTAATTTACCGTCTATTTTTTGAAAACATGTGACTCGATTGTGCATATTTGATTCCAGTACAAAATAAAAACTGCTGTGACGAATTTATAAAAGAATTTATAAAAGATTATATATAAAAGATTATATAAAAGATTTTATTTATAAAAGATTATATAAAAGATTTAGATCTGATGATCACCACCTTCTATAAAACTATTTATTCGTTTTTTTAATCCTGTGTTCCTAAAAGAATCGTTCACACCCCAAGTGGTCCACCTTGGAATTCTAAGCAGCTTTCAGAACTTAAAAACTTGAAAAACAAATATTATAAAATTTACAAAATCACTGGTTCGATGACAGATTATGGAAAGTACTCTATAAGTCGTGCAGAATACAACTTAATAAACCATTTGTTATATAATAATTACATAAATAAAATGAAACTTAATTTTCGTCATGATCCAAAATCTTTCTATGCCTTCGTCAACTCAAAAAGAAAATACAAATCCGACAATAATGAAATTGTATAATAAAGAATCCATAGATAATAATGTTATTTGTAATATGTTTGCTCATTTCTTCGCCAGTACTTATGGTAATAGCCAATATGATGAAACAAATTTATATCCACCTCAAATGGTGTTATTTCTATTCCTACTTTAAATAGTAAGGATATATTTAATGGCTTGAAGGCTCTGAAAATGTCATTTAATCATGGTCCTGATGGGGTGCCAAGTTGCATTTTAAATCGTTGTTCAGAGTCACTAGTTGCTCCTCTCACATTATTGTTTAATTCTTCGATTAGACTTGGATACTTTCCTTTGCTTTGGCGTGACTCGTATATCATCCCTCTACACACAGAAGTTTAAACTGGCTAATGTCTTATTTAACCTGTATAAAACAAAATGTTAGATTCAACATGAGTACGTCTAAGAACATTGATGTTCTATCCGGTGTTCCGCATGGCAGTCATCTCGGACTTCTTCTTTTTTTGCTGTTTATAAATGACCTTCCGAAAGTTATCAACTTTTCTCACATTTTAATGTATGCTGACGATGTAAACATTTTTTATAGCTTCAAGCAATATGTTGATCATGCTTATCTTCAAAGTGATCTTAACAACTTCTTTTTATGGTGCAAAAATAATTTACTAGAGCTAAATCTAAAAAAATGTAAATGTATGCGATATTTTAGAAATAGTTGTATAGCTGTTAACTACTCATTGGGAGGAAATCAGCTGGATTTAGTCGACACTTTCTTGGATCTTGGAATTTTACTTGATTAATAAATTAAACTTCGTTGCACACATTACTATGACTGTCAGTCAATAAGGCTAGAAGTGTTTTTAACATTTATAAACACGTGGGCAAAAGAATCCTCTGATCCTTATATTACCAAGCAACTTTACGTTTCACTGGTCAGACTTATTTTGGAATATGGATCAGTCGTATGAGATCCTTATTATAATATTTATTGCCAATATATTGAGTCAGTGCAAAAATAGTTCTTGCTATTCTGTTTACGTAATCTTCATTGAAATCCTGCAATAAATCTCCCTTCACATTCTAGCAGACTTGCGTTAATAAAACATATCGATCATTTCGTCGAGGAATCAAAATTTTTCACCATGACGTAATCCCCTTCCCTATATTCTGTCGGACGCCTCCTTTTCCTGTTAAAATACTTCTCGTTGTAGTCCTGTAACTTCTTTTGCCTCTCATTCGCTCTACACCTAACAAGATTATAATCCTCTCGTACACCATCAGTCGCATCAAGTAAACTTTCCCTAAGCGAATCAATCACCCTTCCCTTCTGCGCCAAACCAAATCACATTACACTTGGGTGTTCACCAATAGACCTATGAACAGTATTATTTAGACAATACTCAACATGCTCTAATACGTTGTCCCAAAAAATTCCCCTCTGCGGATCCACTAACTTTGCTACCATCGGACGTATCGACCTATTAACGCGCTTGACCTGGCCATTCGCCTGTGGGGAACCAGTTGCAATATCATTCTCTCTCAGAAAATCCCTAAAATCTGTAGAAGTAAAGCAGGATGCGCGATCAGTTATCACACATCTAGGACGACTATAACATCGAAAATAATTCTTCAAAGCTAAAATCGCCTCTTTCGAGTTGGTTGTTTTGGTAGGATATAATCTGACAAACTTCGTACAAGTATCAATTATCACAAGAATATGTTTTAAAGCCCTGCCCTTATCTATTGGTCCGATGTGATCTACATGAATAACATCAAATGGTTGACTCGATTTTGGTATATTGTGTAAAAAACCTTCCTCCTTTCCATGATTTCCGGAATATACAATGCAATTCAAACAATTTGCTATGTGATCAGCTACCTTTGACCTCATTTTTGGGAACCAATAGCTCTTTGAAATCAGTTCCGTCACTTTATCAACTCCCAGATGTCCCATTTCATTATGATACTTGTACAAAATATGATTCTCCATGTCCTCAGGAATATAGAATTTAAGGTTACCATCATTTGTCTTCCTATACAATACGCCATTCCTCATCTCGTACAAAGCGTGTTCTCCTTCCTGTAATAATTGCCTCAAATCCTTCAATTTTCGGTCCCTGTTCTGACACATAACTAAATTCTCCTCGAACGTGTTCGATTCTATAACCATAAAGGTCGTACTCCTACTTAGTGCATCGACATGCTGTATCCTCTCACCCGATCGATGTTCCAATACATAGTCGCAGTTTTGAAGATCCAAAGCCCAGCGCGCTATCTTGGATTTAGTTCCCGTTTATTGAGCGTCATAGTCAGAGAATTACAGTCGGTAACGATTTTAAACTTCTTTCCCTGCAAATATATACGAAAGCGCTTCAAAGCATAAATTATGGCTAGCATCTCAAGTTCAAAGCTATGGTACCTAGACTCAATGTCGGTCGTCCTTTTCGAAAAGTAAAAAACGGGGTGAAATTTACTGTCATCCTTTTTCTGCAGCAAAACAGCACCAAACCCGATGGAACTCGCATCGCAATGGAGTTCCGTTTCATCCTTAGGATCATAGAGCGCCAAAACTGGTGATTCCATTAATCTTCTTTTCAATAATTCAAATGCTTTGAGTTCGACCTCACCAAACACAAACTTCCTGTCTCTCTTAGTCAAATCTTATAATGGCTTAGCAATTACTGAAAAATATTTTACAAACCTACGAAAATATGAGCATAAACCCAAAAAACTCTGAACCGATAGTTGCTTATCAGGTACCAGGAAATCCCGAATCGCCTGCAGCCCCTTTTTGTCTGCTCGTATACCATTGCCATCAACATTGTATCCAAAATACTTAACCGATGTCTGTAAAAACTCACACTTATCAATTCTCAGTTCCAACTTGTTCTCGACCAATCGGGTAAAAACTTCCCTGAGAATCTCAAAATGCTCGTCTATACCCACAGTAGCAATCATTATATCATCAAAATAAATTATAATCTTATCGTCCTTATTCATGTCGGAAAAAATTCTATTCACAAATCTCTGGAAAACAGCAGACGCATTTTTCAAGCCAAAAGGCATCCTTGTAAATTCGAATTGGCCCATCGGTGTCACAAACGAATCAGGATCGACAAACACATGAAAGAATCCATTCCTTAAATCTAGCTTGGTAAAAAATTGTTTCCCAGAAAGCCTATCCAACAAATCACCAATTAAAGGTATAGGATAGCAGTCCCTCACCGTGATCTTATTTAAATTCCTATAATCCACACACATTCGCAAACCTCCAGTCTTCTTTCTAACCAAAACTATTGGTGACGTAAACTCCGATTCACTCGCTCTAATGTATCCTTTATCTAAATATTCATCTAACAATTTCTGTAATTCCCCCTTTTCTGCGTATGATAACTTCCTGGGGCTACAACTAAATGGTTTATTATCACTCAGTGTGAGCTTAATCTCATTGAATACCTTTGGTTTAGAAGGATGCTCCGGTTTCACATAATATTCGTCAAATAATAACCTAAGTTTACATCTATCACCATACTTAATACAACCCCCAACAATAAAATCAAATTCCTGACCATCACCCAAATCGATAGACAAAATCTGTTTACAAAAATCCTCACCATTTCCGTCGTTCTCCCTCTCCCCTACTTCACAAACTAATCTAAATCTAGCCTTTTCAAGAAAATCCCTTCCCAACACACATTGATAGGAAGTTGTCTCATCAGACACGACTAACATATCCAAACACACTTTCATATTATTAATATCAATAAAAAGTTTTACTTTTCCAAATACAACCAAACGGGAAAAATTTATTCCAAAAAATTCATTTTCATCACAAAAACGTAAAAATCTATTCAAGTCAACGTACTTCGATATATCCGATCTTCTCACAAAACTGATCCTACTGCCCGAGTCCAGTAGACACTCTGAAGAGAAATTAGTTTCAAACTTAAAATCTATAGAAAACTTACAATACTTAACATACTCATCGTTGAGTACACCTTGTACGGCTGGTTTTCTTTCCGGGCAGGTAGCCACACGGTGCTCCATACTTCCACATCCGTAACAAGCCCCCATTTGACGTTTCGGTTTTTGACACTGCGAGGCAAAATGTCCAAATGAGTTTGATGATTTCCTCTTTTTTTTTGAAGTCGTTCCGCTTTTTCTGTATAACATTGCAATTTTGCTTGTGTCTTAAGTTGTACATCAGGAATGCCATCAATAATTTCATCGATGAGTTCATCCTCGTCAATCCCAATTTTATGAGATAGCATAACTTTATCATTATAATATTCGGAATATGGCTTCGCCATATCTCCACTTTCGCATTTCAAAATTTCTTCTTAGGGTTAACTTATTTTGATCATTACTATATTTATTGTCTATTTCGAATTTTTAATTTTTCTGTTTTCTTTCATTTTCAATAATCATTTTAAGCAAATAATTTTCTCGTCGAAGTAGATCTTTTTCGTGTTGAATCTCTTTCCAATAGAAAGTTCAAAAAGTTGCTATCATTTTTGTTCGTGTCACATAATTTTTTTCTGCCTGACGCTCGTTTGTAATTAGGCTATCAATGTTTCGTTGTTGTAAATCACCACTCGTTTGTTGTTGTAAACCATCACTCATTTGTTGCTATTCATTTGTAGTAGCTTTTCACAATCATTTGCCCTTTTTTCTACACCACTTCCAGAAGCATCCTCACCATCGTTTTCATATAAATTGATTACGTTGGAGTTCTGATTACCCGCTTCGAACATTGGACACTCACCTCTCATTGGCACATTGTTAATTCTTATTAATAATTCATTTTTGGAACCTGATGATGGAAGGCCAAGGTGTTGTAGCCAGCGGCGTAACTGCGTTACCGTATAATTAGTTCCAGAAACTTCCTCCATACCTTTCTATTATTCACCAATTTTTACAGCCTCGTTAAAAAAAAATTTACTTTCCTTAGCTACTTGGTATTACTTTTTATTTTGGAAATCCCACTTCTGATTTGTAGTCAATTTAAACACGTTTCTTCTTTAGCGTCTGTTTTATTAATGATCACACTTCTTTTCTTTTTTAAAAAATTACAATCTTAACTTTACAGGAAAAGTATTACATCTTATTATATAAGAAAGAAAGGATTTGTTATTATGGACAGTTAGGATTTGTTATTATGGACAATTATGACCTTTTTGAGCAAATCTGGAAAAAAAACATACGAAAATCGAACATACGTACCTCACCAAAATTGAAAATAACGGTTATTTTTTGACCATACCTCGTAAATTCGTGTTTGTATTCCACCAAGTGCTGTTTATTTTTATTAACACCATATTGAATGTCTCTAAGTACCAAGTCGACATTGTGGATGTATTGTAAACAATCATCACACATAAAACGAATAAAATTATTTGCTTCAAGAAAACCAGCAGAACAATGATCAACATTTGAACACTTGGTTGCGGAGTATAACACTTTGTTGCATACCCCACTGCATTCTATTCCAGTTTCACCACGAATAACATTTTTACATTTATAACATTCAACCATTTTTTATTTATGGTTACAAATTATTGCGATGAGAAAAAACACGTCCGTTCGCTTCAATTGATTCGCTAATTTCCTTATTAATGGTTTACCAAGCAAGTAAAGTTTTTTAGCATAATACCGATAACAATTAAGTTCTTAATAAATGTTATGTTTCATAAAAATTTATTTAAAAATGACAAATAATGCCGGAATGACACTCACATTTTTTCATCTTTTTAAGATTTTAGAGAACAGTACAAAGGTATTGTAAAATAAAATTCCCCCAAGAGCGAAGAGTTTAAAACAAATCTCCAAACGTCAAAATTTCTATACATGTTATCGATAAAAAGTGCAAAAAGTAAAAAAAAAAAAAATAAAAAATTTCAAGCTTAAAATGTTACAGTGATGCTAATTCATTAGTTTTTTGTCGAATATAGCTATTTGAAATTGTATTTTTTCATCGTGGTGTTTTTTAAGGAATGAAATGATACAAAATTGAAAGAAAACAAAAATAAAAACATTTTTATTTTCATTTTATATATTTTACTTCTTCTAATATTAGCTATTTCACTTTTTCAATCTTAGATTAAGAAAAGACGAAAAAAGTGAGTCTCATTACGGCTTAAATAATAGTTAGGTTGCATTTAGCTACAAACAGTTAGTTTTCAGCTAACGTCTGAACTATTAACGTTTAGTTGATTTAAATATAACTTATAGTTAATTAAAAAAACCTACTTATAGCCAACGGAAAAGTAGTTAGTTTACAGATAACTGAAAGCTAACTTTTAGAAAGATAACTTTAAGTTAGTTGCAAAGTAATACAGAGTCGGACTATTGACAAGGACATCGCAATGTTAAAATAGTTAGTTTTTTACAATAAAAAGATTCCAAGTGTCAGTCATCACTAGTTGCGAAATAGTTAGCTTAAAGTTAGTTTAAAGTTAACTCAGTTTCCGACAGGGTGTAAACATAGCTGCCAGATTTAATGATTTTGGGTCCTAAAAATGACATGGTGACGATTTATGCCCTAATTTCGACGATTTTTAATAATTAAAAATTTGCAAAATTTATACCGCTAAAGCAACCTTGAACTCAGCACAGCTCTTTAAAAATGACAACAATAACTTGTTAATAATAAAATGTGTCTACGGAACCCTAGAAACAGTTGTTATCATGTGTAATTATAGTTTTAAAAGCAAAAATCTCTGCTGGAATCATATATTGTTTGCCGTGTTTTCCCTTACAAAAACTTTGTAAGAACAAATAATTATTTGACCAAAAAATAAAAAAATTATTTGCCAATGGGAACATTTTTGTTTGCCGGCAAATAATTTTGTTTGACAAGAAACAGCTGTTTTGTTGTTTGCCTATCAAATGTTTGCCTAATGTGACCATATCTTAACTGTATCTTCAGAAAATTAATCTCATTATGGATAAAATTCATTTTATTTACCACATCATACAGTGGTTAAACCCGAAGCACTAAAGTAAGAGTTGTTTTTAATGCATCTAAAAAGCAATTCCGGTGGAAATCACACTGCTAACTACAGAGGCTGTCCAGTTTATACTATGGTAAGGAAGTCGTCTCAAAAATTAATTACTCCTCCTATGCAGGCACAATATCGTCCAATTGCTAATTATCCTTAGCTAGCCCAACCAACAACACAACATATTTCAGTACACAAAGCGACACCGACAACTAATTCTACTCCAAATTTGCATCCAGAACCTACAGTAGTAACTACAATCGTCTCGAAGCAAGATGTAAGAAATGGTACTCATGCAATCTACGATGTTGCAGGCGGTACTTAACAAACCATGTACTGTTTAAAAATATGTTTCTGGAACGCAAAAGGCTTGCGCCAACGCAAATATAAACTCGAGTACTTCCTTAAGAACCAAATAATTTATAGCTTTTTTAAAATCAATGGCTATATATTATATGACACTTAAGACCCCCGCGGCACGTATGGTAACATACTCGTTACCATTCATGAAGATTTATCTTATTTTTGAAGATTTTTGAGATGTCAAAAAGATAAAAAGATTTTTTAACAAAAAAAGAAGATTTATAAAATGTGGGATTTAGTAATTTTAGTATGCACAAAATTAATATATTCGTATTGAAAAGTTAAACTAAAGTGATATAAATACTTGTACATATTTTAAAGATCCTAAGTATATTTATTTAAGTGCCTGAGTAGATAAAACACATAGTTCTACCCATAATCTATCCGATGAAGAAATTATTGTTCGAAGTTTTACATGATGTTGTGTAACAGTTTATTAAAAAGCAGAAATAGCGAAATATGCAGAAACGTATTTAAAGAAGCTTAAAACACATCCAAATCCGCTGGCCCGCAACATATTAAATGAACGTGGTAACATTCGTCTAAGAAGGATGGACATTGCTTCTCTCGTCTGAACATCAGAGAGATGACCCGCAACCGTGATAGCAACCGTGAAGCATACAATTTTTTTTTGTCTAGCCCCGGCTGGACTTAACAAGTATATTTATTTTTACAATAAATAATATATGAAAAAAAATCTAAAAAGACAAGCTCTGGACTGTCAGCAATATCCTTCATGTCGGCCCAACACTACAAGCATACTTAATGAGCATGATTTTAAAATGCCGATTCCATAAATATGTCTTTAATGGCGATATAGAGAAAATGTATCGTAAAATTCTCGTTTACAACGAAGATACTCAGTTTCAGCGAATACTCTTTCGCCAAAATCCAATGATGCTGTGCAAGATTATGCATTAAAAACGGTGACTTTTGGAGTAAATTGTGCCCTATATCAGGCCATTAGAACCCTTACCCATTTGGCAAGTGATTTGGAGCGAGAATATCCATAAGCAGCTCACATTTTAACTCAAGAGACTTAAACAGTATACTTTCGAATTCAAACTGACTCGACCACCGTATCACATTTAATGGTTTAAAAAACGAAAGTAGCCTCTTAGTTTTCCGGGTTTAGATCTGTGTGGAGCGGTATTGTTAACAAAATTATTTAAAACTTTTTTTAAGTCATTACCATGCCATGGTTATGATCTCTTCTTGTGAACTGATTCCTCTATCGTCCTACGATGGTTGGGAAAATCGCCCAATACTTGGAAAACTTAACTTGCCAATCGCACGACACAAATAATACAAAATATAGGAAACATCACGTAGCGTCATGTTCGTTCGGCTGATAATTCAGTAGATTTAGGTCTCGAGGGTGCAGCCTCGATCAACTCATTCTTTGTGGTGGAATCGACCAATTTGGCTTCAAAAGTCCCCCGAAGAATGACCGAAGCCCATAATAATTGATTCGAAGTAAATAGTAAAGTAGGAATGTTTCATTTGTTTTCTACCACTAATTCCGTAGTATCTTGAATAGCTTTTCAAATTGGGACAAAGGGTGATGACATGGACAACTTAAATCAATCAAAAGCGCCCTTACCCTTCTATTCTTCTTCTATTCAAAATAAATAAAATAGCATTTATAAAATTTAATGAATTCTTAGGAACGAAATATAAATTAATTATAATTATACATTATAATAAGGAATACCACTCCTTAACTAATTATGGAAAAGTTATCAAAAAAACTTATATTTACCCTTTAAACCCGTTTTTCGATGAAAATAAGGTCATTCGAACCGACAGAAGAATAGCTAATGCAGCACTTTCTTACAATGAACGGCATTTTTTTTATGATTTTACCTGTTCACTCCGTAATACCGGCGAAGGAGGGCGCTGTGATATGCATTATTATAAAGAGAAATTAATACAAAAAAGTTGATGTTGCCACGGTTGAGTATTGAACTCGTGATCATTGCTTAGTAGTCAACGTGCTAACCACCTAAGATACAGCACCTCCAATTTATTTAATGCTTAGGGCAATAGGAGGGAAATACTATGTGTCGCGATTAAGATCAGCCATTCGCTTGCACATAAGACGATGCATTACATGTGTCCGTTACAAACAGAAGATTAAGGTCCATTATTATAACTTGCCAATAGCTAAAGTTAGGATTTTGTTGGAGCGATAAATAGTGTTTCGTTCGTAAGCTAAAAACGACCTTTAACTATCACGTACTTTAAAGAAAAGTTATAGTAATGAGCATTATCCTCGTTATTATTACGAAAAAATACTTATCGCTCCAACAAAATCCTAACTTTAGCTAAAGGCAAGTTATAATAATGGGCCTAAATCTCAAATCATGGGAGCTCTTCTATTAGAAAGAAGCTCATTATCACTACCTTTTACCTTCACTTGTTTAGAGTTTGCTTTTCAATAGAAACCTCTTTAGTAAGGAATGCTCCTTATAAAGGATACGTAGGTGTATTTGCTTGTTTTTTGTACAAAATATATACATCTCGAACTTTGTTCAGACTCGACCACGGGCTAGCTTCGGGCAGCCTTCACTAGATTTATTAGTCGTCGCGGTTTGCCCCAAAAAATAATGTCAGATAACGGAACAAATTTTGTTAGGGAAGAGCGAACCCTTCATCACGAATTCGAAGAATTTCTCTAAACAGCTTTCCAAGACCTTGTAGGGAAATATTCGTCGCACGGCTTGCAGTGGTCATTTATTCTCCCAAATGCACTCCATATAGGAGAATTATGGGAAGCCGAAGGCGAATCCTTTAAAACGCATTTTAAAAAAGTAGCTCAAAACAATAGATATACTTTTGAAGAGTTTACCACTCTGCTGGCACTTACATTTTACAATCGTTTTATAGTTGTTGGCACTTATTCCAGGTCTTTTTCTGCGTGAAGTTCCCTTATATCCTTTACGGAACCGCCATCGGAATCCCTTATCCTTCGAGATCGGTGGGAAATCACTAGTGGTCAACTCGTGATAAAGGACGACTTTTTGCCTACCAATGAATGGAGATTGGGTCGTATTATAAAAACATACTTTAAAAACGACGGTTTTGGTCGGGTCGCTGGCATCAAAACACAGGCAGGAATAATCACTATAGCATTAACTAAACTCTATATTCTTCCCTTTCTGGTCGAAACAGTCTCAATATAACTATCTATTACCACTTAAAACTCATACTTATTTCAATGATCATACAACTTTTATATACAGTTATCTAATCATAAAACGCGCCATTAGTAATCATTCTCTTTGACAGGTCACCAAGTAATAAGGATATTCACCAATGTCGTATGTGCTACAGATTCCATGCCCTAAGGTTCTGCAAAAGGTTCTTAGCAATGATTATTGAAAAGAGTAAAAGAAAAGTACGGCTGGTAAGGTACTGTAAAAATTGCTTCTCCTGTTCGCACAACACCAGTGAATGAACCTCAGGTGATGTCTGACAAAATGTGGTTGGAGCCATCATACCCTATTATATCTACAAGAAAGGTATTCCGTTCTACAAAACCATGAGGAATCCAGATCTAGTTTGAATATATTTATATATATATACACAAATTTAAGCATTATTGAATATTGAATTATTATTTTGAATTGCAACATTAGAGGTTCCAATTCTGGGTTAAGCCATGGTGGAATTGACAAAAATTACGTTTAAAAATTACGAGTTAGTATAACAGTTTTCCTTTTTTTCAATCAAATTTTACTTTAAATCCGTTCTACATCAAAGAAGTCTAAGCCACCATAGCTGAGCTCTTAGTCAACCACAAATAAGTATAAATACATACCTATGTAAGTAATCGCCTTTTGCAAAAATTCTTCGAGTAACTCTTAACCTAGGTATCCCTTCATTCCCAAACAACTTTCTCTTCCACCTAAAATTCCCATTTTACGCATATTAATAGTAATTTATAGACTTATACTGTTAAGACACATAAAATTAAACTAGCTCTTTTGTTGCATTGTCTTTCTTTAATTTTACAATCATGGATAACAATCTTTCTTTATTACTATTACTCTCTCTTGTTTATCTTTGATATTTCAGACTACATGATTTCGATTGCGTTTTTCGAAGCTCTGAATTATTGTGTCTATTTCACTGACTGAGTACAGATTTCTTTCAAGTGTATAAATTCCAGTCGGTTTAATATCTTTAACACGTTCATTTGCACCACTCCTTTCTTGAGATTGTTCATCCTGTAAAAAAAATTTATTTATTTCTTATTAAGCCTATAGATTACATACTATTAATATAATATACAAATTATTAATATAATGTACAAACATTATATGGCGTTCATACTTATAAACAGTTTAAACAGTTTTGAAGTGTTTAAGAGCAAAACAAGTTGTTTTTGAGACTTTTTCCATACATTGACGTGTTTTGCAAAACTCTTAAAACTGACGTGTTTTAGATTTAAACACTTCGCAAAACACTTCAAAGTCAGAGTTCGGATGTAATATTGAGCTGTGTTCAGTTATTTTTTGCAATTTTGTGTTAACTAAACATGTGTCATGTCAAGAAGTGTAAACAAAGTGCATACATAAGCAATTTTTTTTAATATTTTTATTAGTTTAAATAAATAAAAAATTTCCAATATATAAAATTTTTTTCCAGTGGTATTGTCGTTCGAAATTTTGTTTGTTGCAAGCATCTCAATGTGTTGCAAATGACTTGAAATGTTGGACGGTCTACCCGAAAATTAGGAAGAAGGTTTCCTGATGATCTGGCCTGAGCAACCAGTGAAATGCGTATAGCAACTAGCTCTTTTCCCCTAACAAATAAATTAAATAATTAATATTTAAATTCCCAAAAATTTTATATATAACTAAACATGCAATTGCTTGTGCAAACCTTTGGCAACACTTCTTATTTTTCGATTCTCTTGAGAGAACAAAATTAACTTGTGTAAGCTTTTCATTACCAGGGTTGTCAGATATAGCGATTTTTCGCCAAACGTGGCGATTTTCTATCTTATTTGGCGATCAAATTTTAAATTTGGCGACATGACGATTTTAAAAATATTTGGCGATATTGTTGGCGATTTTTCATTGACTTTTGGTCAAAATTAGAAACTGAATTAATGAATATCCACATGGATAACAAATTAATTGAAGTTCTTTTGTCATATTTAAATATGATTTTACTTCTGGATACTTGAAACATTCGGAACATAAATTTATTTAAAGTTCACAATATTTCAAATATCAAATATCTTTCGATTTTAAAATGTTGCAATTTTTTATCACAAACAAAATTTTTTATAAATTCTAACATACTTTTGGATATTTATCAACCATAATAGAAATCATTAACTTTTGTTTTAGAAAGATTATAATATATATAATTTTCTATCTAATTATGTACAGTTTTGTATTTGATGTGGTGGTAATTCCAATGAATTTTTCATACTTATTTTTTACATACAGACGAAGTTTTGAAGTAAGGATTAAGTTCGTTTTATTTTCTCTAAGTTGAAAGAATATTTTTTTACGACTTAGGTGATTAATTTTAAAGAAAAATTATATTTTTTAATTTATATGCTGGTTATTACTGGATAGAATGATCGATTTCAATAATGGGGCACACATCTGTTGATCTTTTGAAATGTTGAATAAATTTTATTCCTACAAAACATATTTTAAAACAAATACTTTAAGGATGGGTATGTTCAGATCAGGGATGGTAAATTAAATTTTGAAATTGTAACAACCAGGTTTTTAAACTGTACTTTTCGAACAGAAATTGTACTATATAAATTATCCTTGCGAATTTAAATTTTAAATCAACGTATTAAGAATACGTATTGTCTGTCAAGGTTGCACGGTATATCGTCCTTTCATACCCTCTCTAAACTATCGAATTGTAATTGTGGTTCTAGTAAGATAGCGAGATTTGTGAGAGAAAAATATTTATCAAGTTTTTACTCGCTATTTTCGTTACGCTCATCTTTATTTTGATTTCTTTCATTTTATATCTTATCGATTCAAATCTATGTGTAAGATGGTTTTCCTATTTTTGTCTCAGGTAATATAAGAAACCGTTATGCTGAAATTTGTCGCTTAAAAGCTGAGTATTTTTGTAATATCAAATGAGAAGTATCCAAAAATTAAAATAACAACAAAAGATATTTAAACGTAAAGTCAGCAAAACTTTTATATTCTACCAAATAAGACATTGGTGTACCATTGTACTTTTAAAGCTTAAAATGTACCAATTAAATTTATTTTTTTTGATTTGTTAAAAATATTTTTAAAATTAAAAAATATTGTACAGTATTTTTCGGTTAATTGACCCTACGGTTAATTGGTTTCCACTCTTAATTGAACCACATGATCGGGCAAAAAAATATTGCATACGAAACACATGTAAATTTCCTCGGATAATTGAACCCGGTTAATTGATTTTCCCGCTTAATTGGTTCAAAATTCATGTCATCAAAAATAAATTTCCTCTTACTTTTACCCGGTTAATTGCATTATGTATTATTGAAAAATAATCTGCATTTTTGCACATACATATTTGACATAATTTTTGAAAAACACTGGGTGGCATCTTTACTAATTGAAAACATATGTGTATTGCTAAGGAAAAACCGTGAGAAAGCGTAAGTGTTTAATTTTGTATTTGACAATAACATTGGAAATTAATTTTATCTTATTGTTAATTTTAGTAGACTATGAGTGGAAAACGATACGTAACCCTTACACTTAAGGATAAGATTAAAATTTTATCTGAAGCTAAATGCAAGCAGAAGTCTGAGCTGTGCAAAAAGTATGGGTGCTCTCTTACCACATTGAATAGAATTTTGCGAAATGAGTTCGAAATAAAATCAAAAGCCTCCATGTGTAAATTGTCAAGCAAGCGTGAACGGCATGGAAACAATATTGACGTTGAACGAGCTCTTCAAATTTGGTTCGAACAAATGCAATCATCTGGTGCAGTGATTTCAACAAACATGTTGATGGAAAAAGCGCAGCAGTTGGCTCAACAAATGAATTGTGATTTTACCAGGTTGGTTATGGCGCTGGCAACAGCGGCAAGGAATTAAGCTCAGAAAAATACAAGGGGAGCCAAAATCTGCGGATTCAAATGCGGCAGAAGATTTTTTAAGTTCAGTTGCACCAAATATATTATCAGAATACGAGGAGGCCGACATTTTCAACGCGGATGAGAGCTATTTATTTTTCAAAGCATTGCCTCCAAAATGCCTTTGCAAACAGGGATACCGTAACACTGGATTCAAGTCATCTAAGGAGCGCGTAACATTACTTTTTATATGCAATGCCACGGGTGAATACAAAAAAGTTATTATGATCGGAAAGGCTAAAAACCCACGTTGCCTGAAAAATAAAGTATTGCCCTTAAAATACTATTCGAATCAAAAAGCATGGATGACAGCAGATCTATGGAGCGAAATTATACTTAATTTAGAGAAAGAAATGGCTTCACAGAAACGAAACATTGTTCTGTTTGTAGATAATGCGTCTTGCCACAAGAAGCCCCAAAATTTAAAGCACATAAATCTACAGTTTTTACCAGCAAATACTACAGCAATAACCCAGCCCCTAGATCAGGGTAT
The DNA here is from genome assembly GCA_949628195.1 of Phasia obesa. Classification (NCBI taxonomy): domain Eukaryota; kingdom Metazoa; phylum Arthropoda; class Insecta; order Diptera; family Tachinidae; genus Phasia; species Phasia obesa. The sequence goes on along the minus strand of OX451215.1, from coordinate 118,200,326 downwards.
AATTCATGCCTTCAAGTCATATTATAGACAGAATATTGTTAGAAAACAGATTGTAGCTATGGAGCTAGGGAAAACAGTTGAAGAGTTTTCAAAGTCAATTAATATTCTACATGCAATGCATATGACAAAGCGCAGTTTTTGGATGGTTAAACCAACGTCTATTAAAAATTGTTTTAAAAAGGTATTAAACTATCGGATTTTGTTATTGTACATTTTAGTAATGCTAGGTATAATTTTACAGGCGAAATTAGTGAAGACGTCCCCCGAAGAAGAAAATGAGGAAACTGAAAGTTCCGATGAGTTTGAAATAGCGGACAATTTAAGAGAAGAATTTGAAGAATTCGTAAGATGTGACGACAACGAAGAATGTAATGGAGTGCTTACTGATATGGAAATTATTGAAAATATTTTGGATGGGGCTGATGTTGAGGAAGAAGAGCAAGAACTTGATAATCCAAAACCTCCATCAGTTCTAGAAGCTTTAAAATACATACAAGAACTTCAGACATTTTTTTGTACCGAAAACAAGTTCCTATGTGAGTTAGGTAATATGGAGTCTTATATTGTCTCAAATAAATTAAAAAATACACAAACTAAAATTACAGACTTTTTCAAGTAATTCTTTTAAAATGTAAGCAACATGTTTATTTTTCTTTTTTAAACAATGATCTCGAAAAGTGTGAATATGTACAACATGAATTTATTTGTTCCTTTTTTTATTTTTTAAGCACTATGTAATATTTTAATACTTACGTAAATGGAAGAGCTGTATGCATATGAATTGTTTTTATTCTTTAAGTTTATGTTTTTTTTTTTTTGTAAAACCAATATATGAATTGTTTTTTAGTTTATAAATTTTTTTTTTTTTTTTTTTGTAAAACTAATGTGCACATAAATAGTGCATTTAATAGTACATATGTACCTACAATAATAAACACCTGCGTATAGCATATATGTACATTTTTTTCTGTTACTTGCATTCTTTTGTTTAAGGTAAAAAAAAATTATTTTGAAAAACTTAAAGTGCACATATGCGATTTCTTTTAATTTATTTGTATGTATGTACATATGTAGTTCCAATTATGCGTGATTTCTGTAATTGAACAAATTGTTCAATTAAACGGGAATCGGTTAATTGGTTCCCCGGTTAATTGAACAAAAAGTTGTGCAAATTTTGATGTGCAATTAACCGAAAAATACTGTATATATTAGAGGAAAATTTTATCAAAAAACAGTTTTGGCGATTTTTCACATCGATTTTGGCGAAATAGGTGAAAATAAATCTGACAACCCTGTTCATTACTCCTCATGTCTGCATTAAATGATGGCAAAAAAAACATCCAATTGTAGAGGGACAGTAAGCAAAAATAAAAACGCGGTTTGTTTGTTGGTGTTTTGTTTTAAATCCTTCATCATTTAGAACTTGGCAATCGAATTTCCAAAATGATTTTGTTCGGTTCTAAGAGTAATAAAATTATTTTGTCTCTAATATTATAAATTACTATAAATATTGTTTAAAGATGAACTTTGTTCGTTTTTGGGCTTTTAAGGTCTTTTTTGCAAAAAATGTAAAATAAAAAACTCTTATTTCATTTTATTATCCAACGTTTCGCTGGTATTTTCCAGCTTCATCAGGGATAAGTTTTATTAAATCTAGCAACGATATAAAAAAACATAAACACAATAATGTAGTAAGAATCACAAATCAGTCCAGATAAGATACGAAAATTAGAGTGTTGCCAGATCACAGCTTTTGTTGGAAAGGGATAACAAGAGTTAATGCTTTTCTTATATTACTATCTCTTTCTGGTTATAGCTGCAATTTGACATTTTGTTTACAAAATAATTTGTGAAACTGGTGGAAAATTTTAATAAAATTTGATTTGTGTGTAAAATTAATTGTTTTATAAATAGCTTTAAAATAATTTGTGGCAAAAATAAAAATTGAACGAATATTATTCCAAGTCAGCCAAATAAATAAAAGGAAACAAACAAAAGGAAATAAAACAACAGGAAAAAAATGTAAGTATAACAAAGGTTCTATTCATATTAATTTGTTTTTAATTAAATTATTTTGCTATTTCAGGAGTCGCCAATGCATAATGGGCTGTCCAAAAGGGGAGAAATTTCTTCAGTTCCCGAAAAATCCAACCAAGTGTACATATTACATTTGTTAAATTTTAAAGTGAATTAAAGACAATTGGAATTATTATTTTTTATGTAATATGATATGTAACAAAAATATCGTCTTGCTGGATTAAAATATGTCTTATTTATTATTTAAGCAGGTTCTTACATTGGATAGATAATTACCCTGTGTTGGCAGGTCTGTTTTGTTAATGGTGACTAAAATCTCCAGGTAAATAAATATGTTACAAGTTTCCTTTTAGTTTTTTAACATCTGTATGTAACTTGTTTTTTTCTAATTTCAGTCGTATTTAAATCTAACCAAATTACCTATTGGTAACATTCCCTTCAAAAAAACTTATCCTGGAAACGATTGTAATCTTCATTGTACTTATACTGATAAATTGAAAAAGATGCTACAACTATCTCCAACAACTGCAAACTATTATGTATTACGTTCGCCTGCTGTTAACGTTACTTGAAATTAGAAAAAAACATTAATAAGACCAGAATATAAAAATACATAAATTATTTTATTTAAAATGTTCACTTAAAATCCAAAAGTAAATATGAAAACTTAAAATAAATTTTCTATTTAAACTAAAAATATGTGTTTTCTACTACTACCGGTAAAAATTATTAAACTGTTAAATAAATACAGGAGTCCTTAAGTAAATTTAGTGCAGCATCATTTAAAATTAATGATTACGTGGTGGAGCAAGCTCTCGTGTTGACCGAATGCAACATGAACCAATCCCTTGGCATTTCCGCTCCTGCTTTTTTCACAAACGATACGAAGGTGTATTTGATTTCATATTTTGAGAATAGCGGGTAATAGGCCAGTTAAGTTAAGCTTTCGGTTTCTATTTCAGGACTTATATAGATCTCCCGCAAAAACAGTATGTGAACTAGTTATCAGAATTAGTGGCACAATTTACCTAAAATTAAAATGCAATTTATTTTCCGTAAATATAACAGTATATTCAGATTGATTTGCTTACCTTATTTTCTTTATCGAGAAATAAACGTTTATTCATTGCTGTTAAGGCGGTCGAGCTTGATTAATAAGATCAATAACCATAGGGATCATTGCTCGTGTAAAATTTTACAACTTTTCAATGAACCCATTTTACTAAAAAAGCAACTAAATGCGAAGAAGCATCAAAAATCCCTACACACATTTCTTTTACTAATCTAGTATTTTGTTTGATTGTAGATGATTTAGTTCGTTTACTGACAAACACTCTTATTTATATTTATGAAATATAGTTGTATACTGTTTTAGGTTTTCGTTTCTTAGGTCCTCAATTCCACTCGAATCCCTTAAAACGTTAGATTTGGTTTGAAATAATATTATAAAGTATCATTATATAGGGCATCGACGGAATAATCTTTTTATTTCTCACCGCCATTATCATGTACAAGAACATTTCCTTATGTTCTGGTTGCTAACATGCAGTTCGCCGGAGACCCATTCATGTAATGCACATAAGCATCTATGTATATTGCACAACCCTTATGAAGGCACATACATGTATAAAATTGTTTACCATAAGGAATCAAATAATTTAGACGGGGCTCCTCCGCTTCCAACTGCATTTGTGTCCAAATTTTCCTTCAATTCTCTTTAACATTGAGACTTTTTGAACAAATGCCACTTAAAAAACTTTTATTGCACATTTTTTCCAACTTTATGATCATTTGCAACAACCGTAATATATTTTAATAACTTTTAACGAAATTATTGTACCAGTTTATTTTAAATATTATTAAGAAAATATAATTTTTGTTAAAATTTTGTTTCCAATTTTTGTTTACTTTATTTAAAATATATGTTAGTAATGGCAACATATAGCTGGTACTTCTTACTCATTGCTTTAAACATTTTTTGTTATCTTTTTATTCACTTTATCGAAAGCTGCAAGTACAAATGATAATGTACTTTTTTAAACGTCACAAGTGGCTAATCTGGTTAGTTATCTGTGGTAAGAATAACCAACAACATGATAACTTAGTTTAACTTATTTTACTTACATATAGTTTTCTCGTCAAGTTATACTCTTTATTTTGAACAATATAAGAAAGCACACATTGGAGGAACTTAATGGACAAAACATAAAACTTAAATTTCTGACTAAGTATGTTGATGATTTATTTGCAATTATTAAAAAAGATGACGAGGAAACGATTATTAAAACTTTTAACAAATACCATAAAAAAACTTCAATTTACTATTGAGAAGGAAAATGATAAATCTCTACCATATTTAGATATGAAACTATACAGGTATGGAAACAAAATCATCACCGATTGGTACGCAAAATCAATAACACTAGGACGATTAATTAACTATAACTCAACACAACCAACACTACAGAAAATAAATACAGCATTTAGTTTTATTATGAGAGTGCGTAACCTAAGTGACAACAAATTTATCAACAAGAACATGGACAAAGTCAGAAAAATATTAACAAACAATAATTATCCAATACAAATAATAAATAATTTAATAAAAAATTCAAGAAATATGGAAAACAGGGAAGACACAAACAACACATCTGGTAACCCCAAGAAATATTACAGCATCTCTTATATACCAAAGCTTACAGAAAACCAACAAATGACATAATAAATGATAAACAAATAATTTTAGCGCATAGACCAAACAAAACAATTAACACATTATTCACAAAAACAAAAACTAAAGTAGAAAAACAAGAACAAAGTAATGTTGTTTATGAATTAACATGTAAGGGGAACACGCAAGAGAAATGCAGAAAAGTATATGTAGGAAAAACAAAGAAGAAGAATCAATGAACATGAAGCTGACATACGAAAGGAAAAAATAACAACTGCATTAGCACAACATTGCACAGAGATGAGACACAATGCAGATCTTTTAAATGTAGAAATTTTGGACAAAGAAATGAAAGAGAACAAACGATATACTCTAAAACGTTTGTGAATCTAGCAAAGAACAACAACTGCATTAAATAGAAAAGAAGACAAAGATAACATCAGCGCCAACTGTATGATTGCAATAATTTAGTAGTAGTTTTGCTCCAACTGTGATATTAGTTTAACATATTTTTAGCTGTGATATAATTTTTAAGTTTGTTTTTTGTGTTCCTTTTTTTTTGAATATTTTATGTTTTATGTTATGTTGTGTAAAACTTATATTGTTCAAAATAAAGAGTATAAATTGATGAGAAAACTATATGTAAGTAAAATAAGTTAAACTAAGTTATCATGTTGTTGGTTATTCTTACTACATTATTGTGTTTATGTTTTTTTTTTATATCATTGCCAGGTTGCTTCATTTTCAAATATAAAATATTTTTAATTAAGGCAGAACGTCGCCTGTTATAGTCCTTTTTTCTTATTTATATGTGTAGTTTATTAATTTTAACCCTCTAATGGAGCAAAACTAGTTAGTTTTTTATTTGACTACTAGTTTACCTGTTCCAGGTAAAAATATATAATCCGCCTTAAGGCGGTGTTGGGCATTTCCGTGGTATTCAAACAACATGATGGTTGAAATTTTTGTTTTTCTTTAAACAATTTTAGAAATTATTACATACTCGTATATATCATTATGGAGTTTTTCACGTATTGAAATTTTTTGGCAAGGATTTGTGGCCACGGAAAACCACTTAATTTATATACATCCAGTTAAAAACTCTTTTTTCATATTTTTTTCATATATGTTTATTTCTTTTGAATCGTTCCTAATTTCGATAGCGACTCCATTAAATATACCAGAAGATGAGCAGGTTGGACCGTTAATTTCTTCTTCAGTTTCAACTTCTCTGTTTCGCTTCTTTCTAGAAGTGTTTTTAGTTGGAGACGCCAAATGGACAGATTTAGTAGAAGGGACATTTTCTGCGTCACCTTTTTAGGATCAGTAGTATTCGAAACAATGTTTGAAAATTTACCTCATTAAGTGTTTTGTACGGTAAAATATTAAATACACAAACGAAAATAGTTTGTGTGTTACAAATACAAAAAGAACTGTTATTGTGCTTGTGATCTTCCTACATAACAAGAAAAAACTTAACAGAAAGATCAAAACATTTAATTGTGTTTTGTTTTTCGTAATTATGGTCAGTCTTTTATATACGGTGATGCAAATAAAACAATTTACTTCATCTTTTTTCTCAACGTTTCGTCGGCTTTTTTCCCACTTCTTCAGGAGAAATATTTATTGATGTATCTAGCGACAAATTACAAGATAAATTTATTATTCAAAAGTCAAATGTGATATTTACCTTCATTGCAGTTGGCGACGGCAATATTAAACGACGTCGTTTATTAAAGTTTGTTGTAAATCGGTATTCCCGTTGGCAATATTGCCATTTATCGATGACTGGCAACATGTGTTTAGTATTTTGTAAGAAAATGTGACGTTGATATTGTCGTCAGTGTTTTTGGTGTTGTGTAGAACAAAATAATAACACAAATTAAAAACATAACATAACAGCGATAAAGTTCACATGCATATGTAAATATAATTTGTTGTTAGTCTTAATGAAAAAAATGGAATTGTTTATTTTTGTTTTATTTAAATTATTTGTTTAAATTGAAAAATACCCTTATGGGTAAACTACAGATGTTAGTGTTTTTTTACTTTGGGCTAAAATATTTATGCGAGTATCGTGCATCAAAAGATGCAATTTGACTTCTATTTTGCAGCATGTTTTATGTCGATCTTCATCCATACTGGATTACCTTTCCATTTTATGGCATTCTGAGTTTTAGACAAAATCTTCGACATCATTGGCGACATTTAATTTAACACTAACTTTTCATCTGGTAATTCGAAGATGTTTAATTTTACTTTGAGATGTCTTCTGATCACGGGAAATGGAAAATATTTATTTTAATTTATACACTTTGTTATATTTTATACACTTTCATTTTTTCATAAACCTTTTTTAACGAAAACATAAACCAAAATGAATTATTTGGTTTAAGGATTTGAAATATGTGGTGTATTTGATTAACTTTATCGATAAATTGGCAACGTCGTCACAACATTGTTGGGGAATACAAAATTAACATTGCTGTTGTGTTAAAGTGATGTTGCCGCAAAATCGACGACGATGTTGCCGTCGCCAAACAGAATAAGGGTAATGTAGGTAAAACCATACATTTTATAACCCTTTTCAATAGAAAAGCAAATTGCAAAGTAAATATTGCATTAAAATATATTCACATGAAATGAATGATGCATTTTTATTATTTTCTTTACTGTTCGTGTTACACTTCGTACAAACGAAAGCAATCATACTGAATGAATGAAAAATGAGCTTCTTTTGAATGAATGGTGGTGTTAAAATTTTGAAACTAATTTTTGCTTGTTCCATGGCGATGAAAAAGAAATAATCTAAACCACAATTACTTCATGGACAAAGAGATGTGAACAGTTTAAAAAGCAAACATCCAAAAAGATGAAAAATGTGTGTGTGAAACTTATTTGTGTGCAGAGAAAAAACAAACGCAATAAAAAATTTCTTTCGTAGACAGTGAAGTAAACAAAAAGCAAATCACAAGTTTCTTCATGAATATGGAAAATGAAAGAAGAGGGAAATACCTACTCTGGTATTTATTGACTTCTTTATACGTTTTTGTATTCGCAAGCTTTCGAGAGTATATCTTTTGTTCTCTTTTTTCTCTCTACATCTTCAAAATCTATAATATGTTCGGTTTATTTTGCATGTTGAGCTAAAGCTGTTGTCTCCTTTCCTTTATTAATGTCAGCTTTATGTTCTGATATTCTTGTCTCTAGCATCCTATTTGTTGTTCCAACGTATACTCTATCACACCTTTCATTATCATTTCCTTGACAAGTTATTTCGTAAACCACATTATCTGCTTTTTTCTTGTCCAATTTTGTTATTTTCTTCGTAAAAAGATGTCTTATTTGATCTGTTCTTATCATTTATTTATCATATGTTTTAATGTTGTGTTTTCTGTGAGTTTAGGAACATATAGTACACTGTAAAAAACCTTTTCAGTTATTTGTTATACATATTGGAAAGTTATTTTTTTTTTTCATTATATTTCTTATTTTCTTGATGTTATCGTTTCTGAAGTGATTGTCGCTGATGTTGAGAATTTTGCTTGTTAGGTTCATAGCCGTATTTATTTTCATGTTCATTGGTTGAGTTGAGTGGTAATTAATTAATCTTCCAGATGCGGTGTTCTTTGCATACCAGTAAGTTATTAATTTATTATTATCTTTTATAATTGTCAAGTCCAAATATGGTATTTGATTATTTTTTTCTACTTCCACTGTAAATCTTAGCTTTTTGTGATATGAATTTAATGTTTTGAGTATAATGTCTAAATCATCTTCAGCACATTATTCTTAATGTATAGTTTGTGCATGTACTATTAGCATTCGTTTGGGTTTTTATTTTAAACGGCTTAACATATGCACACAAAAAAATACTACAGAACTCTAAAACATAATGTAGAACACAACCACTACAATTGTACTGTTTTAGGACGAAAATGAGAATGCTCCGTAATGTTTGTTACTTGCGTTAAAAAATCGTTAGGTATGTATTCGGGTTGTATAAGAATACACAAACGTTAAAAAATAGATATCGTTACAGCGTATACAATTCACAAAAAGTTCCATAAATTTTCGAACACTAATTAGAAATATTCATGCCACAATTTATGAAGTTTGCTAAAACCTCAGATGAATTCAGCAAGCGGTCTATTTGGTTTGCAGGGCATAGAAAATCTGGATAATCCATGTCGTATCCGTCGAAATCACATTCACTTTCTTTGTCAATACTTTCGTTATCCGAAGGAAATCTTTCCATAAAGGCCGTAATCGCTTCGTACTTCATACTCGAAAGCTTCTTTTGATGTTTTCATTTTTACTGTAACAAATAAAAATAATAATATCTGAAAATTTTTGAGTAAATGTCCCAGTCCGCCTGTAGACTAAGTAATAAAATGCCAGGGACTTTTTGATGTTTAAATCCGATATTGTCCTTTCAATATCGCTAAATTCAAATCTTAGGGGTACTTCGGCACTAGTCTCTACAGGTGGCAACTTAACTATATCAGTACACATATTTGGAGTGAAAACCTTTTTCAAATGTTCAACAAATAAATTACCTTTTTCGGTATCATTTCTTGCCTTTGCAGTTGCGTCGAGGTCTTCCAAGTAATTTTTCAGAGATGTTACTCTTCGAGCCACTCGAGCCACTCGACATCTACAGAATAAATTTGATTGTATATAGCTGATTGTCGGGTAACTGTTGTATGTTGGCAGCTGATTTGAGGATTTTATCAGAATTAAAAAGACTTTGATCCACGTCTTCTGGTGTTCTTAGCGGTATATTTTCCGAACAGTGAGTACTGAGATACTTTCTATATTCCAACCAATTAATGCTTGTGCTAGTTGTTGGTGACACACTATTTCGCTGGTTCCATATATAGACAATAGTGGGTGAATGATCTGAGGATAATTCAAATGACTCTTCAACTTTAAGCATTTCTCTCGGATTACACTTAATCACGCGAAAAATCAATAACATCCGGTATTTTTTGCCGATCAGTAGGCCAATAGGTGGGTTGTCTACTCGATATCACATTCAGACGCATTTTTAAAATTGTATCAAACAAAACACGACCTTTTGGAGTTATTAGGCGTGATCCCCAAAATGTATGTTTAGCGTTCTAGTCGCCTGATACTATGAAACAGGGACCTAGTGATTTGAAGAAGTCGCTATACTAAATTCATAATGAAGAAATGTTTTAGAAATACCAATATTTTAGTTACAAAAGATATCCCTCGGAGCAACATTCTCAAGTGCTTTTTTAGGTGGAACTTTTCCCGATTCCAAGTTATACCACGACACCAATATAATTGGATTGATAATTACAGTAAATGGTTTAAGAATAACAGTGCTCTGTTGACTGCAAAATGAGCTCTGTTAAAAAATGCGATTTTGTCTCTGGTAGTTAAATTCGAAGTTATCTTCACACCCATAAAACCAAACCCCTACTGCAGAACATGAAAAATAAAGAATTTGTCAAGGAACAATACGAATTGTTTAGCAAATTCTTGTGAATTTACATTTTATAAATATTATTATAAGTGAAATTAAGAAAAGCTTAACATACACTATTATAAGCTTATTCTCAATTGATATTTAAGTTTGATTGCTATATCGTATGTTGGGTACTGATTGAAAATTTTTATATGTTTTGTTCTCTTTGTGTTAGCCTTGTTGAGACTGTGTGTGTGTTCACAGCAACTCAAGAGTTTGTGTTACAAAAAATCAATTGCAATATAGATTCCTTTTCTACCGACAGTTAAAAAATACACATGAAGCTTCTCTATTTAACAACAATATACATACATATCTTATGCAATCTTATTTTCATACTCAATTATAAAACAAAACTTTACGCTTTGTACTTACCAGGAAGTGTATATACTCAGGTGATATTGATTCCAAATAAAGTAATCGATCTTCTATTACTCTTAGACGTTGAAGTATATCGTTTTTAGATTGTGGTATAAAAAGGTATTTTTCAAGGTTTTCTAATCTTTCTAATATTTGCGGGTGTTTTAATATATTCGATTCTGCACTGTTAAAACGTGCATGATTTCCCTCATTTTGGTTACCAATAAAACAAGATTCAAGGCTTTCTCTATTAACAGGAACCATAAGTTTATCAAGTGTATTTAAGTAGTCAGGCCGTGTTTGAGGTCCAATATTATTCTCCACCCGTCTTACTATTAAAATAAAATAATTACAAACATATAAAATTATACTTAACTGTAAATCAAATGAATAATTAATAATAATTATTTATTTTTTAATGCTTTACCCATACAACAAGATTTAAATCTTTTAATTTATAGCAGGGTGTACACGAAGTTATATAAATGGTACTTATAAGAATAAAACTAACATAAGTATTAGAAATAGATTTGAGATGAGTTGAATTAAAATATAAATTAAGAAGTAATACTAACAATTGTACGAAATAAATCACAATTACATTAATAACATGGAATGGATGAAAAAAAAAAAAAATAAATTTATATTTATGTATTTATTAATTCATTTTGACATTATCTTGATAATTATAGAAATTATGATAGCAAGCGTGTTATTTCACTCTTAAATATATTTACATTGCTAATATTTTGGATCCTGTTTGGTAATCTGTTCCAAAGGCGGATAGCATTTACTAAAAACTGCCACTCAGAGATTAGGCTTCGGTATCTTATGTTTATTAGCCTACACCCTCTATTTGACCTTGCAAAACTTAAACGATTATATAGGTACAATGGTGTTTTCAAGTAAACAATTTCATGTAGAAAAATAAGGACTTTGCTTTTCAAATGCCATACTATAAATTTGTTTTGAGAAGGAACTAATCTGATCACGTATCCGTATGCCAAATACATATTTGTATATATTATTAAATATAACGTTAAACTCTTGTGTGCTTTCAGAATCACAATGTCCAAATATTTCACATCCATAAAGTAGGCGAGGCATCAGGCAATGAGCAATGAGCATTCTGATGTAAGGAGGTGTGTGTGAATGTATAGACCATAAAGGAGGCAGCATTGACTGAACCAGACATGCAATGAAGCTTAAGTGGTTTGACCAAATTAGTGTCATTAAAAAAAATTCCCAGATTTTTCGCCGATGTTACCAATTCAATTTTTAGACCATTTATCATGATATCAAGATTACGTGGTAAACATTTTGACTTTTTGTGAAATAAAATGCATTTTGATTTATTTGGGTTTAAACAAAGACCGTTATTTGATGCCTACAAAAATGCGTTATTGAGGTCAGTGTTAAGATTAATAGTATTTTGCTGTAAAGAGTTTTCGGATGAATTAAGGTAGAGTTGGACATCATCCGTATACATATGTATCTTACAATCCGATGATGTTCTTTGGACGAAAACCCGACTGTTTGTCAGTTAATAGGTTGTTTAAATCCAGGTGTTTGCTTATTTGTTTATGTATAATTTTTTCAAAAACTTTGGAGAGATATGGCAGAACTGCAATAGGTCTGAACTCAGTGTTAGATTTTGGTACAGGTATTATTTTGGCATGTTTCCAACGTGAGGAAAAATTAGACGTAACTATAATTGAGTTAATTAGATGTGTCAAGTAAGGGAGTAATGGAGGTAATAATAGCTTCACGAATTTCGGGTTTATATCATCACAGCCTATGGCATTAGATTTTATTGAATTAATACTGTATAGAACATCAGTTAACAGTGTGGAATTTAAACAAATTACTGCTTTGAGAACCAACACCATTGAATTGGATTATGTTGTTAATATTAACGGAATTCACGGTTTGCTTGGTAGACCTTTTAAATCTTGTAGGTTTGGTAAATATTGATAAACAACAAATACATAGGTTATTTTAAATTTACCAAAATTTACCAAAGCTACAAGGTGTAAAAGGTCTACAATAGCAAACCGTGAATTCCACTAATCGTGTTTTTATGTGATTAAAGAACTAAAAATTAGAATTTTCCAAACATATTTGTGATAAAAAGTTAATATATGTATGTATGTTTTTTTTTTTAACGAGATAAAAATCTTCAAAAAACTCCGTGCGGGAACCAATTTGATATATTTACATACATACTCCCAGTTACCCAGGGATATAAACATTATACTAATTGCGTTTTCAGGACAAATACTCTACCCTAATAACGGAAGAAATCTTACAAAGGTAGGTTCTAAACTTTGTGGACTCCGACCATATTGGAGCTGCATAGAGAATAACACTCCGAACAACTCCCGCTAAAATTTGTCTCCTCAGATATTTAGGACCCCTGGTATTTGGCATAATACGGCATAACGCTGCTCCAGCCTTCACTTCAACGTATTCAAGATGGTTCTTGAATGATAGACGGTTATCTATCATCACACCTAGATATTTAAGACACTCTCCAGTTCTTATTTCACAATTCCCAATATGTAATGTATTCCTTAACCTTCCGGCTACTAATTAATACAGCTTCTGTCTTATGATCAGCGAGAGATAAACCCACAGAGTGTAACCATGAATTAACGATGTGAATTGCAAACAGTCTCTCCCTCATTTAGCTGCTTTGCTACAACAACCAGTGCGAGATGATCTGCAAGACCTACATTTTTAACGTTCTCCGGAAGATCCAGTCTCAAAACTCCAGCATACATAACGTTCCACAACAAAGGTCCCAGCACAGACCCTTGTGGTACCACGCCTGTCACTCTGTACTCCTTCACTCCCTAGTCGGTGTCATAAATCGGGATTGTTTTCGGAAATAGTCCTTGATTATAGCTACAAGGTATAGCGGCACATTGAGACGAATCAGAGCATCAATAATATCTTCCCAGTTAGCGGTATAAAAAGCATTTTTTACATCTAGTTTTACCAGGACGGAGTACTCCTTGGAACCATTTTTTCACCTCTTTCCTTCAATCGCACTCCTAGCTGTATTACCTACAACTTTAATCGCGTCTATAGTGGATCTGCATTTTCTGAATCCATATTGATGTTCAGACAAACCTCCAGCTGCTTCTATACTCTCTTCTAGTCTTTTGCAGACTTTCTAATAACATCCTGCAAGTGTCTATCATACATAAGGGACGATAGGAAGAAGGGTCATCTAGAGGTATTTCATCCTTTGGTAGCAGCACAAGTCTTTGCCTTTTCCAAATTGATGGAAACGATCCACGCTGCAGACATATGTTGAACAGATAGACTAATTGGCAACACTTGGCAACTTCCTTTATTACTGCATTTGGGATGCCATCAGGTCCAGGGGCCTTACCATTCTGGAATCTGGAGACAGCTTGTAATATCTCGTCGGAACTCACCGTGGCAAAACTATATTCCTCCCCAGGAATGTTGTCCTCTCAAGTCGTCATACCCTGTTGTGGGAAAAGATACCTCACAATTTTTTTCAAGTACAATAGATTCTCTTATACAAGTAGTTCAGCAAAGAGATTTAATACCTAAAATAAATGTATGTATGATTGTGCACACACTTAATGCATCTTAATACATATCTCTTTTGAGAACTAATTTGTTTGTAGCATTGTATGTATGTATGTTTGCTTGTGTGTTTTAAATTCTTTCTGTTTGTGGTTCTTTTTATATTTAAGAAATAATTTTGTCATTCGACTTTAAAACTTTAAATAAATAACTTCATTCGGAAGTGAAATTGTGTTTTATTTAATTTGCTCTAGCTTGCAACAAATATTGCAAGCTCAAAACATTGGTGACCCCGACGTGATCTATTTGAGTTCACTTATTTTTTACTTAATATCAATTCGGATATTTGGAAGGTAAAAAATGTCGACTAGCAACCAGAAGAAGCCTGCCGGCACCGAGAAGGAAGAACAGTGCAAGAATTTGTTGCCCTATAGGGCCAGAGTTGCGGCAATGGTAAAGCAGCTGGAAAATTTAAATGAAACGCTGTCAAGTTCTCAGCTCAGTGAGTTAGACGAGGCAGATCTATCCGTTCGTGTGGGCTACATCGAGGAGGTAAGAAAAAATTATGAAGAGGCTCAAAGTGTTATTGAAATAAATGACGGCAGTGAGATGACTTCCACAGACCGTATGAATTTTGTTGCTCTTTATCTTGAAGTAAAGGCTAAAGTGGTTCGTCAAATTGGCGGCGCTCGTAAGGCCGGTTCAAACCCGCATTCTTCAACATTTGGTCATTTTTCTATCGATGAGTCGCCGTTTTCACAGACATCTAGTCGTAAAACAAAGGTTCCTGAAATTCAACTGCCTAAATTTTGTGGTGGTTACTCAGAGTGGCCAAATTTCTTTTCGTTGTTCACAACTGTTATACATGATAACAGTGAGTTAAGTAGCCTTGAAAAGTTCCATTATTTAAGAGCCAGCTTGGGTGAAGCTGCTCTAGACACAATTGCATCGCTGGAACTTAACGACACAAATTATGATGAAGCTTTGATATTGTTAAAAAATCGTTTTGACAATAAGCTTTTAAATTTCCAAACCCATATAAAGGAAATATTTAAACTTAATTCGGTTCAAAATGGGTCAGCTGCTAGCCTTCGTCATCTAAGCGACAAATTAAATGCCCATTTAAGAGCTATGCAAACAATTGGTGATCAGAAGCAGATTGCCGATGGGCTTTTAATTTATTTAGTGTCAACAAAATTAGATGCCAAATCGAAAATGAAATGGAAAGAAAATTTACCAATAAACGAGCTGCCAACTTGGAGCTCTATGGCTGCATTTTTGGAACACAGGTGTCGTATGGCAGAAAATACTGAACACTCTACTGCAAGTGGTGTATTAAATCGTACCGATTCAAAAAAGGTTTCTCAACATAACCGGCATGTTCATATTTCAGCTTCGTCCTCCTCCGGCTCGTGTGTATTTTGCAATTCAAAGGAACATTTTATTACCAATTGCACAAGGTTTAGCAATTTGTCGCCCTATCTACGGCTCAAAGAAGCAAAAAAGATGAAGTTGTGCCTTAATTGTTTAAAAAAGGGACATATGCTTAAAACATGCACTTCAGGTTGTTGTCGTAAATGCCCTTTCAGGCACCACACAATGCTACACATCGATTATACTCAGCAGGAACAACCAATAAAATCTTTGGCAGATCAGGTAGATCTGCTCTCTGTTAATTCATTTTAATTTCTTTGTTACAACCTATAAACGTCATTCCAAAGGGGTTATTCTCGATGTCATCACATATATCTAGGAAGCATATTTTTTTGCTTCGGCGTATTGCCAATTTAAGGGCCTTCTTCTTAGCTTTAAGTACCTGGTAGTGTAGATCGTTAACATCTCCACGTCGGGTTCTTACAAATTTTCTTCTGGCTCGTATACGTAGTTTCCGTAGTTGAGCAATTTCTTCATTCCACCAGTAAACAAATGCTTTATTCATTCCATGCTTCCTTTTTCTCATTGAAAAATTGCACGCAAGGGTTATTTGGTTAATTATCTGTTCAGCCAGGTTTTCCGCTGAACCATCCAAACACATGCTTTGTATTTGCAAATTAAATATAGAGCTGCAGCTATTAGTACTGGAGCTCTGCCAATAGCGTCAAAAGTTATGCTACCTATTATATCCTTGAAATCATCAATTTCATACCTCGGTGGGATATAACAGCTGTATATAGACATTCCCGAAACCGTAGCACGAACAAAGCCACCTTTCTCATTGGTAATGACATCCTGAAGAAGTCGTCCACTTACCGTCCAAATAGCTGATGTATTCGTGCTGTCGTTCGCCCAGTTTGGTGAATTTAAATTATGGTAAGGCTCACTAATAACAGCCATATCAATTCTTAACTCACGTACGCTTTGTTGCAATAGCTCCTGGGCTGCTTTACAGTGATTAAGATTTAGTTGGTAAAATCTCATTTTTGTAATCTAAGTAGCAGTATTTCCATCACAAAGCACGCACTTCGGATTTTTCGTGCACTACTTTATTTTGTGCCCATCTTCTCCACAACGTAGACAACTACCTGAGTAGTCGTTAAGGCTCTTACACCTAGCCGCTGTGTGCCATAATCCAAACATTTGTAGCATCTCCTTGGTATGATCTTTTCTCGTATTTGGCATATGACCCAACCAATTCGTATCTTCGCAGCCTCTATGAGTCGACTAGCTAAGATGGCACTTAATCCAATGATGGCAATTTGTCTACCCCCGTAGCTTTTCCTTTAGATTTTACTACAGAAAGTTGCAGCGATTTAAATTCGTCGAATTTACTCGTGATAGCCTCATAGACATCCTCTTTGGTTTTTACTTCATCAATATCACTGATTTCAATAAGCACCTCCTGTGTCAGTGTCCGCACTTCCGCAACTGTGCCGAGAACTTCCTCGATCGTAGTTCTAAAATCACCCGTGTTGTTGTGGGCAGGTTTATTGTGCTCCAGGAGCACTTCACCCTTTTCTGTTTTTCTGATATTCTTGACGTTTTGGACTAGAACGTTCAGCTTGGGATCATTCAGTTATTTATTATTTAAAAGTGGCATACGATATAATGGTGTTTGCGAAAAAGTGTACCATTTTACAAGAAAATGCGCGGGTATTGAGCAGTAATCGGCCAAAATGAAGATGTTGAAGATGTATATCTGGTTTCAAAAGAAATTCAGAATTCTGTAAACAAAAGTAAACAATCGCTCAGGGAATACAAACATGAATTTTTAAGATCTCTTAAGCAAAATGAAATTAAAACCTTGTTAGAGGCTATAGAAAAGCGTTATGATGAAAGATTTAAAAAAATGAACAGTATACAAAAATTATGTGAAAGAAATTTAAAAGAAGTTAAAAATTTATATGAACACGTAAATGAAATTGAAAACAAAAACAGAGATATATATATAAAAATTCAACAACAATGTAAAGATTGCGATGGGTAGTCACCTCTGTGATGGGTAGTCATCTTGTCGCGATGCAGAGGCTTAAGAGCAAACTATGAGGTCATGCTGGTAGGGCCACCCATGCCAGACGGGCTCATGACGCGCACGAACCAAGAACTACCCTCCCCCTCAGTATCTGATAGCGTCTGTTTCTCCTATAGGGCGGCTATCAGATATCCTGCACTGAGTGTTTCTCCTTTCATTGAGACTGGGCACTCTGTCGGGGTATGTCCGTTTTTATTGTCCACTGTCCGAATTCCGCCAGCGTCTGTTTCCCATATTGAGCGACTTGGTGGTCAGCCTGACACCCAGTCAGGCAGCTATTTTAACACATGGCAGTATGTATAAAATGCAGTTCCGCTGATCACTGGCAGGAGGAACTGCAAACAAGTTTTCGGGTTCAACAACTGCGCTCCATGCCACAAGGCATTTTAAATAGACCAACGCAGCACGTCCCACCTGCCAGAAGGGTCTTTTTGAAATGGCGAGCTGCCGAAAAGTGCATGTCATTGACCGAAACGACGCGGATAGCTCCATCTCCCATGCAAACTGGTTATTGGAGCAAACGCCAACGACGTGTCGTATGGGGTAGCTCCGATTGCAATTCAAGGGGTGAGTGTCTCTTTGATTTCATTCTTTGTAACAAATTAGATGTAGTAAACATTGGGTCAGAACCCACTTTTGTTGTTGTAAATAGAAGAGAGGTTCTTAATGTAACGGTAGTGAGCACTATGCATTCAGGTCTGGTCAGATTATGAAGGTTTTCAAATGACCGCTCATTTTCTGATCACAGGTACATTGAATTCCAAATAGGAATTCAGGAGAAGGGGGCTACAGCCCGATGTAACAGAAGGAAAACTGACTGGGGGCTACAACAGTCTATCCTCTAAGAATTTCTGCCGAATCCACTGATTATTAATAATCGACAGGATATTAATGTCGCAATGGGCGTCATGACAAACGCGTTCGAGTTACGACATCGGAATCATGCAGAGTAAATGTCTGTCGTGGAAGGAGTAAGCCACCCTGGTGGAACTTCGATATAGCGAAGGCCCGCAAAGCCTCACGCAGACTTTTCAATGAGGCAAAAAGACTGGGAAACTTGTCAGCTTATAAGTCCTCAGTGAACAGATTTAAGAACTTGGTGAGAAATCCGAAGGCGGTGTCCTGGAAATCGTTCTGTATAGGCGTGGAGGGATCTTCTGAGACTAGCCGTCTTCGCAAAATCTTATCAGTGACTCCTGTTGTCCCGAGTTTCATTAAGAAACCATGTGAAAACTGGACTACTAGCGGACATGAGACCCTCGAGGTACTAATGGACACGCACTTTCCTGGATGCACTCCCCTAAGCGGACAGCACAGGACCGGCTCCGAATGGTACACACAAGCCCCAATACGAATCAATAGAGAAGGACTTATGTGGGCTTTGAAGAGCTTTGACCCATTAAAATCTCCGGGTTTAGCTGGCATCATACCTGCTGATCTTTAGCACAATGAGGATATCCTTATACCATGGTTAATTCGGATTTATACGGCATGTCTTTCATTTCATTTCTGTTTTTGGCGTTGATAAGTGCGGACGCGATTTTTTTTAGCTCGCATTAACAAAAAACAAAACATACATTGTGTGAATAATTTCAAACAAAAACAAACCTGTTTTAATACAACAACAAAGTTGTCTGTAATTTTTTTTTCTTTCTTTCTCTTTATTTTTTACAACGGCATATTGAATTGCTACTTTAAAAATAAAATAAAAACAATAAGGGCTAATGAGCCTCTTTAATTTAAGCAAAAAAAATGTAGACAATATTATATTAAATAAAGACAAAAAAACTGAAAATAATTTGTGTGTAAATTCTACGCCTGTTATACGTTCTCAATCTTGTTCGTCGCTTTTGCTAATCGATGACAATAATATAACTACAAACAAGTCGCCTTCTGAACACAGTGTTACCAACAGTAATATGGATAGTGTTAAACCCAAGACGCAAGTGGGAATGGACAGATACATTACGGTATTAAAAAGAGGTCGAAGCCCTAAATCTTCGCAGCTTGCACCAATGTCTAAGGTACATAAAGACAAGGGCTCTAATGGAATAAATTCCCATAATCGTTTTGCTATCTTAGATAGTGAAACAAGTGAACATAAAACGGCAATTAAGTCGTTCAAACCACCTCCAGTTTATTTAAGGGAGAAAAATTCGAACGACTTAATAAAAAAGTTAATTACAATTATTGGCGAGAACTCATTTTATGTAATTCCCATCAAGCGTGGTAACATTGATGAGACAAAAATTCAATTTATTGATGAAAGCAGTTATCGTAAAGCAGTAAACGAGTTCGAAAACTGCAAAAAGAACTTTTATACCTATCAGCTGAAGAGTAGTAAAGGTCTACAGGTAGTCATTAAAGGTGTAGATTCATACGTTGATCCAGCTGAAATAAGAGCCGGACTCCAAAAATCGGGTTTTAAAATAAAAAGTGTAGATAATCTCCGTAATCGGGAACGTGTCCCCCAACCACTATTTCGCGTTGAACTGGAACCTGGAGATATCAGATTGAAGAAAAACGAAACGCACCCCATTTAAAATCTGAAATACCTGTTACACCGTAAAATAACTGTAGAGGAGCCGCATAAGCGTCCAGGACCTGTCCAGTGTCTAAATTGTCAAGAATATGGTCATACCAGGGCTTACTGTAAGTTGCCTCCGGTTTGCGTTGTATGTGGCGAGCTACATTGTTCCGCCCAATGCGACAAAGCAAGGGATGACTCGAAAGTTAAAAAATGCAGCAATTGCGGTGGAAACCACACTGCTAACTACAGAGGCTGTCCAGTTTTTTCCATGGTAAGGAAAACCACTCAAAAATCAAATACTCCTGCTAAGCACCCACAATATCGAGCAAATGCTCATTATCCTCAGTTAGCCCAACCAACAACACAACATGTTTCATACGCAGATATGGTAAAAACCAATCATACTGCAGTACATAAAGCGGCACCGGCAACTAATTCTACTCCTAATTTGCAATCGCATCCTAAAGAACAAATACCATCTGGTAATTTCAATCGTCTCGAAGCAAGCATCGAGACATTAGTGCAGTCGATAAACAGTTTTATGAGCTCTATGAGCAGCATGATGCAAGAAATGGTACGCATGCAATCTACTATGTTGCAGGCGTTACTTAACAAACCATGAACTGTTTAAAAATATGTTTCTGGAACGCAAACGGCTTACGCCAACACAAAAATGAACTCGAGTACTTCTTGAAGAATCAACAAATTGATGTCATGATGGTTTCAGAGACTCATTAACAACAAATAGCTTTTTTAAAATCAATGGCTATATATTATATGACACTAAAGACCCCCGTGGCAGAGCATGTGGTGGTTCAGCTATTCTAATAAGGGCTCGAATTAAACATCATTTACTGTGTGATTTTTGTGAGGACTACCTTCAAGCAACAAACATCTGTATTGAAGAATATCATCAAAACTTTGTTATTTCTTCGATTTATTCACCTCCTAGATTTCAAATATCAGAGTCAATATATCAACTTTTTCAAATCACTAGGTCCCTGTTTCATAGCATCAGGCGACTACAACGCTAAACATACGTTTTGGGGATCACGCCTAATAACTCCAAAAGGTCGTATTTTGTTTGATACAATTTCCAAAATGCGTCTGAATGTGATATCAAGTGGAGAACCCACCTATTGGCCTACTGATCGACAAAAAATACCTGATGTTATTGATTTTGGCGTGATTAAAGGTATTTCGAGAGAAATGATTAAGAATGAAGCGTCACTCGAATTATCCTCAGATCATTCACCCACTATTGTCTATATATGGAATCAGCAAAATATCGTGTCGCCAACAACTTGCACAAGCATTAATTGGTTGAAATATAGAAAGTATCTCAGTACTCATTGTTCGGAAAACATACCGCTAAGAACACCAGAAGATGTGGACCAGAGTCTAATTTATTTTGATCAAAATCTTAAATCAGCTGCCCAACATGCGACAGAAACCAGACAACCAGCTAGATGCAATCAAATTTACTTTGTAGACGTCGAGCGGCTCTTGGCTGAAAAAAGAAAAATTAGAAGAGAGTGGCAAGCACACAGATCTCCTCAACTCAAATCTAGACTTAAAGATTGCACGAAACGACTAAGACAGCTGCTAGAATCTCGAAGAGTAGCATCTCTGAAAAATTACTTGGAAGACCTCGATGCAACTGCTCAATCAGATTATTCATTATGGCGTGCATGTAGGAACCTTAAAAGACCGGTCGTACGTAAGCCTCCCTTGCGAACTTCTTGTGGAGACTGGGCAAGGAATGATACCGGAAAAGGCAATTTGTTTGTTGGACATTTGAAGAAGGTTTTCACCCCAAATGTATGTACTGATATAGCTGAGTTACCATCAGTAGAGACTAGTGCCGTAGTACCCCTAAGATTTGAATTTCGCGATATTGAAAGGGCAATAGCAGATTTAAACACCAAAAAAGCCCCTGGCGTTGATAAAACAAGTAACAAGATGTTAGTTGAGTTGCCCCGTATAGGTCGCAGAATTATTCTGTTTGTTTTTAATGCCATCTTACGTCTTGAGTACTTTCCCACAGAGTGGAAGGTCTCTTTGATAACTATGATTCCTAAACCAGTAAAAGACCACACAAAAGTAGAATCATACAGACCTATAAGCCTTTTATCAAACGTGTCAAAGTTATTTGAGAGAATATTAATAACTAAGCTGAATCCAATGCTTAGCGCGAAAGGATGCATTCCGAACCATCAATTCGGCTTCAGAAAACAACATAGTACGATCCAACAAACACACAGATTAGTAAATGTAATTAAAACGACCTTTGAAGAAAAAAAATACTGTTCTGTGCTCTTTATCGACGTTTCTCAAGCATTCGATAAGGTTTGGCACGAAAGCCTAATATTTAAGCTAAAGCTGAACTTGCCCGAAAACTTGTATAAGCTCTTAAAAGATTATTTAACGAATCACAAGTTTTTATTAAAAGAAGGTGACTTTTTAAGCTCGCCACAGCTCATTGAAGCCGGAGTTCCCCAAGGTAGTATTTTGGGACCAATTTTATATTTACTGTACACATCGGATATGCCAATTAGCACCCTAGTCCACACATCAACTTTTGCAGATGACACAGCTTTTTTAAGTATTCATGAAAGTGCCCAAGAAGCATCACAACTTTTACAAGACTACATACTCAATTTGGAATAATGGCTAGAAAAATGGAGAATAAAAGTGAATGAACAAAAATGCACTCACATAACTTTCACACTGCGCAGGGACTCATGCCCTCCTATTCGCATAAATAACCAAATGATACCACAGCTTTCAGACGTTAAATACCTGGGTATACATCTTGACCGTCGCCTTACTTGGAAAAGCCACATTGACTTCAAGTTAACACAAATGAAACTAAAAGCAGTACAACTAAATTGGCTTATTGGCAGAAACTCCACCCTGAGCTTAGATTGTAAACTTCTACTGTGCAAGTCGGTTCTCAAACCAATTTGGTGTTATGGGATTCAGTTATGGGGCACTGCCTCAGCTAGCAATGTAGAAAAAATTCAAAGGCGCCAAAATAAGATTTTACGTATTATTACATCTGCTCCCTGGTATATAAAAAATTCGAACATCCACAAAGACCTAAACATGCCATCAGTTAAATCAGAAATAGCGGAACATGCAGTCACATATCTAAAGAGGCTTGAATCTCATCCAAACCCTTTGGCGCGTAACATGCTGAATGAACCTGGTTACATTCGACTAAAAAGAAGAGATACTGCTTTTCTTGGCCGTACATTAGAGGGATGACCCGCAAATGATTTCGAAATCCGTGAAACAAACATTATTTTTGTCTAGCACTGGCTGGACTTAAAAAGAATATTTTATTTTAGACTTAAGATACGAGTAATTATTGTTAGTTCAAAAATTATTGAAGATACAATAAATAAATTATGAAAAAAAAAAATGTCTTTCATGGTCGTACATTCCTGAACTATGGACCAGTGCTCCGTGGTCTTCATCCCTAAAGGGGGAAAGGCCTCGCACACCTCATCGAAGGACTTCAGACCTATCAGCCTGTCTTCCTTCCTCTTAAAAACATTGAAACGGATAATTGGAACATGCATACGCCGAAGGTGGATTGGTTGAGACGGCACTTCATATGCTCGTAGGGTTTATTGAGAAATCTCTGGAGCATAAGGAGTATACATTGGTGGCTTTTCTAGAAATAGAAGGAGCTTTCAACAATGTGAAACCGGAGACCATTTTAAAGGCTCTGGAGAGACTGAATGTAAGAAGTCGATTATTAGCTTCGTTTGGAATCTCTTAACCTATAGGGTCATCATCTCCAAAATGGGGCGGGCTACAATTTATAGGACAGCTAAGCGAGGGACATCGCAAGGAGGGGTGCTGTCACCTTTTCTTGGAATCATAAATATGCTGCTTACGGAACTGGTCTCCATGATGTTCAGAACTGTGGCATACGCGGATGATGTTGCGGTGGCAGTATCGGGAAAACACCTTGACATTATCTCGCAACGTCTGCAATTAGCGCTTGGACAAATTAGTAGGTGGAGTACTGAAAGTGGTCTTAGCGTTAATGCTCAGAAAACGGATCTTGTGTTATTCACCAGAAGAAACAAGATACCTCTTTTTTGCTACCGCTTATAAACGATGTGGAGCTTAAGTTATCGGACAGGGCGAAGTATCTAGGTGTTATCCTAGACTCCAAACTGTCATGGAACCCTAATATTCAATTTAGGGCAAACAAGGCTTCAATAGCCCTTTACACTTGTAAGAAAGCCATAGGTAGAAACTGGGGCGTCAATCCTAGAAACGCCTACTGGCTTTTTAACACATAAATAATAAAGCCCACATTAATGTATGGAGCGCAGGTATGGTGGCCTTCACTAGGCAAACCTACATTCTGCAGTATAGTTAACAAAATACTGCGTACCTCAGCATGCGTACTACGCCATCAAAGGCTCTTTTTACCATGTTAAACTGGCTTCGAGCTGGTCTAATGGCTAAACAACTGGCCATGATTTCGGCAATACGACTCAGTGCAACATGGGCATGGAGACCGACAAGCTTCGGCCATGCGACTGTTTTGGGAAGTGTTTCTACTATTCCTGGGAATATATATTACTGCTTACCCTCACCCATGTCAACCAGAAGATTCGGAGTATGTCCGGCACGTCCTCTATGTTGGCGCATGCATGCCAGCATGAAGATGTGCTTGAGGTTTATACAGAAAGATCTAGGACGGACAAACGTGTACTGGTAGGTGTCTCCATCCTTCGTTTTCAAACTAGGATGAAGTTTAGGCTGCAAAATCAGTGCAGCGTTGTTTAGGCCGAAATTTCAGCCATAAAAAGAGCGGTAAGCTGGCTGAAGTACTATAGGATATATGACCAAGATATCCGGATTTGTAGCGACAGCAAAGCCGCGATAAACTCCTTATCGGGCGTCTACACGACGTCCAGATTGGTTCGGGAATGCCGGACATCTTTATATGAGATGGCGACACATTCCAACCTGAAACTCTTTTAGGTGCCGGGGCACATAAGGGTGCCCGGAAACGTAACGGCGGACGAACTTGCTAGATCTGGAACCTACATTAGGGATCAGGAGATAGATCAACCAGTAGGCGTCCCGCTTAGTTGCTGTAAAGACAACTTTCAGCTTGAGCTATTAGGGGCCGCGCAGACCAGATGGTCAAACGAGGTCACCTGCGCCATTTCGATGCTTTTATGGCCTCAGTATGATTGCAAGAAGACTGCAAGCCTACTGAGAACCCCTCGAGGACAGATGGTCACACTTGTGTCTGTGCTGACTGGGCAATGCGCCATGGGTGTCCACGCTAGGAGATTGAATCTCCCATATAATGCCCTCTGCAGAAGTTGCCAGGACGAGGAGGAGGAAGAAACGACGAAGCATCTCCTCTGTCATCGCCCAGCCCTATCCGCTGAAAGGGCGGTTCTTCTTGGCAGCCCGAGGCTGCAGGACCTTGCAGACGTGTCGGGTTGCGACGTCAACAGGATAAATTCGTTTATCTGGGTTTCGGGATAGTTTGGAAATAGGCCAAGTGCTGCTTATCCCTCTTTCAGGTGTCACAACGGGACGACTAGAACCCAAGTGAGTAAGTTTCTGACCATAGAACCGGCAACCTGTGCAACCTAACCCCACCTATAAATTTATTTATTTATTTAACATTAGTCTATATAAAATCCTTACAGACAATTTAACATACATATTTATCTAATCTTAAGAAAAAAATCAAAAGGTTAAATTAGGAATTTAAAACAACAATGATATTATGTTGAATTACTTTTACATTTAAAAAAATCAACAAAATTATACAAACCATTAAATTGACAACATATACGCGTAAAAGGATCAGCTAGGTCATAATTTGTTTTAAACAATTTAACAAAAAGAGGTTTATAATGACGAGTATTGCGACACGGAACATTAAATTGTATATTACTTAACAGAAATTCACAGCAAACATTATAAGGTTTAACATAAAAGAAACATTTAGCATAGTGCGACGACTTCTAAGCGTAGGTAGTTAAATCAAATACCAATATTCGCTGGAACTGATCAGAATCAGTTACCGGAATTTTTGGCACAAGTGGAAGGACTGTTGCCGTCGTTGGCAGTCTTTGATTGTAATAACAAGAAAATTTTGTTTGGCTATATATGAAATAGGTGCATTGGAGCGACGCGAGAAACACTCCATTATTGGGAAATAGTTACTGAGTGGGGGATATTAAAATAAATCCTCCTTTCTAGCTTTGACCAAAAACAAGCCGCACATGAACTAATGGACAAAATGAAGACGTGGAGAATGAACTCTACTATAGAAAAGTACTATTGATATACTGATATAAACAAATTGATAAACCGACTGTACAATAGAAGAGTAACGCATAGTGATGAAGGGTTCTCGACTGAAGCGATAAACCGAATTTCTTTGCAAGACAAAAATTCACATTCACTAGAAGCAGCTTTTAAAATAATACTGAAGGCGACACACCAGAATTACACTGCTCTAGGTTCAATTTATAAAAAAGATATTAAAATACCATTTAGGAAACATAGCGACGACGTTCACTATTCGCAGCAGGGAAATACAAATTTAATGAATACGAACCATAATAACAACCATTATAAAGGAGCTCGGGACAATAACAATAGAAACAGCATTAATACTACTAACAATAACAACACATACAGTGGTAGTATCAATAGTTAGAAATGCACAACGTCCTGATATGGGAAGACAGTCTAATCAAACGAAGAACTCTTTTTTTTCGCAATTTTTATTTATTGTATCTTCAATATAATTGAACTATCAATAATTACTCATATCTTAAGTCTAAAAAATAAATATACTTGTTTAGTCCAACCAGTGCTGGACAAAACAAATGTATGTTTCACGGTTACTGTAATTAGCGGGTTATCCCTCTGATGTACGGATGAGAGAAGCAGTGTCCCTCCTTCTTAGTCGAATGTAACCAGGTTCATTAAGTATGTTACGGGCCAGTGGATTCGGATGAGTTTCAAGCTTCCTTAAATACCTTATGGCAAGTTTCGCTATTTCTGCTTTAACTGATGGCACGTTTAGATCTTTATGAATGTTCGAGTTTTTTATATACCAAGGAGCAGATGTAATTATACGAAGAATCTTAATTTGGCGCCTTTGAATTTTTTCTACGTTGGTAGCTGAGGCAGTGCCCCATAATTGAATGCCACAACACCATATTGGTTTTAGAATTGACTTGTATAATAAAAGTTTGCAATCTAAGGCTAGAGTAGAATTTCTGCCAATAAGCCAGTTTAGTTTGACTGCTTTTAACTTCATTTGTGTTAACTTTGTTTCTATGTGGCGTTTCCATGTAAGGCGCCGGTCAAGATGTATGCCGAGATATTTGACGTCTGAAAGCTGACGTATCATTTGGTTATTTATCCGAATAGGGGGGCAAGATTCTCTACGCAGTGTGAAGGTTATGTGAGTACATTTTTGTTCATTAACTTTTATTCTCCATTTCTTCAACCATTTTTCTAAATTGGATATGTGGTCTTGTAAATATCGTGATGCTACTTCGGGTCTTTCGTGAATGCTCAAAAAGGCTGTGTCGTCAGCAAATGTCGATGTGTGAACTCGGTTACTAGTTGGCATGTCTGAAGTATACAAAAAGTATAAAAAGGGCCCCAATATACTACCTTGGGGAACTCCGGCTTCGATTGGCTGGGGTGAGCTCAAAAAATCTCCTTCTTTTACAATAAATTCGTGCGGTTAAATAACTATCTAGCAGCTTATATAGGTTTACCGGCAAGTTCAGTTTTAGCTTATATATTAGGCCTTCATGCCATACCTTATCAAATGCTTGAGAAACGTCGATAAAAAGCGCAGAGCAGTATTTTCTCTCTTCAAAAGTCTTCTTAACAACATTGACTAACCTGTGAGTTTGTTCGATCGTACTATGTTTTTTCCTGAAGCCGAATTGATGGTTTGGAATACATCCTTTGTCGCTTAGAATAGGGTTAAGCTTAGTTATTAACATCCTCTCAAACAGCTTTGACATATTTGACAAAAGGCTTATTGGTCTGTATGATTAAATTTTTGTGTGGTCTTTTCCTGGTTTAGGAATCATGGTAACCAAGGACACCTTCCACTCTGTGGGAAAGTACTCAAGACGTAAAATGGCATTAAAAATAAAAAGAACGATTCTGCGAGCTATACGGGGCAACTCAATTAACATCTTGTTACTGGTTTTATCAACGCCAGGGTCTTTTTTGGTATTTAAATCCGTTATTGCCTTTTCAAGATCACCAAATTCAAATCTTATCGGGACTGCAGCACTAGCCTCGACAACTGGCAACTCAACTATATGGGTCGATATATTTGGGGTAAAAACCTTTTTCAAATGTCCAGCAAATAAATTTCCTTTTTCGGTATCACTCCTTGCCCAGCCTCCAGCTGAAGTTCGCAAGGGAGACTGGCCTTTTAAGGTTTCTACAAGCACGCCATAACGAATAATCTGATTGAGGAGTTGCGTCTAGGTCTCCCAAATAGGTTTTCAGGGATGCTACTCTTCGAGATTCCAGCATATCTCTTAGCCGGTTTGTGCATTCTTTAAGTGTGCTTTTGAGTTGAGCAGATCACTGTGATTGCCATTCTCTACGAATTTTTCTTTTTTCAGCCAAGAGCCGTTCGATATCTGCAGAATAAATTTGATTGTATCTAGCTAATTGTCGGGTTATTGTTGAATGTTGGGCAGCTGATTTGAGGTTTTGGCCAAAATCAATAAGACTGCGCTCTATGTCTTCAGGTGTTCTTAGCGGGATGTTTTCCGAACAATGAGTACTAAGATACTTTCTATATTTCAACCAAATGCTTGTGATAGTCATTGGTGATATGATGTTTTGTTTGTCCCATATATAGACGATAGTGGGTGAATGATCTGACGATAATTCAAGTCACGCTTCAGCTTTAATCGTTTCTCTCGGAATACCCTTAATCACGCCAAAATCGATAACATCAGGTATTTTTTGTCGATCAGTAGGCCAATAGGTGGGTTGACCACTCGATATCACATTCAGATGCATTTTTGAAATTGTGTCAAACAAAACACGACCTTTTGGAGTTATTAGGCGTGATCCCCAAAATCCATGTTTAGCGTTGTAGTCGCCTGATGCTATGAAACAGGGACCTAGTGATTTGAAGAAATCGCTGTATTGACTCTCTGATATTTGAAACCTAGGAGGTGAATAAATCGAAGAAATAACTAAGTTTTGATAAAATTCTTCAATGCAGATGTTTGTTGCTTGTAGGTAATCTTCACAAAAATAACACGTAAATAATGTTTGATTCGAGCCTTTATTAGTATGGCTGAACCACCACATGCTCTGCCACGGGGGTCTTTGGTGTCATATAAGATATAGCCATTTATTTTAAAAAAGCTATTTGTTGTTAAGTGAGTCTCTGAAACCTGCATGATATCCTTCTTAAGGAAGTACTCGAGTTCATTTTTGTGTTGGCGCAAGCCGTTTGGGTTCCAGAAACATATTTTTAAACAGTTCATGGTTTGTTAAGTAACGCCTACAACATAGTAGATTGCATGCGTACCATTTCTTGCATCATGCTTCTCATAGAGCTCATAAAACTGTTTATCGAATGCACTAATGTCTCGATGCTTGCTTTGAGACGATTAAAATTACCAGATGGTGTTTGTTCTTTAGGATGCGATTGCAAATTAGGAGTAGAATTAGTCGTCAGTGCCGCTTTATGTACTGAAGTATGATTGGTTTTTACCATATCTGCGTATGAAACATGTTGTGTTGTTGGTTGGGCTAACTGAGGATAATGAGCATTTGCTCGATATTGTTGGTGCTTAGCAGGAGTATTTAGTTTTTGAGTGGTTTTCCTTACCATGAAAAAAACTGGACAGCCTCTGTAGTTAGCAGTGTGGTTTCCACCGTAATTGCTGCATTTTTTAACTTTCGAGTCATCCCTTGCTTTGTCGCATTGGGCGGAACAATGTAGCTCGCCACATACAACGCAAACCGGAGGCAACTTACAGTAAGCCCTAGTATGACCATATTCTTGACAATTTAGACACTGGACAGGTCCTGGACGATTATGCGGCTCCTCTACAGTTATTTTACGGTGTAACAGGTATTTCAGATTGTAAATGGGGTGCGTTTCGTTCTTCTTCAATCTGATATCTCCAGGTTCCAGTTCAACGCGAAATAGTGGTTGGGGGACACGTTCTAAATTACGAATATTATCTACACTTTTTATTTTAAAACCCGCTTTTTGGAGTCCGGCTCTTATTTCAGCTGGATCAACGTATGAATCTACACCTTTAATGACTACCTGTAGACCTTTACTACTCTTCAGCTGATAGGTATAAAAGTTCTTTTTGCTGTTTTCGAACTCGTTTACTGCTTTACGATAACTGCTTTCATCAATAAATTGTATTTTTGTCTCATCAATGTTACCACGCTTGATGGGAATTACATAAAATGAGTTCTCGCCAATAATTGTAATTAACTTTTTTATTAAGTCGTTCGAATTTTTCTCCCTTAAATAAACTGGAGGTGGTTTGAACGACTTAATTGCCGTTTTATGTTCACTTGTTTCACTATCTAAGATAGCAAAACGATTATGGGAATTTATTCCATTAGAGCCCTTGTCTTTATGTACTTTAGACATTGGTGCAAGCTGCGAAGATTTAGGGCTTCGACCTCTTTTTAATACCGTAATGTATCTGTCCATTCCCACTTGCGTCTTGGGTTTTACACTATCCATATTAGTTTTGGTAACACTTTGTACAAAAGGCGACTTGTTTGTAGTTATTTTATTGTCATCGCTTATCAAAAGCGACGAACAAGATTGGCACGTAAAACTGGCGTAGTGTTTAAACACAAATTATTTTCAGTTTTTTTGTTTTTATTTAAATCAATATTGTCTACATTTTTGTTACTTAAATTAAAGAGGCTCATTGGCCCCTATTGTTTTTGTTTTATTTTTTAAGTAGCAAAGTGATAATGCCGTTGTAAAAAAAGAAAAAAGAGAGAAAAAAATGTTTACAGAACACTTTGTATTAAAAACAAGTTTGATTTTTTACTTTTGTTTGAATTTATTCACACTTTTTGTTTTTGTTTTTGTCATTTGCGAGCTTAAAAAAAATCGCGTCCGCACTTATCAACGCACAAACTAAAACGACGAACTCGAGCAGAAATTTCGAGGAACCAATGAAAATTGGAAACTCAAATTAAATTAAATAAATTTTCTGGAAGTAGGCCAAAACGGATACCCTATATAATTATCGAAAACAAAATCAAAACATTACGCTTCATTGTTGATAGTGGAGCAGAGTTCAGTGTCATTAATAAAATCCTTTGCGACCCAAAATGGAAAAATAATGCTAACGTAGTTTTAAGAGCAATGGGAAAAACTGATTATGAATGTGATTTTCTCGAGTACAATTTTAATGAAAGTTTTGATGGACTGATAGGTAACAAATTTTCAGATCTTAATTGCATTATAGAATTTAAGAATAGACTAATGATAGCGGGAAATGCTTGCATTCCAATATACTTAAATAAAGAAGAAGAATATAAAATCAAATGTAAGAATCATAATGTTATAGAAATCTCCTTAACAGCGAAATAGACATTAACGATGAGTATTCTTTAACTGACTTGGAAATACCAAACGTAAACACAGTTTATAGGAATAAATTAGTTTCAATACTAAAAACATATAGTAAGACGTTTTACAGCGATAATGAAAATCTAACTTTCGCAAATAATATTAAACACCTACAACCCTGTATTTGGCGCAGGTCTTTCACCAGATTGAAATGGATGAAGAAGACATCAATAAAACAGCTTTTTCAACTCCGATCAGGCATTACGAATTTTTGCGTATGCCTTTCGGATTCAAGAGCGCACCCTCTACGTTTCAAAGATTAATGAACGAAGTGCTGAGTAAAATATGTCTGGTTTACTTAGATGATATTCTAATATTCTCTACTAGCATAGAGAAACATTTGGAGTCTTTAACTAAGATCAGGTATGGCGAATGTAAAGATTCAATTGACTAGTAATGGCATAAAGCCCAATCATAAAAAAGATGAGGCTATAGAAAAAATTTTGCTTTCTAAGAATTAGAAAGAGATTAAATCATTTTTAGGGATAACAGGTTATTATATCAGGTATGGCGAATGTAAAGATTCAATCGACTAGTAATGGCATAAAGCTCAATCCAAAAAAAGTTGAGGCTATAGAAAAAATTTTGCTTTCTAAGAATCAGAAAGAGATTAAATCATTTTTAGGGATAACAGGTTATTATAGGCGATTTATATTAGGCAAAAGTGGCGGACCCATTGGTGAAATGTTTAAAAAAGGGATTAAAGGTGAATTTTCGGACGAGGATTATAAAAAAGCATTTAAAATATTGAAACTCCTAATAAAGTCTGATCCTATTTCGGTGCATCGGAATTTCAGAAGGAATTCACTCTAGTTACTAATGCTAGAATGTAGAATTCTCCAGCTCATTATCCAAACTTGCGGAAAATTATACAAAAAAAAAAAAAAATATATATATATATATATATATATATATATATATATATATATATTTGGCAATAAGGCCAAATATGATAGAAACCCAATTAAACATTGCTTTAATATTACGAAAACTCCTGGCAAACATAACGGGGGCAAACCGGAGACAATAATCATAGATAACGAATTAGAAGTAGTTGCTGTGAAACAGTTTCTGATTGAAAACGGAATTAACATACATTTCACAACAACGTATAACAAAACAAGACAATTTAGAAGGAAAAGTTTACAAAGCAATATTGGCCCATAATAGTACAATACATTCGACCACAAAAATTAAACCAATAGATTTCATCAACAATGTAATATCCAGTGAAGATATTAGGGAAGTGTCAGAAAGGATTCATAGGGAGAAGGTAAATAAAATAAATGTCATAAATGCAAAGCAGAAAAACAGAAATGATGTTGACTGACGATTGATGTTTGAATACATTTTTCTCGTGTTCCTTTATCTGAGTTTGGTTGGTTAAATAGATGATGCTTACAATTAAACACTACCCATAGTAGATAGATACGAAGAGTGCTGATGACGGACGTTGCTGTCTAAAAAATGTGCATTCTGCTCTGCTGGTGTCTAAAAATTAAATTTTCCCAATTTTTTTTTTAATAATAAATATCACCTAATTTGTAATTTAATTTATTCTTTCTTACGGCCCTTGTCACAATTTATGATTATAAATTAACGCATTTAAATACCAAAAAAGCCCCTGGCGTTGATAAAACCAGTAACAAGATATTATTTAAATTGCCTTGTATAGGTCGCAGAATTATTCTTTTTATTTTTAATGCCATTTTACGGCTTGAGTACTTTCCCACAGAGTGGAAGGTGTCCTTGATTACCATGATTCCTAAACGACGAAAAGACCACACAAAAATGTAATCATACAGAATAAGCCTTTTATTTAATATGTCAAAACTATTTGAGAGGATGTTAATAACTAAGCTAAACCTATTCTAACCGGCAAAGGATATATTCTAAACCATCAATTCGGCTTCAGGAAAAAACATAGTACGATCAAACAAACTCACAGGTTATTCAATGTTGTTAAGAAGACATTTGAAGAGAGAAAAAACTGCTCTGCGCTTTTTATCGACGTTTCTCAAGCATTCGATAAGGTATGGCAAGAAGGCCTAATATATAAGATAAATCTGAATTTGTCCGTAAACCTATATAAGCTGCTAGTTAGTTATTTAACCGAACGAAAATTTATTGTGAAAGAAGGGAGATTTTTTGAGCTCACCTCAGCCAATCGATGCCGGAGTTCCCCAAGGTAGTATATTGGGGCCCTTTTTATACTTATTGTATACTTCAGACATGCCAACTAGTAACTGAGTCCACACATCGACATTTTCTGACGACACAGCTTTTTTAAGCATTCACGAAAGACCCGAAGTAGCATCACAATATTTACAAGACCACATATTCAATTTATAAAAATGGTTGAAGAAATGGAGAATAAAAGTTAATGAACAAAAATGTACTCACATAACTTTCACACTGCGTAGAGAAAGAAATAGGGGATAAATAGCCAAACGATACCTCAGCTTTCAGACGTTAAATATCTCGGCATACATCTTGACCGGCGCCGCACTGTGGTCAATATTTTGAGATAGCGGCCAAAACTCCTTTTGGTTTTTGTTCTCCGATTTTAAAGTTATTAGGCTCATATGAAAGTAGACAGTAGTGAACCTCGGGAGCCAAAAAATTAGAACTCTATTTCAACTATTTCACTGAGAACAGGGTGGTCCAAAATGGACTTTTTCAGAATTTAGTAAATTTATGATATTTTTAGTTAATTTTAAAAGTTTAAATGATCATAACTTTTTTGTTTTTCAAGATTTTTGGACGAAATAAATTTTGTGTTGTAACTTAACTTATTTCCTATTACTGGTAAAAAAAATTGAAGCTCTACTGTTTTCAGAACAATATAAATATTTTTTTTAAAAAAGGTAAAATTTCTCGGAAATTTCCTACTTCATAGAGCACAACTCCTGTGAGTCAAGCTGAGTCAAAACACAAATTTACTATTTTGTAGTCCTAACTCTCCCCTACATTCCTATATATACATGTCCATGCATCGGGACTGCACTTTTTGAGCTACAGCAATTTTTCTGACCCAAGGTAAGGTATTCGGTACAAATGCACGTCATATTTTTTGAGAAGTTATTTATATGCGAAAGTGGCTATTATGCATATATTTTGATGAAATTTAGTACAAGAGTTCTTATTGACCCAAAAAATAATTCTGTTGAAATTAGGAGAAGTTGGCCCATATTTGGGCCTAGTCCACATAGAAGGGTGTATCAAAATTTTGACAAAAATGACAATAGAACTCTCAAACTATGTGGTATCTGGCAATTCATTTGGAAAAGATGAAAAATGATTTTATTGCCATCTTATATTACACAACTTAAATACCTGAAAATTGCAAATAAATTTAAAACCAATGGAAATAACTGGTAAAACCAAGTACCTGTTATATTATGTTTCAAAGAGGTAAAAAAGATCATGTTGAAACTTCGAGCAATAATATATTAATCCATGCATTCATTTTTTTCTTCATTATTGTTTAAACAATGGCTAAATTCAGTTATAGTGTTCTATCTGATATATATTTTGAACGGAAAGATGAAAACGACATTATTTTACATATAATGAATAATCCATTCTTCAAAATATGCGACAAACAAGAAATTAAAATTCATAACTTAACAATAAAAAACTTTTTAAATATTTTAATGTTCCAGAAACAAGAAATTGTTTTACTCACGCAACCAAGAATGGCTAAGAAATAAACTTATTTTTAAAAATCCATCAGTAACTATCACGGAAACTGGAAAAGGTGATCGACCAGCAAAGCCAATTGATAATTGTACTGAAAGATCACGAAGACGCAAGCTTAAACATATCAATGAAGAAGTTTCTTGTAGCATCATAAAGGATTCATTTCTGCATCAAATTCAACCATCGAAAACTAAAAAGAGTAAAATTGCTATCATTGAAAAAATAGTGGAAGCAAGCCCCAGACGCACAAAAAGGATTTTAGAAAGTATGGCGACACCAACTGAAGAAAATAAATTTACTCCAGAAGAAGCATTTGCACTATTTTTGGATTTGAAAATGACTAAAAACCAATATATAGAATTGCGGAAGCGAACCAATGAAAAAAATTGTGGAATTTTTCCATCATATCGAGATATAGTTTCTGCCAAAAAAGATTGCTTACCTTCACCAACTGATATTAGTGTAACATCAAGTTCAGCAGAAATAAAATTGCAGGATCTTCTTGAACACACTGCAGAACGATTATTAAAGACATTTGATGCTGACTATTTAAAGAAATTTAAAAATTGCAGCATGAATTTAATTTCTAAATGGGGATGTGATGGGTCCTCTGGCCAGAAACAATACAAACAATGTAATGCGGAAAATTCATCAGATGCCAATTTATTCATGATTTCTTTCGTTCCATTACATTTAACAAAAACTTATATTGGTTCAGAGCCGTCAACTAGTAGAGCTGCAGAGATAGATGTATGGAAGAATGAAATTCCCTCGTCAACGAAATTTTGTAGACCAATAAAGTTTGCTTACAAAAAAGAAACTAAAGATGTCATAACTGAAGAAGTTGGCAAAATAACAGATGAAATTAAAGAACTTCAACCAGTGATATTTGAATTTAATGACCAATGCATCGAAGTTAACTTTAAAATGTCACTAACAATGATCGATGGAAAAGCTGCACAAGCTTTAACCGAAACAAAGTCTTCGTCAAGCTGCACCATATGTCAAAAAACATCAAGTCAATTGAGCCAACCACCAACACAAGATGATAGTTTTAATGAAGCATATGAATTTGGAATGTCACCTCTTCATGCTAGAATTCGTTTTATGGAGCATATTCTTAAATTGGGATACGATTTGGAATTTGGCCCGTTAGGCGAAACAGTGAGAAACAACAAAGAAAATTTGGAAAAAAAGAAAGCAAAAAAAAAAGATATTCAATAAAAATACCGTGAGATAGGCCTTATAATTGACCAGCCAAAGCAAGGAGAAGGAAATTCTAATGATGGAAACACAGCAAGGAGATTTTTTTCCGATCCAGAAACTGCAGTAGATTATGATTTAATACGAGGATTCCAAATCATATTAGAAGTTACAGCATGTAGCAAAAAGATAGATGCAAAAAAATTTGGTCAGTATGCTAATGAGACATCAACCCTTTATAACCAAAAATATTCTTGGAGACATATGCCAACCACAGTTCACAAAATTTTGTTCCATGGGGAAAAAATAATTCAGCACAATATGCATCCAATTGGAGATCTCTCAGAAGAAGCGCAAGAAAAAATGAACAAAGACTACAGATTCTTTCGCGAGCACAATACAAGAAAAATTTCCAGATATTGTACTAACGAAGATCTTATTAATATTTTGTTGTGCACATCAGACCCATATATGTCCAGTATTCTACAAAAATGGAAATCAACCTCATTAGAGTTAGATGAAGAAGCTAAACAACTACTGCAAAATGAAAATCAAAGCTATTTGGAAAAAATTTTTACTAATATTGTTTAATTAATACTAGTTTAAAGATTATAATTTGTTTCTAATTTTAGTATAAATTTTTATTAATACATTTAAATAAAATATATGTATGTGGACTTTAAATCAATAGTAAAAGTTTACTTAAAATTTTATCGATGTTGTGTTCTGTATATAATACATATATCCAAATGGTATTGATATTGTTGGGAATTTCAGTGTTATTTTTCAGTTTAATTCTCACAAGAATTAGTTTTCTTCCAAAAAAAACCAACCTTTGGCCCCTGTGAATATTGAGACTAAATAAATGTCAGGGGCCAAATGTTGGCATTTTCTAACCAAAATTAAGTTTAGGAATAATAAATAAGTATGGGTTGTAAAATACGATTGAAGAAAATAAAAAATTATAAAAAAATACCTATTTAAAATGTCAAAATATTCAACTTTTACATGGAAACTCAACAAAAAAAAAAATAAAATGCATTTTTAACTCCACATTACTTACGTTTCTATCAATCGATTTTTACGTTTGAACACGCAAATTGAAGCTTAAAGTCCCTCCTATTGAACAAAACAAATTGCGTAAAAAAATACCAATCCGGTCAAAAGTTATAGAGTTTTGACCGCTATCTCGCGAAATTGACCACTGTGCGCCGTCCAACTAAACCGGCTTATTGGTAGAAATTCTACTCTCGCTTTAGATTGCAAGCTTTTATTATTCCATTCAATTTTAAAACCAATTTGGTGTTATGGTATTCAATTATGGGGTACTGCCTCAGCTAGCAATGTAAAAAAAATACAAAGGCGCCAAAATAAGATTCTTCGTATGGTTACATCTGATTCTTGGTATATAAAAAACTCGAACATCCATAAAGATCTAAACGTTCCATCAGTTAAAGCAGAAATAGTTAAACTTACCATAACGTATTTAAAGAAGCTTGAAACTCATTGGAATCTGGCCCGTAACATACTAAATGAACCTGGTTACATCCGTATATCAGAGGGATGACCCGCAAATAACAGTAACCGCGAAACATACATGTTTTGGTCTAGCACTGGTTGGACTAAACAAGTATGTTGAACCGTGTTCAACCCGTTAATTACCTCTCTTGTATTTGAGCTATTTTTTTATTTATATATGTAAGTTACTCAAGGAGAGTTTAATTTGTAGCTTTGTAAAATCATTTTTATCATTACTGTTCAGTTTTATTCAACATATTTTTAAGTTAGTCATAAGAATAGACTAACTAGATTATAAGAAACAAGGCGTAATAAACTCAAGGAGAGTTATCAAAGAAAATAGTGTTTCATTTGGTCCTTCGAGGAGTCCTAGAAAAGGCTAGGATTTTTATGGTATATTCCAACAAATCTAACAGAGCAAACATCAGACAAACAAGTGTTCTGGTGTAAAGCAGGTGCTGGATACATTAATTCACCAAGCGCCTGTGGGTAGCAAGATAATAAGTCTTTCCACAAGGAAGGGTATAGTTTGTTCATCAAGGAACGAAGGGTTTGGTATGTATTGTGAAATTAGTTTTTCTGAGCAACAAAAAATTTCTCACAACAATATTTGTATGTATAAATTAACCTTGAAATAACTTTCATTAAAAAATTTACACTTGTTGAACAAAAAGAAAACAAAAATAAAAAAGAATCAACGAAAAAAAAACAACCACCAAAAACTTTACAGCAAAACTTAAAAGCAAAACCAACACCAATCAAAAATTCCAAAAATCTACTGGCAAATAAATATTTAAATAAAAAAAAAAAACACACGCAACAACAACCATTGTATGATAGTAGCAAACAGCATTGAACAAAACAGTTAATGTTTCTATAACAAGCATTCCTGTAGTTTAGAAGAGAAACAAAAATTACAAATCAAATCAGTAGAAAGTGAATGATCGGAATATAATATACAATATTTTAAAAATAAAACAAACGGTGTAAAAGTTTACATATTAAAAATATTAAAAACAAATTAAAATATAATTTCAACGGGAAAATTGTTTGTGGTGAGTGACAACTACAATTAATATACATATGTCATATGTACATACATATATACGTATTTATTCTGGTGGAATAGGTTTTTTTTAATAGAAAGGCATAAATGAACAAAAAGTTTTTTGAATAAAATTTAATAATTAATTGTTAAATCAATAATACTTCGGGGGTTTGAAATTTGGTAATTGAATTAATTAATATATATCACGTAAAATTTATTGAACTTATTTAAACTATTATGGTAGCGCGAAGAAAATGCAAATTTGATTTGCAACAACCAATTTCATTTTATAACAGTTTGGCAGGAATTTCTGCGGAAAAAATACAACTTCTTTCCTAAAGGTCAACCTGGAAGAATTAGAAAGAAGGTGGTGTAAGGCAATTGAATCCTTTGAACAGTATATAACAGCAGAGGATAACCGTCAAGACGAAGATAAAGAGATTCATATAAGATATGAAGAAGCCGGTAAGTCCTATCGGACACTAAAAGCAAACATATTAGACATTATTGCAGAAACGTCTCAGTCAAATGCTGTGGTAAATCGGCGATCCACTTTAAGACTACCCCCTGTAGAAATTCAAACTTTTGAAGGAGATTATTCAAAATGGCCGATATTTAGGGATATGTTTCACGCCGTTGTTGGGAAAGATTCTTCAGTAGACCCCGCGGAAAAATTATATTATTTACCTGCAAACTTGGTGGGGAGGTTTTGAAAATAACTAACTTTAGTAGGCGATATCTTTCAGTTAGCCTGTGATGCATTAAAAAATCGAAAACAAAAGATTGCTGGTAAGTGATTAAATAAAAAAATATATGGAATTTCGGCAAGTCAAGCAGAAACACTGAAGTCTATAAGTACCATACAAAATAGCGTTAATGACTGTATGTCTATATTAAAAACTTATGATATTAATATATCCGACGACAATCCGTTTTTAAAGCATTTGTTATCATTGAAACTTCCTGAAGAAACATTGCGAACATGGGAGAATACCATAACAAATCATAGAGAATTACCGACATGGAGTCAATTAAATGATTTTTTTTCTGCCAGAGTTTAAATTTTAGAAACGATGTCAGATTTAAAGCGTCCAATGGCGAAAGACAACTTTATGTCCAAATCCCAAACTTTCCATTCGCTAACTGAGTCTGATAAGAGAAATAATTTTAAGAAACGCAAACAAAATCATCCTTTGAACTGGTGCAAGTATTTTAAGTCCCTCTCTCCAAGTGAACAAATAAAATATGTTTCTGAAAACAAATATTGCTTAAACTGTTTATCTGGGGTACATTTTAAATCTAAATGCAGTAGCGTGAACACTTGTAATATATGTAATAAAAAACATCATACAATGTTGCATCTCGGGGGAAATTGAACTACTACACTCCTCAATCCTTCCAAGACACAGTCTTTGGTCAAAGGTTATGAAAGTGACATCCGTCTTCATCAGGCAATCAAGTTTTTAACACCCAAGTTAATAGTCAAGCTGCTTCCACGCTAAGCCAGCAGGAAGATATTCAAGCTCTTTTCATCCAACATAAGTCTACTACCGTTTTGCCCACAACATTAATTCACATACAACCACCGACGGAAATATTTACAGTCAGAGCTCTCCTTGACGCAGGATCAGACAGAAGTTTCATATCATCGCGTATCCAACAGAATCTCGTTTTACCGTTAGAGTCACACCGGTTTCAAATAGCTGGACTCGGGGGAACCATAGTAGAAAACTCGAAAGGAATGTGCCGTGTTACATTAAAATCTAGAATATTTGACTTTAAAATTGAGGTAGATGCTATTGTAGTACCCAAGTTATATAAATTTTTACCATCACAAGGATTTACAATTGAAAATAGAGCGCCTATTCAAAATTTAATACTAGCAGACCCTTATTTTTTGAACCCGCAGCAATATATATGATTATTGGGAATGATTATATACCATTTATTAAACTTGAAGGAGTAAAAACATAAGTGTTGAACAGTTTTGAGGCTAGAGAGTCGCACTTTGGGTGGTACATATCGGGGCCCGTACTTCCACATACGGTAAGCGCATTTTCAACAACTGTTTCTACTTCAAACAATTTGGTTCTCCAGGAGCAAATAAAGAAGTTTTGGGAACTAGAGGAAGTAGAAAAGGATATTTCGCTAACGGAAGCGGACAACTGGTGCGAACAGTTTTATCAAAACTCCACTGTTAGGCTATCCAAAAGGCGCTATATGGTACGACTACCATTTAAAAAAGAATTTCCAAATGAGATATTTTTGGGACCAACAAGGAAATTGACTGTTGCACAATAAACACTGGAGAAAAACCCAAAATTGAAAGAGGAATACCAACGAGTACTTTATAAATATATTGATTTGGATCACATCGAAAAAGTAATGACTAATGATACAGACGCTAAAAAACAATATTCATTCTTTCTGCCACACCATGCAGTTTATAAACCGGATAGCAAAACCACCAAACTTCGTATGGTATTTAATGCTTCTCCTTGAACGACGTGCTTCATCAAGGCCCGACATTACAGAGAAATTTAATACAGATTATACTAGGATGGCGAAATTATAAATACGTTTTCACAGGCGACATTCAAAAGATGTACCGCCAGATATTAGTACATGAAGCAGACCGCCCATATCAACAGATTTTATTCCGTAGTGCAGTGGATGATTTTTTAAAACATATCAGTGGAAAACTGTGCTCCATTCTTAGCAATAAGAACACTTTTAAGACTGAGTGATGATTGCAAAACTAAATTCCCAGATGCAGCAACTATCTTGAAAAAGGAGATTTATGTCGAAGATATTTTAACTGGAGCGCATTCTCTTCTAGTGACCAAGCGGAAATGTAGTCAACTCAGTAAAGCTTTAAAATATGCTGGTTTCCCCTTGAAAAAAGTTACGACAAACAACCATATAATTTTGGAAAGTTCCGTACCGAGAGGATCTTCTGGTTGAAGATTTTTAAAAATTTTATACTTCAAGCGCGGTTAACACTTTGGGAATTCGCTGGAATGCGATGTACTCGTACCTCCATCACCTTCATACACTAAGAGACAGATTTTATCAGTAATAGCGAAATTATTCGCTTGGGTAAGTCCAATCGAGGTGAGGGCAAAACTTATGATGCAAGATCTGTGGGAATGTAAGGTAGACTGTGACGGTTCCATTAAATATTATGGATAAATGGACTACATTTGTAAAAAATCTGCCTTAGATTTCGAACTTAAAAATCTTTCTGCAACGCGTCAGAAAGGGCTTATTGCAGTACGATTTATATGAGAACTATTAGTTCAGACAAAGAAATATGTTGTAATTTACTCACTGCGAAAACCATAGTTGCAACTCTTAAAAATTTTACCATTCCAAAGCTTGAACTTTGCGGAGCCTTATTGCTTACCAAACTCAAAAGCTACAGAAACTGCTCTAGACATTGAAACCATTCATTGCAAACAGAATAGTAGAGATTACCCACATTGTGGACAACAATCATTGGAAATATGTGAAGTCTGAAAATAACCCAGCGGACCTGGGAACTCGAGGTTGTTCTCCGCAAGAACTTATGGAATGTAGATTATGGTGGCATGGGCCTCCATGGCTAGCGCAACCTGAAGGTGCATGGCCAAAACCACGTTCCTTTGATCCAGTAGACTTGGAACCCAACCAACTTAATAACTTGCATCTAAAGACAATTTTAAAATGTGATAGCACCAAACAGTCTATAGAAAACCCTGAAAGTATCGATATCTTGGGAAAGTTTTCATCTTATGGCCAATTTTAAGAGTTATTAGTTACATCTTTCGTTTTCTTAATCGAGCTCGAAAACGTTCACATGTAAAGGAATCGTTCATTATGACAAAGGAAATTTTACACACCAAGAATCGCCTTATTCTAATCACCCAAGTATTTTCAGAAGATTACGATCGTCTTAGAACTCCTTACCTTAAATCCGTTCCTGGATAAGAGTAATATGTTGCGAGTAGGAGGTATGCTTAATAATTCTGGATTGAGCTATGGAGAACGACACCTAATTATACTACCGGGAAAATCTGAATTTGCTACTTTGCTTGTAAACTACGATTTTAAGATTTTACTTCATGCTGAACACCACATAATGCTCCGAGCTTTAAGGCAAAGCTTTTATATATCACATCAAATAATGTCAGCACTGCCGGCCGAGAGAGTTAACTTCTCGCTGCCATTTACCTACACGGGTGTAGATTTTGCGGGAAGCTTTACCCTGAAATCGTCCAATTTAAGAAATGCGAAAATGTTTAAAGGATATGCTGCCGTCTTTGTTTGTTTTTCCAAAGGCAGTACACTTAGAAGTGTGCCTGATTTATCTACTGATTGCTTCCTGGCATGCTTGGACCGATTCACAGGAAGGGGTCTTCCTAAAACTATGTTTTCGGATAACGGGCAAAACTTATTAGGAGCCTGCCTAAAATCGCTAAAAGATCATGAAGCTTTCTTGAAAGGTGCGGAAAAGTCGATAATAGAAAAATATGGTT
The DNA here is from genome assembly GCA_949628195.1 of Phasia obesa. NCBI lineage: Eukaryota > Metazoa > Arthropoda > Insecta > Diptera > Tachinidae > Phasia > Phasia obesa. The sequence continues at coordinate 118,156,521 of OX451215.1, read as the reverse complement.
CACACGGTTTCACCTGGTTGTGTCTTCAGCCATATGCGCTCCACCTGGGGGGATTGTGGGACGCCACTTTTTATTGTTGTTGCTACACAAGCATCCAATGGCCTAACAGTACAAAATTCCACAAGTGCTTTTTCCAATAGTTTTTGAACAAACGCAAACACATATACTAAGCATGTTTAGTCATTTAACTGCTCTAAGAACATGAACATTCAAAGGCTATACGTAAAATTTACGTGGTGTTAGTGGTAAGCGTATAATTTGCGTACGTCAATTATACGTGGCGTTAGTAATAAGATTATAAATTTGTAGATGTATTTTATATAATGAATAATAAAGGCATGGAAAAAACCGAAAAATACCAAGCGTGGATTCAACTGTGAAGATGTTGCGGCATTCCAACTTCCAGCGACTTGAACGACATCAACTACATTATTGTTAAAGAGGAGGAGAACGATTTTGAGAGCCACGACAATTTCGCTGCAGGGGTGCTCCCTGCAACATACAAAAATTACATCGAAAAATAATTGGCAGATGCTTAGAATATACATAGCTTCCAGCTTGTAATAAAAATAAAAAGAAAGTATGAACAAATTTATTAAAATCGACCCGAAAAACTTTCTCGGGAAAAGAGAAAGCAAATTTTGTCACCACTCAAAGAAGCAACGCCCACATATTGTCACATTTGTAAAAGCGTGGCAGTTTTTAGGGAGCATCAAATAAAAGTAGGCAAAGACTGCATTAACCAGGACTTATGATAACTATATACATACATACATACATATGAGCATTTATTATTGTAGTGCATGTAGTATAAACATGCATACACAAACATACATTCATAAAAACAAACCAAAATAAGAGTACAATGGAAATGTAAATAAAACAAATATTAATAAAAAAAAAGTATGACTTGCATTTCTAGCGACTGGTGTCAATTGATATGGGTCACTAGAATGCATGGTAAATTAATATATGACATTGACTTCGTAATAAGTAGAATATAAGCAATTTTGTAAATAAATAATTTTAAGTAGGGCAATTATTTAAATTAAAATAGTATATAAGCTGAGACAAAATTGAAATAAAATTAGAAATAATTCTGATTCTCAAATAGTTGTTCTTATTTCTCGAAAAAAAACTTCGGCAATTAACTTTGCCACACTATAGAGCCGACTAAGATTCTAAGGCTCTCAAATAAACTAAGAATCCTATAGGAATAGTAAACACATCAGACTTCTTTACATGGCAATCCTGCTGACAAACCTGCAGAGACAATCCTGCGGACACAATTATATTTTTTACATATTTTTCTCCTTCAACCATATTTTTCTCCACATACCACAGCCTATTGTTCCAGCTGAAGAAGAGGTCCCAAAATACGTCGCAAGTCAGAAGAAAAAGATTCCGATCAAGGAATACCTAAAACGCCTGCAGAAAACTAAGGTACCTAATATAGAAACCCCTAAAAAAGAGCAACACAGGCGACACAACAAAAGAAAAGAGGCAGCAAAGCAGTAAGAGACGAAAACTGGTCGCTGAGGCTTACCGTAGGTTCCACTTAACCGGCAACACGGTAGAAAAATCCAAAATCTTAGATGAAATCCGGTCAATAAGGAAAATGACATAGAGATCATTTTCCTTCTTTTTTTTTTATTTGGTCAAATAGTTAATATAATAAATATACATAATAGTAAAATTAAATAAAGAGTACATAAGGTTTTAATATAGTTACATTTCAAAATGGATGGATGGTTTTCAAAAGAAGCCATCATTGTAAATGAAAATAATAGAGGAGTTCTGACGGTGATTCAAGATCATATGCAACAGATAATTTTGATCCTTCTAATTTTACTGGTGTTAGAAAAACTAAACGAATATTATAAGGATTATATGAAGAAAAAAGCGCTTTTTTTGTCATTATTTATTTATTGTATCTTCAATATTTTTGAACTAACAAAAATTACTCGTATCTTAAGTCTAGAATAAAATATACTTTTTAAGTCCAGCCAGTGCTAGACAAAACTAATGTTTGTTTAACGGATTTTGCAATCATTTGCGGGTCATCCCTCTAATGTACGGCCAAGAAAAGCAGTATCTCTTCTTTTTAGTCGAATGTAACCAGGTTCATTCAGCATGTTACGCGCCAAAGGGTTTGGATGAGATTCAAGCCTCTTTAGATATGTGACTGCATGTTTCGCTATTTCTGCTTTAACTGATGGCATGTTTAGGTCTTTGTTGATGTTCGAATTTTTTATATACCAGGGAGCAGACGTAATCATACGTAGTATCTTATTTTGGCGTCTTTGAATTTTTTCTACATTGCTAGTTGAGGCAGTGCCCCATAACTGAATACCATAACACCAAATTGGTTTGAGGATCGACTTGTACAGTAGAAGTTTACAATCTAAGCTCAGGGTGGAGTTTCTGCCAATAAGCCAATTTAGTTGTACTGCTTTTAGTTTCATTTGTGTTAACTTGAAATCAATGTGGCTTTTCCAAGTAAGGCGATGGTCAAGATGTATACCCAGGAATTTAACGTCTGAAAGCTGTGGTATCATTTGGTTATTTATGCGAATAGGAGTTCATGAGTCCCTACGCAGTGTGAAAGTTATGTGAGTACATTTTTGCTCATTCACTTTTATTCTCCATTTTTCTAGCCATTTTTTCAAATTGAGTATGTGGTCTTGTAAAAGTTGTGATGCTTCTTGGGCACTTTTATGAATACTTAAAAAAGCTGTGTCATGTGCAAAAGTTGATGTGTGGACTAGGGTGCTAATTGGCATATCTGATGTGTAAAGTAAAAATAAAGTTGGTCCCAAAATACTACCTTGGGGAATTCCGGCTTCAATGAGCTGTGGCGAGTTTAAAAAGTCACCTTCTTTTAGTAAAAACTTGCGATTCGTTAAATAATAAATTAAGATCTTATAAAAGTTTTCGGGCAAGTTCAGCTTTAACTTAAATATGAGGCCTTCGTGCCAAACCTTATCGAATGCTTGAGAAACGTCGATAAAAAGCGCAGAACAATATTTTTTTTTCAAAGGTCGTTTTAATTAAATTTACTAATCTGTGTGTTTGTTGGATCGTACTATGTTGTTTTCTGAAGCCGAATTGATGGTCCGGAATACATCCTTTCGCGCTAAGAATTGGATTCAGCTTAGTTATTAATATTCTCTCAAACAACTTTGACATGTTTGATAAAAGGCTTATAGGTCTGTATGATTCTGCTTTTGTGTGGTCTTTTCCTGGTTTAGGAATCATAGTAATCAAAGAAACCTTCCACTCTGTGGGAAAGTACTCAGGACGTAAGATGGCATTAAAAACAAACAGAATTATTCTGCGACCTATACGGGGCAGCTCAACTAACATCTTGTTACTTGTTTTATCAACGTCAGGGGCTTTTTTGGTGTTTAAATCTGCTATTGCCCTTTCAATATCGCTAAATTCAAATCTTAGGGGAACTACGGCATTAGTCTCTACTGGTGGCAACTGAACTATATCAGTACACATATTTGGAGTGAAAACCTTTTTCATATGATCGACAAATAAATTACCTTTTTCGGTATCATTTCTTGCCCAGTCTCCACAAGAAGTTCGCAAGGGGGGCTTACGTACGCCTGACTTTTTAAGGTTTCTACATGCACGCCATAATGAATAATCTGATTGTGCAGTTGCGTGGAGGTCTTCCAAGTAATTTTTCAGAGACGCTACTCTTCGATATTCTAGAAGCTGTCTTAACCGTTTCGTGCAATCTTTAAGTTTAGATTTGAGTTCAGGAGATCTGTGTGATTGCCACTCTCTTCGAATTTTCCTTTTTTCAGCCAAGAGCCGCTGGTCACCTACAAAGTAAATTTGATTGTATCTAGATGATTGTCGGGTTACTATTGCAAGTTGGGCAGCTGATTTAAGGATTTGATCAAAATTAATAAGACTTTGATCCACGTCTTCTAGTGTTCTCAGCGGTATATTTTCCGAACAGTGAGTACTGAGATACTTTCTATATTTCAACCAATTGCTAGTTGTTGGTGGCACAATATTTTGCTGGTTCCATATATAGACAATAGTGGGTGAATGATCTGAGGATAATTCAAATGAGGCTTCAACTTTAAGCATTTCTCTCGGAATACCCTTAATCACGTCAAAATCAATAACATCCGGTATTTTTGCCGATCAGTAGGCCAATAGGTGGGTTGTCCACTCGATATCACATTCAGACGCATTTTTGAAATTGTATCAAACAAAACACGACCTTTTGGAGTTATTAGGCGTGATCCCCAAAATGCATGTTTTGCGTTCTAGTTGCCTGATGCTATGAAACAGGGACCTAGTGATTTGAAGAAGTCGCTATACTGACTATCTGATACTTGAAATCTAGGAGGTGAATAAATCGAAGAAATAACTAAGTTTTGATGAAATTCTTCCAGGCAGACATTTCTTGCTTGAAGGTAATCCTCACAAAAATCACACAGTAAATAATGTTTGATTCTGGCCTTTATAAGTATTGCCGATCCACCACATGCTCGTCCGCGAGGGTCCTTGGTATCATATAATTAATTAATTTAAAAAAAGTTATATGTTGTGAAGTGAGTCTCTGAAATCAGCATGACATCAATTTGTTGATTATTAAGAAAGTATTCGAGTTCATTTTTGTGTTGGCGTAAGCCGTTTGCGTTCCAGAAACATATTTTTAAACAGTTCATAATTTGTTAAGTACCGCCTGCAACATCATAGATTGCATGTGAACCATTTCTTCATAAAACTGTTAAACGAATGCACTAATGACTCGATGCTTGCTTCGAGACGATTGTAGTTACCAGATGGTGTTTGTTCTTTAGCTTCTGGGTGCATATTTGGGGTAGAATTTGTTCTAGGTGTCGCTTTATGTGCTGAAATATGGTTGGATTTTAACATATCCGCGTATGAAACATGTTTGGTTGTGGCTTGAGCTAACTGAGGGTAATGAGCATTTGCTTGGTATTGTGGCTGCCTAGCAGGAGTATTTAATTTTTGAGTTGACTTCATTACCATAGAAAAAACTGGACAGTCTCTGTAGTTAGCAGTGTGATTTCCACCGCAATTGCTACATTTTTTAACCTTCGAGTCATCCTTTGATTTGTAGCATTGGGCGGAACAATGTAGCTCTCCACACACAACGCAAACCGGAGGCAACTTGTAGTAAGCCCTTGTATGGCCGTATTCATGGCAATTTAAACACTGGACGGGTCCTGATCGCTTATATGGTTCCTCTACACTTATCCTGCGGTGTAACAGGTATTTTAGATTATGAATGGGGTGCGTTTCGTTCTTCTTCAATCTAATATCCCCAGGTTCCAGTTCAACGCGAAACAGAGGATGAGGGACTCGATCTCGATTTCTGGGATTGTCAACGCTTTTAACCTTAAATCCTGCTTTTATATCCACTGGATTAACATATGAGTCTCCATCTTTGATAACAACCTGTAGACCTTTGCTACTCTTCAGCTGATATGTATAAAAGTTCTTTTTGCAGCTTTCAAACTCCTTTACTACTTTACGATAACTATTTTCATCTATAAATTAAATTTTAGTTTCATCAATGTTACCACGCTTGATAGAAATTACATAGAATGAGTTTTCCCCGATAACTGAGATTAATTTATTTATTAATTCATTTGAATTTTTCTCCCTTAAAAAAATTGGCGTTGGTTTAAACGACTTGGGTGCCGTTTTTTGTTTTACTTGTTTCGCTATCTAAAATAGCAAAACGATTATGGGAATTTATACCGTCAGAGTCCTTGTCTTTTTGTACTTTACCCATTGGTGCAATCTACGAAGATTTAGGGCTTCTACCTCTTTTCAATACAGTTATGTATCTGTCCATTCCCACTTATATCTTGGGTTTTTCTACACTATCCATATTAGTTTTGGTGCACTGTGTTCAGAAGGCGACTTGTAGTTATTTTATTGTCATAGCTTAGCAAAAGCGAAGAACAAGATTGGGTACGTATAACTCGCGTAGCATTTACACACAAATTATTTTCAGTTTTTTATATTTATTTAATTCAAAATTGTTGCTTAAATTAAAGAGGCTCATTAGCCTTTACTGTTTTTGTTTTATTTTTAAAGTAGCAATTCAATATGTCGTTGTAAAAAATAAAGAAAAGGAAAAAGAAAAAAAAATATTTTACAAACAACTTTGTTGTTGTATTAAAACAGGTTTTTTTTTGTTTTTGTTTTAAATTATTCACACAATGTATGTTTTGTTAATACGAGCTTAAAAAAAAATCGCGTCCGCACTTATCAACGCCAAAAACAGAACTGAAAAAAGCGCTTAAATTCAATAACACGTTACAAAATGTTTAACATATGGATAGATTAATAAGTATTTATAAGAATTTGAAGAAGAGCCCCAATAGAAATTATACAAACATATTATATAATAAATGTTTTAAAAACAGTAGAGGAATTAAAATGCATTGCGTTAAAGAATGAGGGCAATACCCTAGAAAACATTAATGAAATTGAAAGAAAAATTGTAAGTTATTTAAAAACGAAAGAAATTGAAAACATGGCATCTGTCGCCAAATGACTCATAAATATTTAGATTTATTTATATAATTTTCATGCTTTTAATATTATTTGTTGTATTCTTTTTGTGAGCCAACTTAATGTCTTATTTGTCTTATATATTTAAATTTTTGTGAAGCTTATGTACAAGTTGTTGTTCTTTTTTATGTTAAATTTATGTTTCGTTAAGTTGGTACCGTAACTTCAAATGTGTTATACACATGCATAAAATTAGAAGTGGTCCAACAAAATATTTAAAAAGCAAAGTTAGTTTGTGATAGAAAAGCACTGCGGTAAGTTGTTATTAATTATAAATTTTTTCCTTTTATTAATAATTTGTATTTTTAAATAGAAATAAACGCACCTTTTTAAAGAATAATTTGTGTCTTTTTTTTTGGTGTTGTTAAATTTGCCCTTCACAAAGCTCATGTCGCAAATTTTATTTCGCAAATTTTATTGGCGAGAAATGTGGTTCCATGCCCGCCGGAACAATTTATAAAATTAAAATCGCAATACTTTGGCGAAAGAATTGGTTCCTTGCCTGCCTCAAAAATAATTCGTTTGTAGTTCCTTGACTGCCGACACATTTTTTGAAGAATAAATTTATTTTTTTGTGGTTCCTTAATTGCCGCAACATTTTATTTAAAATAAATTCATTTGTTTTGTGGTTCCTTGCCTGCCGGAACATTTGTTAAAAAAGAATTTGTTTGTTTATGGTTCCTTGCCTGCCGGAACATTTGCCAAAAAGATGCAACGATCTCCAGTAAGAAAAAGCTCGCGCTTGCAAACAATGAGTCAAGATAATAATAGTGGTTCCACGTCTACTGGAGCAAAACTTATTTCAGAAGAAATTGTTCATTCAGTGCCTTGTCAGCCACCTGGTGTTTCTATCGCCACAACAACAACAACTGTAACAGGTGCTACTGCTGGTACGACAGCCAGTAAAGTGCAACAAGTTTTACCGCCTTTGGTGCCTGGTCCTAGTGTAAGGATTCAATCGACACAACCTACATCATCAGCCAACGTAAGTACTTATATGGAATGTCTTCAACGCCAGATAGAAATTTTACAGGCGCAATTGTTTAATGCTCAAGGGGCCCTGAAGGCTGCTGAAAATACAAATGTGGTGAACATTGAGCAAAACATGACGACTTCAACAAATACAACGCCAGATGTAGGTGCTAGAAATTTTATCAATGAAGATGCAATTGAATACCGTATTCCACTGGGAATCCAAGCTACGAAGACCAGTAGCAGTTATTGACTAGTCGGGCAATTAATATGCAACCTGGAATTCCGTCCATGTGTACGCAACGTAAAATTTATGATTTGCCGGAATTTTACGGTGCTTCTGAGGACTGGCCCATGTTTTTATCAGCCTTTGAACATTCTACTGCCGCGTGTAATTATAATAATTTTGAAAACAGTTTAAGGTTACAGAAAGCGCTTAGAGGTGAAGCTAAAGAATGTGTGAAGTCGTTGCTTATTCATACAAATAATGTGCCAACGGTAATTGAGCAGCTAAAACTTCAGTATGGGCGCCCGGAGGTGCTAATTCGATGCCAGTTGCAGCAAATTAAAGAGGTTCAAGCTATTGAGAAGAACGCCGTTGACAAACTGATACCATATTCGATTAAGGTAAGGAAATTAGCAGCGTTTCTAGAGACCGCAAATGGGCAACAACATTTATCTAATCCTACCTTAATGGAAGAATTAATTCAGAAGCTTCCGATGAGTAAGCGTTTAGATTGGGATCAGTTTGCGTCAACTGTAAAACAGTGGCATGAGTGACATGTCATGTGGTAAGAGTGACATGTTATTCGGAGTATTACCAATTGTACTTTATGGGCCAAATTGTGTCGTAGAAACTTATGCACTTTTGGATGAAGGTTCGTCGGTTACTATGATAGATAGTTCATTAGTAAAGCAACTCGGGCTGCTTGGGAGACAAAGTCGTTTAAATTTGAGTTGGTATGGTGGTAAATCGGCACAGGAATCAGCGCAAGTAGTGGATCTTCATATAAGCGGTTCAAACAAAAACAGAAGGTATGCCTTAAAAAATGTATATGGTGTTTCGAATTTAAAATTGCCGAGTCAAAGTTTTAATGCGGAGTTAGTAAAAAGGCATGGGATTCCATTGAGTTCTTATGGATGTGTGGCTCCAAAAGTACTTATTGGTTTAGATCACTGCCATTTGGGATTGCCTGATGAAATAGTGCCTTTGGATGATGCTGGTCCATATGCTGCCAATACGCCCGAAAACAACCCATCGTTGTTTTCGGAAACGTAAAAGAAGGTCACCTTGGAAGTCAGATATGTTTATTGACAGCAGAGGCAGATAACTTAAACAACTTGGTGGTAAGTTATTTTGACACTGAAAATTTTGGTGTGAAGGCTCTACCGGTTATTGAGTCAAAAGATGATTTGCGCATAAGAGAGATATTAAAAAAATCAACTAAGAGGGTTGGTGAAAGATTTCAATCCAGACTACTGTGGTGTAATGATGATGTAGTCCTGCCGGATAGCTATTCTATGGCCCTTAATCGAATTCAGATTTCTCTAAAGCCTACATGAAAATAATAAACGATTATTTAGAGAAGAACTACGAGAGAAAATTGCCGTTGGATGCGGTTAATACACCTGATCCGAGGACATGGTACTTGCCCCACTTTGGGGTCGTGAACCCTAATAAACCGGTGAAAATACGTTTGGTGTTTGATGCAGCTGCTATGGTGGAGGGTGTTTCTTTAAATTCAAAGTTATTAAAAGGCCCCCAAGAATATAAGCCGTTACCATCAGTTTTGTTCAATTTTAGAGTTGGTGCCGTAGCAGTATGTGGAGACATAAGAGAAAAAATTATCGTGGCTCCAGAAGACAGATGTTCACAACGGTTCTTATGGCGCGAAAATGATAATAGTCCACCAGAAATGTACGAAATGATAGTGATGACTTTTGGAGCTGCTTGTTCCCCTTGTATTGCAGACTACGTAAAGAAGACCAATGCTTTAGAGTATCAACAATGTTTCCCTAGGGCCGTGAAGTCGATTTTGGACCATCACTATGTGGACGATTTTGTTTACAGCTTTGAAAATTCCTTGAAAGCCACCCAAGTAGCAGAACAAGTCCGTAAAATAAATAAAGCAGCAGGGTTCGAAATGCGCAATTTTACATCGAATTCAAAGGAGGTCGTCATTGCTTTAGAAGGCAGTTTAGATAAACCGGTGTGCTTTTCAGGATGGTGAAATGAATTAGAATCTTCAGCACAGAAGGTGCTTGGAATGGTTTGGGCACCCAAAGATGACGTATTTATATTTGTTTTAAAATTTCATCGAGTAAGTAATCATATAACCACTGGCCAGAGATGCCCCACAAAGCGTGAATTGTTATCTGTCGTAATGTCTGTTTTTGATCCAATTGGATTTTAGTGCAATTTTATGATAACTGCCAAATTGCTATTGAGAGAGGTATGTAGACATAGTTTGCTGTGGGATGAGAAACTGCCTGATTCATTGACAGGAATGTGGAGTAATTGGCGCCAAGAGTTAAAAAACGTTGTTCATTTAAAAGTACCACGATACTATTTTAAAAAAAGGATTGCATTCCGATCTCGAGCTGCATATTTTTGTCGATGCTAGTGAAGAAGCGTTTGGTGCTGTGGCTTATTGGCGATATGTTGCAACTGACGGAAGTATTGGAGTATCATTTATTCCTGCCAAAACAAAATGTGCATCATTAAAATCTATGACGATTGGAACTACAAGCTGCCGTCCTTGGGACTAGGTTGATGTGTACAATTTTAAAAGAACATGAGATTGGTATTTCGCGCAGAATATATTGGAGCGACTATACTACCGTCATCAACTGGATTATTACAGAAATATTAGATTCAACACGACCGAGTGATTGGAGATGGTTGGCTACTGATGTCTATGTTGCCGATGAAGCTACACGAGTTAAACCAACATTAATTTTTTAAACGAAACCCGATGGTTCCAAGGCCCAAGTTTTCTATATAAACATGAAGATGATTGGCCAAAGAACAACTTAATTGCAGCTGCCTTAATATATGAAGAAGAATTCCGATCAAAATTTACTTTGCTGGTTAGTACCATTTTCATTATTGATTTTAATCGTTTTTCTTCATTTCTCAGGCTAACTCGAACAATAGCTTGGGTTCTGAGATTTATACGCTGTTGCCAAAAAAGGTCGAATTAAATACAACTGGTTGTTTGTCTACGGAAGACTTAAAAGATGCAGAAACCGTTTTGTGTCGCCTTTCACAAAGCGAAAGCTTCTGCTTGGAAATACAAATTTTAAAATATGGATTGCCATATTTTGATGAAAATAATTTGATACAAGTAAGTGGTCGTATCGATGCTACCAGTTGGTTACCACTAGATGTTAAGCGCCCTATTATATTGTCGCCCTCCCATCGTTTAACACAACTTTATGTTAATTATGTACACAACAAAATGAAACATCAAAACTTTGAGGCTACCATGGGTGAAATAAAAAGAAAATTCTGGATACCTCGTTTACGAAGCCTCCTGAGGAAGACGGTTGAAAGGTGCTAGATATGCAAATTTTTATCGTACCGTTCCAATGCCTCCATTGATGGGATCATTGTGAAGTGACAGATTAACTCCGTATGTGCGTCCGTTCACATTTACTAGGTGGACTACTTTGGTCCAATTAAGGTAACAATTGGTCGACGTCATGAAAAACGTTGGGTGACTCTGTTTACGTGTCTGACAATCAGAGCAGTGCATATGGAAGTGGCATTTGATCTTTCCATTGATGCGGAATTTTATTAACCGTCGTGGCACACCGTTGAAGATGCGCAGCGACAACGGGTATTGAAAATAAATCAATGCAGACAAAGGGCACTTCAATATTGAAATTGTTACTTCCCGACCAAATCTTACACCATGAATATCAAATCGTAAACACAGAGTTTCCAATAGCCACTGATGGTATCCTTGGTAGAGATTTTGTTACAAAATATTTTGCAAAGATAGACTATGAGACATACACTTTAACTATTGTAGCAAATGAAACTGAATACGTTTTACCACTAAGAGCAAACACTTATAAATTTACAATACCACCTAGAACAGAAATGATACAGGCAATAAACGTACAGTTAAAAGAGGACAGTGTTGTATGCGCAAAACAAATAGGTGACAATGTTTTTATTAGGAACATAATAATTCCAAAACGAGGAACAAAACACATTAGAATTTTGACCGCATCAGATGAAGAGGTCTCAATATCACAATTGGATATTGAGACCTCTTCCATCTTGGATGGAAGAAAAGAACTTACAAATAATAAACAAAAAGATAGATGGGAAAAACTAAGGAAATTACTAAGTATAGTGTTGAAATTCGAATAACCATTTACATCGTTGAATAACCATTTACATTTATATAAGTAGCACATAGAAGTTTATTTTAGTAGTTTCTAATAGTATAATAAGAGAGTTTAATAAATGTTTAGTTCTGTTTTTTTGTAACTCTCAACAAGTGCACACGCGTTTTACTCTACTTAACAACAGGTTATGAGCCTTTGTTCACAGTTAAGTTTAAAATTATAAGTTTTTTTTTTTTTTTTTGTCAAACGAACAATTTATAAAATTTTTTAAAAAAGTGTGAAACGATTAAAAATGGCAACGAATTTATCATTTCCATTTGAGAAATTGCGTGGTCACGAAAATTTTGATATTTGGAAGCGTCATGCTCAATCGTACTTAGTGCTAAAAAATTGTTGGAAAATTGTTTGAGTGAAAATTTAAGTGAAGTTGAGAAAGACACAAATGAACGAGCTTTGGCAGAGTTGACCTTAATGGTGGAACCCAATCATTTTGCACATATAGCGACATCGACAACGGCAAAGCAAGCTTGGGAAGCGTTGATGAGTGCTTTTGAAGACAAGGGCTTGACACGAAAGGTCGATTTATTGAAACAGTTGGTGCAACTGAAATTGGTTAATTTTGACTCAATGGAAGAGTATATCAACAAAATGGTGATGACTTCTCTCAAACAACAACTCTCTGGCGAACAAAAACAAATTAACAGTTGAATGTGTTGGTGATGCTAGTGTGCGGTTGTCAACTGACAAAAAAACAAATACCGTTATTAAAAACGTACGTGCCGCAGCTGGGTACAAATTTGTTATCAGTCAGACAATTAAAAAGAGTAATCTTCGAGCAGAATAGCTGTAAAATTCTGGATAGTGACAATGCACTGGTAGCAACAGCAAGTTTGCATAACAACCTTTACAAATTAGATTGCGTTTCTGAGAACAGAAGGCTTTGATTGCAAAAAATGATGCGCAGTTATGGCATAGACGCTTTGGTAATATTTGTAATGAAAATTTAAAGAAGATACAAATTGAACATAAATTAAATTTTCAACTGAACCCTAGTCAATGTGAAGTTTGTATTCAAGGAAAACAAGTAAGAAATTCATTTAAAGAAAATGGCTATCGTGCAAAGGAGGTTTTAGAAATTGTACATTCAGATGTAATGGGACCATTGAAGACAAAATATTTTTCTGGGGCAAGGTTCATTGTAATTTTTGTGGACGACTATTCCCGTAAAGTATTTTTATCACCGATAGCAAGCGAAGCTGATGTTTTCTAGGAATTTAAAAATATTAAAACAATGTCAGAAAATCAGTGTTCCAAGAAAATAAAAATTTTTCAATCAGACAACAGCACTGATTATACAAACATTCAGTTTCAGAAGTTTTTGGCTAGAAGTGGAATAAGACATCAAAAAACAGCTCCATATATACCAGAGCAGAATGGCGTATCCGATGTCTTAATCGAACAATAATAGACAGGGTGAGATGTATGCTAATTGATTCTGGTCTCGATGAAAAATTTTGGGCTGAAGCAGCTGTAATAGCAGCGTACTTGCTGAACAGAATACCATGCAGAAACAACACTATTTGTCCAGAAGAAATATTGTCGGGTAAGAAACCAAATCTTAACCATATTCGAGTTTTTGGGTGCAAGGCGTTTGCACATATTCCTAAGGTGAAGCGTTCCAAGCTACAGGCAAAATCCATACCAAGTATTTTTGTTGGCTATAGTATGGAAAGTAAAGCTTACAGACTTTATGATCCAGCAGCAAAGAAAATTATAGTCAGCCGTGATGTTGTTTTCATGAAGGGTCAGGTATGTAATAATGGTATAAATTCTACTAACAGTGTTCCAGGTCTTATAGTCGAAATTCATGGAAGTGATGTCAATTCAGAGGGGCAATTGATGAATGAATTGCCATCTGGAAGCATTTGTGAAGAACCGATTGAAGTGAAAGAAGAAATACCTACTGATGATGTGCAGAACGTTTCAACAGATAGTCTGAAAGTAGAATATGATTGAAACTCCGAAGACAGCTTAAATTTTGAAGATGCAATTGAAAAAAATTGTAGTGAGGATTTTTCGAAAGAAAATGTTAAAGTCCGACGGTCTGATCGCTTAGCTGCAAAACATGGACATGAAATGAATTTTTGTGAAACTACTTATTTATCGAAGGATCCTGTCTCAGTTGAAGAAGCCTTTAATTCAGAAGACGCTATACAATGGCGTAGACCGAAGGAGGAAGAAATTAAATCTTTAGCATTGAATAACACATGGACATTGACAAAATTACCGGATAAAAAGAAGACAATAAAAAGCAAATGGGTTTTCAAAACGAAATACGATGCCAGTGGTAACAAAATTCGCCATAAAGCCAGACTTGTTGTACAAGGCTTTAGTCAGAAAAAAGGCATCGATTATAATGAAACTTTTGCTCCGGTAGTTCGTTATTCATCCATAGGATTTTTACTAGCATTATCTGTTAAGTTTAATCTTCATGTACACCAGCTTGACGCAGAAACAGCATTTTTAAATGGAGATCTAGATCAAGAAATCTTTATGAATCAACCTGAAGGTTACAGTGATGGAAGTAACCGTGTTTGTTTATTGAAGAAAGCTCTTTATGGACTCAAACAATCCAGTCGTGTTTGGAATGCAACATTAAATAATGTGCTTATTAAATTTGACCTCAAGAGAAGCGAAACTGATCAATGTGTGTATTTCAACATTGACGAAGGTAATATTATATATGTGGCCATTTATGTGGATGATGTTTTAGTATTTTCGAACAACATTCATACCACAAATAAGCTTAAACAAGAGCTATCAAAACACTTCCGTATGAAAGATTTGGGAGAATCATCTTCAGTATTGGGGATGCGAATACAAAAATCTGACGGAGCAATAAAAATAGATCAAACCAAATACATTCAGGATGTGTTAAAAAAGGTTTTCAATGGATGAATGTCTTCAAAACCCTCCTGCCTCAATGAAGTTGTATTGTGACAACAAAAGCGCAATTCTAATTACACGAAACAATTCTTATTCATCTAGAACCAAACACGTGGATAAAAGAATAAAATTTATACGCGAGAAATTGGAAAGCGGCAAAATCCAACTTGAATATTTGGAAACCACAAAAATGGTAGCTGACTTATTTACAAAGGGTGTTCCAGCTGATAAATTAAAGAATATTATTCAACAGTTTGAATTATTTAGTTGAATTAGTTTTAATTTAAGAAAGTGAACTAATTAATATATTTTATGTTTGGATGAAATGTTTATTCAGGGAAGGTGTTGAAATTCGAATAACCATTTACATCGTTGAATAACCATTTACATTTATATAAGTAGCACATATAAGTTTATTTTAGTAGTTTCTAATAGTATGATAAGAGAATTTAATAAATGTTTAGTTCTGTTCTTTTGTAACTCTCAACAAGTGCACACGCGTTTTACTCTACTTAACAACATATAGATACAGTCGACTCATCTGGCAACATTGCCTTGAGTTGTAAACAACGTGTTATTTTTTGCTCGTGTGTGATTTTTCTTGAAAATTTAATTTGTCCTTTAAATCGCTTCCAATATGGCTAGCCAGAAGCGAGATTACTTTGGGAATAGGCCCAAATTTAAGACGATAAGGATTGATCCTGGCCCTAGTAACAGGTTTCATTTGCTAGCAAATGAAGAAGAAGAGGCAAGAGCAGTCAAAGAAAGGGTTCCACCAATAGTGGTAGACTCGTGTCACAGTTTCTCAAAAGTTTGGGAAATACTTGGTGAGGAGTACTTCTTCAAGAGAATGACAATTGGAACTAAGGTTACATGCAATACAATGGTCCTGTATGAAGCTGCGTTAAAAAAGCTGAGTGAACTGAAGTACAGTTTTTATACACACGAAGTTAAAGACGTAAAGCACTTTAAGTTAGTGTTATTTGGTTTGCTTTTGGAGGAATTGGTTAAAATGCACAACATAAACCCAGTAAGTGTCAAAGAAATCGTAACCAAAAGGACTACAGCTGATGACGCTATATACTTGATTGAGTTTAACAAACAAGAAGTGTCAAAAAATGATATTATGAAAATAAAGTACTTTTGCAATATTGCTGTTTACTGGAGAAGACCTCTTAAAGGGAATAAAGGGCCTACCCAATGTACGAAGTGCTCTATGTACGGACATGGGGCTAAAAACTGCAATAGAGTTATCGCCTGCGCAGTTTGTGCTGGCAATCACGACCAGACTGAGTGTGTATTGGCCAAAAACACTCAAGGGAGTAATGTTGTTTATAAATGCCACAACTGTAGCCAAAAGAACTTAAGAAACTCGAATCACAGGTCCGACGATCCTAAATGCCCTTGCCGTAAAGTATTAAGAAATGCGCCTACGATTAACTTCTAAGTCCAGACCTAATTTCAACAAGTCGAGAATTAATCATGTGTATGATGAGACTGAGTTCCCACACCTGTCAAGTCAGAGTCAACCAACTGATTCACGAGAGCACACCTTCCAAAGGAAAAGTTTGTACTCTGAGGTTGATGATGATTGACGATGATGACTTATCTAACGAGAGATTGCTGTGGATGCACTAGAAAAATGTCGAAATAAATTTGACAAATTAAGAGTGCTTGGCATGATGCTCAAGCATGCTATATAAAATCATGGATAGTCAAAATGTATACGTTATGCACTGGAATGCTCAAGGCATAACAACTGAGTCAGCAGCTGCACAGCTCGAAAAAGTTCTCCATGAGAAAAATATTGATATTCTACTTCTTAACGAAACGTTCCTGAAGCCGTATCATAGGTTAAAATTTGGAGGCTACAAAATATACAGAGAAGACCGTCAAACACATGGTGGGGGTGTGCTTATAGCGGTTAAAAATTACATAGATCATAAGTTGTTATCAAAGATTAAAACAATAACCATAGAAAATATCTCTGTGGAAGTTAAAATAAGTGGACGTCCCGTAAGTTTTATCTCTGCTTATAATCCAGTTTACACTTCTAATTTTACAGAGAAGACCGTCAAACACATGGTGGGGGTGTGCTTATAGCGGTTAAAAATTACATAGATCATAAGTTGTTACCAAAGATTAAAACAATAACCATAGAAAATATCTCTGTGGAAGTTAAAATAAGTGGACGTCCCGTAAGTTTTATCTCTGCTTATAATCCAGTTTACACTTCTAATTTTAAAACTGACTTAGAACTTCTTACCAATTCGTTTAGTGACTATTTTATTTTTGGTGTTTTGAATGCATAACATGTGAGTTGGAATTGTATTTCAAACAATGCAGCTGGCAAAGAACTGTACAGACATCACTTAAGTTCAAGTTATTATGTATATCATCCGGATACACATACTAGATTCGGCCAAAATATAATTCCACTCCAACCATCCACGGTTGATATTTTACTTACTAACTCTAACATTTCATTTTCGCAGTTACAGTCACATCCAAATAATTTACAGTCTGATCACACCCCAATATCTTGTTACATTTTTGGAACACCACAAAATCACTTTGTTACAGTTCCGTTGTATAATCAGGCTGATTGGCCAGCAATTAAATACTGGGTCAAGAATGAAATTAAGAATAATAATATCGGACAAATAGAGCTTAACAATATAAACCTAGATTCGTCATTAAATAAATTAGTTAGTATAGTTAAAGAAGCTTTTTCCAAGACTCCAATTGGCCAGAAAAATCCTTGCCAGAGGGAAATTTCAAATACGTCTAAAATGCTGATTACTCAGAGGAACAAGTATAACCGTAAACTTAAAAGATGTAGAGATCCTAGTTACAGAACTCAATTAATCAGCATTTTAAAACAGTTGAATCACTTAATTGATTTTCATTTGAAAAGGGATAGAAATGAAGCGTGGGCTAAATTCATTTCCAAACTGCCTCTTCCGGCTCTAAAAAGTTTTGGAAACTAACAAAAGCTTTAAAAGGTAGAAATTCTGCAATCCCCGATCTAAATATAAATGGGGAAGTTTTAAGTACCGGTGAAGCAAAAGCAAATGCCATTGCGGAAGTTTTTAGATGCAACAATAATATCACCAACAACAATCCATCACCTTTAGATAATGTGGTTCTAAATTATGTGCAGGAACTTAACAATGTAAATCTCGCTGACAGTGACAATTTTGAATTCACAGATGCAGTAGAGGTAAAGACATTTGTTTTTTCTTTAAAAAATAACAAAGCCCCAGGTTTAGACGGAATTAACAGCATTATTTTAAAAAATATGCCCGATTACTTTTTTGAAACTTTGAGCAAACTATTTAATTACTGCTTGAGAAATGGTCATTTCCCCATGATATTTAAAAAGGCCAGGGTTATACCTATTTTCAAAACTGGAAAAGATCCAAAATTGCCTTCCAGCTATAGGCCAATAAGCATTTTGAGCTTGTTGGATAAAGTCTTTGAAAAAATAATTCACAAAAGAATCGTAGAGTTCTCAGAACAGAATAACATTATACATCAGCAGCAGTTTGTGAGTGGTTAATATTATTGAGAATAATAAAAGAAATCGTAGAAGTACAGGTATTATATTTCTTGACTTTGAAAAGGCTTTCGATACAGTATGGCATAATGGCCTATTGTATAAACTTAACTCTTTTAGTTTTCCTTTATATTTACAAAAAATCATACAAAGCTTTTTAGACCAACGTTCATTTGCAGTTTTCGTGGAGCGCATCTCATCGGATGAAAAACATATACTCGCAGGTCTACCGCAAGGTTCCGTTTTGTCACCTACGCTTTATTCGTTATACACGTCCGATATCACTCTACGCAGGAATCAGGAAGCATCATTTTATGCAGACGATAGTGCTTTCATTTGCAGCGGTAAGGTATCTAATTCTTTAGTTAGGAAAATGCAAGAGAGCTTAAATTCAAGCCAAAAATATTTTAATAAATGGAAAATAAAGGTCAATGATGATAAAACACAGGCCATTATTTTTCCATATAATAAGTCGCCAAAACGCATACCTTCTCAATTTATGTTGTGCCGTGGGAATGTTATACCTATAAAGTCAGAAATCAAGTATTTGGGCATTATAATGGATAAAAAACTAACATTTAAGCAACATATCAACCAAATTTGTGAAAAAGCTATAAAGTGTGGTCGGGCATTGTTTCCCATACTCAACAGAAGATCTAAATTGAACATGAAAAACAAAATATTGTTATATAAAATGTGCATTCGACCAATTATGAGTTACAGCTGTCAAGTATGGTTTCATAAAACTGCGAAAACTCATACCAAAAAGCTTCAGATTATACAAAACAAGAATTTGAAAATAATTCATAATCTTCCTCGTAGGTATCCGACAAATTTACTTCACAGTAACTTTGGACACAAGATGATAAACGATTTCACTAGAGAACTGACACAGACATTTAATGAAAAATGCAGACTGTCAAACTTTGAATCAATAAGGAATTTACAAGGTAATCACTAAGATTCGTTCGTTAAGAATGAATGTATTAGTGATTATCCAAACAAATTTCTTTATAACTTCCATAGAGATCAAAAAGTTTTTTGTGAGCTATTTTCCTTAAGGCTGTATATTTATTGTTATTAGTTTTGTAAATTTAATTATAAGACTCTTATTGTTGTAGTACTTATAGTAAAATCTCATACCTCTGTACCGTTTATATTTTAAACTTGTAAATAAAGACTTTTATTAAAAAAAAAAAAAAAAAAAACAGCTTAACAGCTAGAAAAACCATAGAAGAGATATGCAGAGAATTCCAAGATATTTTTCATTTGGAAGGAGATCACCTAACAGCGAATAATTTTTACCAACAAAGACTACAAACTGTAGACGATACCCCAGTTTACACTCGAAATTATAGACTGCCACAGTCACAGCAAGAAGAAATTAAGACGCAAGTTCGTAAACTTGACATTATCAATTTAAAAGACTGCCTTTTGGTCTTAAAATATCTTCCAATAGTTTTCAAAGAATGTTAACAATAGCATTAACCGGCCTAGATTCAAATGCTTTTATATACGTAGACGATATAATTGTATATAGAGTATGCCTTGGGAGCAGTACTTTCATATGCGAGCCGTTCTTTGAATAAACATGAAATTAATAAACCTGTGATAGAAAAAGAACTTTTAGCTATTCATTGGGGAATCACTCATTTCCGACCATATTTATACGGAAAAAAATTTAAAATGGTGACTGACCACACACCACTAGTATCATTGTTTACCCACAAAAATCCTTCATCAAGATTAACTAGAATTAGACTACATCTCATGGATTATGATTTCGAGATCATTTATAAACAAGGAAAAATAAATACTAATGCTGATGCATTGTCAAGAATCAATATGGACTCCAAAGACTTAAAGGATATAATGCCAAAATCGATAAATATAATGACTAGAAAAATGACTGGGAAATTAAATAGGAAAAGTAATAAAAGTAGTACTACAACGATAGAAGGTGAGAATGAGAAAGAAGGAAATAGCTATGACACAGGGACTGATCACCTCTATATGTGGAATTGCATTTCGTTTTCGCAGATAAAAGTGTACACAAGATTAAGTTTTGTTGTAGATAAAATAAATAGAAGCATGCGGAAAATTGAAATTGTAGGAAATCGCGTAATAATATCTAGTAATGAAAATGCATACTCGAATTTAGGTTCAGTCTTGCAGAAGTTACCGAAGATTTTGCGGGATAACCAAATATTCACAGTAATGCTAGCGAAAGATGATGAAATATTTAAATATGTGCACGAAAGGAGATTTATAGAAATGTATAATAGCATGCAAAATAAATGTAAACATAGGCAGAGACCTATAGAAATTATATTGTTTAGACAACCAGAAAAGATATGGGAAAAAGACAAGAAGAAATTCTTAAGGAATATCATGAAACTCCACATGGCGGACATGCAGGAGTACGTAGAACAGTCATTAGAATAAAACAGAAATACATATGGAAAAATATGTACAAAATGATAAAAGATTTTATCAGTCATTGCGAATCTTGCAAAAGAAATAAAATTATTAAACATACAAAGGCACCATTTCAGATTACTAATACACCTACAAAACAATTTCAAGTAATACAACTAGACACGGTAGGTCCATTAAGAGTATCAAATGGATACAGATATATATTGACAGCACAATG
Organism: Phasia obesa; assembly: GCA_949628195.1. Lineage (NCBI taxonomy): Eukaryota > Metazoa > Arthropoda > Insecta > Diptera > Tachinidae > Phasia > Phasia obesa. The sequence continues at coordinate 118,135,444 of OX451215.1, read as the reverse complement.
TGAGTTAACTAAATACATTGACGCATACCCAATAGAAACTAAAAAAGCATCTAAGATAGGAAGAATATTAGTAGAAAAGTTTATATTAAAATATGGATATTTTGATACAGTTAAAACATACACGGGAAATGAATTTATAAACGAATTATTTAAAAGAATATGTACACTCATGAAAATTAAACACATAACTTTGACTGCATATCACCATGAAACTTTAGGTAGTATTGAGAGGAATCATAAAGTTTTAAATGAATACATGCGTTCCTTCACGGAACAATACAATCGGGATGAATGGATTCCACATTATACATTCGCGTATAATACCACTCCACATACAGCCACATATTTTACCCCATTTGAACTGGTATATGGTAGATTAGCGCCAATGCCAACCGAAGCCATGTCAGATGATAAATTTTACAATTATGAAGATTATGTAACAGAATTAAAAATAAAATTAAAACATGCACATGAAATGGCAAACAAAAACTTATTGAAATTCAAAATAAAACAGAAAATTACTAAAGATAAGAATACTAATAATATTAATATAAAAATAGGAGATAAAGTATTTTTAAGAAAAGAAAACGCAAAGAAAAGTGAAAACCAATACATTGGTCCTTTTGAAGTAATAAACACAGAAAATGTAAATGCCACTATTTTAAAAGATAACAAACCAATGACTATACACAAAAATAGATTAAAAATATCTTAAATATTATTATTTTAATTGTTTTGTAATTTAATATAAGCACAAAACAAGGAAAGAAAAAAATATAAATAAAATATTGTATATATTTTTTTTCTTTTAAACAGTAGGGGTGTAGTGCATGTAGTATAAACATGCATACACAAACATACAAACATACATTCATGAAAACAAACCAAAATAAGAGTACAATGGAAATGTAAACAAAACAAATAATGGGTGATTTTTTTGAGGTTAGGATTTTCATGCATTAGTATTTGACAGATCACGTGAGATTTCAGACATGGTGCCAAAGAGAAAGATGCTCAGTATGCTTTGACATTTCATCATGAATAGACTTACTAACGAGCAACGCTTGCAAATCATTGAATTTTATTACCAAAATCAGTGTTCGGTTCGAAATGTTCAAATGTGACAAATTTTGTTCAGCGATGAGGCTCACATCTGGTTGAATGGCTACGTAAATAAGCAAGATTGCCGCATTTGGAGTGAAGAGCAACCAGAAGCCGTTCAAGAACTGCCCATGCATCCCGAAAAATGCACTGTTTGGTGTGGTTTGTACGCTGGTGGAATCATTGGACCGTATTTTTTCAAAGATGCTGTTGGACGCAACGTTACGGTGAATGGCGATCGCTATCGTTCGATGCTAACAAACTTTTTGTTGCCAAAAATGGAACAACTGAACTTGGTTGACATGTGGTTTCAACAAGATGGCGCTACATGCCACACAGCTCGCGATACTATGGCCATTTTGAGGGAAAACTTCGGAGAACAATTCATCTCAAGAAATGGACCGGTAAGTTGGCCACCAAGATCATGCGATTTGACGCCTTTAGACTATTTTTTGTGGGGCTACGTCAAGTCTAAAGTCTACAGAAATAAGCCAGCAACTATTCCAGCTTTGGAAGACAACATTTCCGAAGAAATTCGGGCTATTCCGGCCGAAATGCTCGAAAAAGTTGCCCAAAATTGGACTTTCCGAATGGACCACCTAAGACGCAGCCGCGGTCAACATTTAAATGAAATTATCTTCAAAAAGTAAATGTCATGGACCAATCTAACGTTTCAAATAAAGAACCGATGAGATTTTGCAAATTTTATGCGTTTTTTTTAAAAAAAAAGTTCTCAAGCTCTTAAAAAATCACTCGTTATTAATAAAAAAAAGTATGACTTGCATTTCTAGTGACTGGTGTCAATTGATATGGGTCACTAGAATGCATGGTAAATTAATATATGACATTGACTTCGTAATAAGTAGAATATAAGCAATTTTGTAAATAAATAATTTTAAGTAGGGCAATTAGTTAAATTAAAATAGTATAAAAGCTGAGACAAAATTTAAGTAAAATTAGAAATAATTCTGACTCTCAAATAGTCGTTCTTATTTCTCAAAAAAACTTCGGCAATTAACTTTGCCATACTATAGAGCCGACTAAGATTCTAAGGCTCTCAAATAAACTAAGAATCCTATAGGAATAGTAAACACATCAACATTACTTCTTTATATTATATTTCAGCTATGGTTTGATCGCAAACATGTAGTTTTATTTTGCCATTAAAATTATTTTTCTTTACTTCAATATAAATTATTAGTTAATTTTATTATTTAATAAATAACCACTATTAAAATTGAAAAAAATGCTCAAATAACCACAATAATTGAAAATATTCCACAGTACGTAAAATTTACGTGGCGTTAGTATTAACGTAATATAAAATAGCGTTAGTATTCTAGGGTTAGAGGAGCTCCACTAATCGGTCCTCCTGAGCCGTCAGAACAATATGCTTGTCAGGATCTGACATTTATAAAGCGATGGACTAAATTGCTTAAATTGTTGCAACAAATGTTTGCATGACGTTGGAAAAACGAGTACATTATTGAACTACAGCGCCGACTTAAGTGGAAAAGGAAAGAAATAACCTCAAAATTAATGATATTTAAATAATTCAAAATAAATTTGCTTAATCTTGTTAAATTAATCCACTAGACTCCTGTGAGATAAAAGACAAATTTTAGCTTAACAGAGAACTAATTACACAATATATATTTTTACTATTCTTCCTTTCCTTTAGCTGTAATTTATGTGGGCGTACCCATCCGCTTAAATATTGCCACATTTTCTGGGATTTGGACATACCAGAAAGACGAGCCTATGTAAAAAGAATTGATTACTGCCAGAATTGTTTTTCGCAAACCCATAACCGTTATTGGTGTGAGTCCCAAACCGATGCCAGATATGTAGTGCCAAACATCAGAGTATGATTCATAAAAGGGCACAAGAAGGAAACCTATCGTCATCAAGTTATGAAGACGACGTCCAACCCTCCTTGGGTCAAAATTGACGGAAGTACGTCCTTCCTTCCAACACTGATTACATCCCGCCGCTTATCCAAGCAAATGTACAATGCAATGGTTATTCTGCACCGCTAACTTTCCTTCTGGATAAAAAATCGCAGGAATCTTTTTTGTTACGTCCGAGTGCCAATAGATTTCCCCCAATTCAGCCATTACGCAACAATGAGACACGTGGTAGTGACATCTTCAAGATATCGTCTATATGTACATCCAGTAGAAGATAAAGAACAATCAATGGCTCATCCTCGGTTTTCAACATGCCGGAAAGTTGATGGTGTTCTAAGGGTCAACTGCGTCAACAAAATTTTAAGTCGTACAATCGTTCACCCATACCCCGGCATACCAAAGGCACAGAAAACCATTTTCGGCTGGGTAATCTATGGTAGCTGGAACGGTTGCAGCTGAAAAGTTCATCCCGCCAGGGAGAATGTTGAACCGCGTTCAACCCGTTGTCACCCTGTTATAAATAAGAAATGCAACTGTGTATCTTAATGGCATCATTACTGAAGTTTTAAAAAAATAAACGAGAATTGAAAATTTAAAAGAAAACGAATTTTTTTTTTTTTGGTAGTTCTGACATATTTCAGAAGTGGGATATACCTAGAAAAATCGAAAAACGTTACAAAAAAAAAAAAAAAAAAACATGGAAAATTTTCGAGGCATGACGGTTAAAGACCTACAATCTAAATGTAGAGAATTCGGTGTTTCATGTACGGGAAAAAAGAAACAACTAATTGAACGTTTAGAAGCATGTGGTGAAACACAAAACGCACAAACAATGGCAGAACGAGTTATACAATTGGAAAAAACAATAGCTGAAATGCGAGCAGTGTCGTTAAGATTTCAGCCTGCGGAATCGTCATCGCCACTACAGACTTTTGCATCTCTCGAAGGTTCTCCAGTGCGCGATGGAATTCCATACGGAAACATGCATCCGGTTACCACATCAAGCAACCAGCTCAGTGAAGGTCATCACATAAGCCAATTTGTTCAACAAGGTAATGTGGAATCTCCACAAATTCAGCAAACGTCACCACAACAGATTTATAAACCAGGTATGTTACCTTATGTATCACAAAACATAATTAGTAGCTCGGTACGACAGCAGCAACCGCCATATTATAACGTGCCGCGTATGGTTAATAGACAACACGAGCATGCGCAAACCAACGTAGGAATGCCGCGACAAGCAACGTGTTTTGTTACAGGTGCTCACCCACCGAATATTTTGTCAAACGGCGCAGCATCATATTCTGCAGGTCAACAACCGTACCGACAACCACCATTCAATGTTTATGAACAACAAATACAACAACAACAACACACATTCTGTGGCAACAATAATTCACGTCTTTATGGCGACGTACGGGAAATGGTAGGAATTTTACCAGAATTTAATCCATCATTGGAAGACTCTTTGAACTCTTTCCAATTTGTTAAGCGTGTCAACGTTCTAAAGGCAGCTTACGGGTGGAATGATTACAACCTTATATTCGCGGTACAACAAAAGATGCAAGGTGCTGCTAAATATTGGGTTGATTCGTTACAAATTGTTTTTAATACGTGGCAACAGTTTGTAGAAAAGTTTTTGAATGATTTTCCTTGCGTGGAAAATGTTGCTGACATCCACATCAAAATGTGTCATTCGAAACGACGTCCAGATGAGCCACCGCAGGAATATTATTTTAAGATGTTTGCTCTAGGTACCAGAGGTGGTCTGCCCGAATCAGCCATCGCTAGACACATAATAAACGGTATCAATGAACCTAATTTAAGGAAGAAAATTTCAAATGAATATTATTCGTGTAACCAATTATTGAAAGACATTATAAATTATTGCAACTATAATGACATTATAAGTTTTAACGCAGCAGTACAGAGACCTGCTAAATCAACGGCGTCAAATAAGGAACATGCCGCCAACGCAAAGATGGGTAAGATCAATAATGAAAATTCGTTAAGCAAAATCAAATGCTACAACTGTTCACAACTTGGACATTTTTCTGTAAATTGTCCTGAACCGTCAAGAAAACCCAGATGCAAAATTTGTCAACGTACAACACACCCCACCGAAGAGTGTCAACAGAAATTAACTTCGAAAGCCACCATTAATAAAATTAATTTACATTCAGTTGACAACGAAATTGTTAAAGATGTTACTGTTAATGGACACAAGACTGCCGCATTTGTAGACCCAGGTAGTACCAGGTCATTAATCCGCAAATCGTATGCCCCTACAGTCGGTAATGAATATCAAACAAAAGTAATTTTAGAAGGTTTTGGGGGTGGTAAATACGAATGCACGAATAAAGTGCCTACAGTTTTAGTCGTAGATGAAAATTCTTTCGAATTGGACCTACTTGTTGTAAACGATGAATTCTTAAATGAAAATATTCTATTAGGTAGAGATATTTTGTGCGGAAAGGGCAAACGTCTAATTATTGAAGATGCTGATTGTCGTTTAGAACGAATTAATGAAATTAAATCTTCAGAACAGTTGAAGCCGCCTGAGCGAGTCAAATTGGAAGAATTACTTTTTAAACATCGGACTTGTTTCGCAGAAGACACATCCCAATTGGGGAAGTGCAACGTCGCCAAAATGGAGATTCGTTTGACCTCCGATAAACCAGTTCAGTCGAAGCCTTATAGAGTCCCATTCGCAAAACGTTCAATTTTAACGAATATCACGAACGATTTACTTAAAAACGAGATTATCCGTCCGAGTGATTCAACGTATGCATCACCTGTCGTCCTAGTTAATAAAAGCAACGGGGAACACCGAATGTGTGTCGACTACCGACAATTAAACGCTATAACGTCAAAAACGCCCTACCCGATGCCGGTTATGGATGAGCAGTTTGCCCAGCTATCTGGAAATGTTTTTTTTTCAACACTGGACCTTCGCATGGGATATCATCAAATAGAAGTCGAAGAAATGTCAAAGAAATACACCGCTTTTGTTACTCATGATGGTAATTTTGAATATAATCGCATGCCTTTCGGGCTCGTGAACGCTCCCGCAGTCTTCCAGAGTGTGGTCAATAGGCTCGTATCTAAAATGCTGCCGGGTGAAGTTTTAGCTTATCTAGATGACATCGTAATTCCCAGCAAATCAGTTGAGGAGGGTTTAGAACGTCTGGATAGATTCTTAACGATCTTGACCGAAGGTGGACTTACACTACGATTTAATAAATGTGTTTTCCTCGCCACAAGAATTTCCTACCTTGGACATATAATTGACATAAATGGTATACGACCTGGTGATGAGAAAATAAGTGCCATACAAAATTTTAGTCCCCCGAAAAGCATAACTGAAGTGAGAAGATTCCTAGGCTTAACAGGCTTCTTTAGAAAATTCGTCCAGGATTATTCGATAATCTCAAGGCCAATTACTATGTTGCTACGCAAAAATGAAAATTTTTGTTGGGGTACCGATCAGCAGAAGTCGTTCGAAAAACTCATAGAGGTCTTAACGAAACCACCAGTTTTAGCACTTTACAACAGTAATGCCCACCATGAAGTCCACACAGATGCGAGTAGTATAGGTCTCGCCGGTATGTTGTTGCAGTCGGAAAATGGTAAACAGTGGAAACCAGTGTTTTATTACAGTCGTCACTGTACTGATGCCGAAAGTAGGTATCATAGTTATGAGCTTGAATCCCTTGCCGTAGTTGAAGCCCTCGACCGATTCAGAATTTATCTGTTGGGAAAACCTTTTCGTTTGGTTACTGATTGTTCAGCAGTTGCTAAAGTAAAAGCTCACAAGGAGCTCAAACCACGAATAGCCAGATGGTGGATGCGTCTGCAGGAGTTTGATTTTACCCTTATTCATCGCGAAGGAAACCGTATGTCACACGTTGATGCACTAAGCCGTATTCCAGATAAGCCGCCCAATGAAATTGAGCCAGCTGGTTTTATAATGAAGGTTACTGCTGAGGTTGAAGACTGGGTGGTTACGATACAACTAAAGGATGAAAAGCTAATGAATATTATGGCCGTACTCAAAGGTGATTTAAGATCTGATCAGGAAAAACAAATAAAATCCGAGTTCTGTTTACGTAATCATCGACTTTATCGAAAAGACGACAATGGTTTGAAATTAGTTATCCCCAAACACATCCGTTGGAGAATTGTCAAATACTCTCACGACGATATGGGCCATTTTGGTCTAGACAAGACAGTTCAGCGAATTCAACAAAAATTTTGGTTCCCGAAAATCAGAAAATATACGAAGGATTATATTGCTAGTTGCATAAGCTGCTGTTACAATAAAAACCGATCTGGGAAGTCTGAGGCCCGTTTACACTACAGTGATGTGCAACCAATCCCATTTCAAACCGCCCATATCGACCACTTGGGTCCGTTTACGAAAAGCAAAAGAGGTTATTGCTACGTTTTAGCAATATCGGATTCATTTAGCAAATATTTGATTGTAAAAGCCGTAAGAAATACCAAGACTACGTCCGTTATCAACACCTTGAACGAAATAACAACTTATTTCGGTCTCCCTAAATTTATCGTCAGTGACCGAGGTACCGCTTTCACGTCTAATAAATTCGAAGATTTTTGTGCTGAAAATTCTATAAAACATATTAAAACTGCTGTTCGTACTCCGAGAGCTAATGGGCAGGTGGAACGTGCAAATCAAACCATCCTTTCATACATCAGAACGACAGTCGAAGATCCAAAAGATTGGGATCTAACATTACGTGAGCTCCAATGGGCCGTAAATTCACAAAAAAACTCAACATCTGGCTTTACGCCCAACGAACTTGTGTTTGATTTTGAACTACGTGATATATCCAGCAACTACTTGATCGCAGCCATTCATGACGACGTAGTCGAAAACGCATTACCAATAGCAGACAAACGTAATCTTGCCGTAGAGAATATTCGAAAGGAAAGAAAAAAATGGGAGGACCGTTTTAATTCTAAACATGCAACGCCAAAGCAGTATGATGTAGGTGATATAGTCGTAATTGAAAATGAGCCTCCTGCCACCGGTGATTCGAGAAAACTTGAACCGAAATTCCGGGGCCCGTACATTATTTCTAAAGTTCTGGGAAATGATCGCTATTTGATAGAAGACGTTCCAGGAATTCAAATATCTAATCGTAAATTTTCTTCAGTTTATTCTGCCGATAAAATCAAGCCGTGGTGTAGCAGTTGTCCAACCCTAGATGAATCCACCAACGAAATCGAGGACGATTTAGGGTCAGAATAGGCCGAGCTGTCACCCTGTTATAAATAAGAAATGCAACTGTGTATCTTAATGGCATCATTTTTTTTTTTTTTTTTTGTTCGTTGAGTTTTTTTTTTGTTCTGTTTTTTTCGAGAAGCTGACGCTGAAGTTTTAAAAAAATAAACGAGAATTGAAAATTTAAAAGAAAACGAATTTTTTTTTTTTTTGGTAGTTCTGACACCGTTAAATACCTCTCTTGTATAAAATAAAATATATTGAAGATACAATAAATAAAATATGCTAACAAAAAAATAATTTGTTTTATCAATGGGTATGCTTGAGCTTCACCAGAAATTTTCAACGAAAGGAGTATCAGCGGAGGAATACAGTCTTGATAAAGACTGTATTATAAAAATATGGACATAAGAAGACACGTAACTGCGACGTAGACGGTTTCGTGTAAGCATCCTATTCTCGTGACACAATCCGTCGAGTGAAAACTGCTTGATGGCATATAAGATGAAATCAAAATGGTGGTGCCTAAAATAAACCAATAGCAAATGATCAATTGTAAACACAAGCAAGACCCTGAAAACAAAAAAACGAAGTGATATTGTAGGTACTATGAACCTCATCACGCAGATCCCTCAAAAACACTGCTAAAGTGAAAGACATCTGAAAGTGTGTACCATGTACCGCTGATCCATTATATGGAAGATATTTTTACTTTCCATTAGCACGAATGCGAGAAAAGTTCCTCAGGGTTTTGTGAGTGACCGCATCAATTCGGAAGTAAATGATGTACCCGAAACCGCTGCACTGATGATGGGCACCAAAAGCTCCCTCGACAATATGACAGAAAGTGTGCGCAAAAATTTGGATGAAAAAAGTGCCCAGGATGACAAACGTTTAAAAAACAAACGGAAAAATGAAAATAGAAGTTATCCACAATAACGACGCAAAAAGCTATTACCTACAATTGATGTTGATCAACAATGAAACAATTTGAGCAGCAATGAAACTTCCCAAAATTAAAATTTCAATGAAAAGAGCCCTAAATTATGATACCTATTTCCTTTTTGTTTTCGTATTTTAAAGATTGTAATATTGTAATTAATATATGAAAACTAAACTTCAAAATTTTTTCATTCATAAAAATAGACGAATAATTCTTTAATTCAGCGTCCCAAATAAACTATGAGGCAACATTCAGCTCAAACAGTCAAAAATTATACATCCATATGTACATATGTATGTATGTATGTTTATGATTTTGTGCTATTTGATTTCCAAAAAACAAAAAATTTTTGAAATTCAATCTTCCATTGCATTATTTTTCGTAAAGAAATGAACAAAACATTGCCACATTTTTAAAGTCATACAAATTCGAATGATTTCCTTTTCGAATCGAAATACGTAATAACCCCCCTGTATGTAAAATAAATAGTTCGACAAATAAAAATTTAAATCATTTCAAATAAAGAGTGCCACATTATTTAACTGATGCCATATTCTGTAATTCTCGTAGCTAAATATATCGCTAAAATTCTAAAAATGCACAAACAAATTATGAGTGTTGTTGTAACAATACTCGTAATTTGTTGGTGCATTTTTATAATTTTAGCGATAGATTTAGCTACGAGAATTACAGAATATGGCACCAGATATACTTTGGTAATAATTATTAGTAAAATTTAGCAACCTAAATCCGGCGGCTCCGCCAAGTACTGACTGCCGCTTAACAGTCTTCATTATCTTAACAATCTACAGGTGAAGCTACAATTTAAAGCAAGTAAATAGCCAAATATAGATATTAAATTTTTGTAATTAATAGTTCGGCTATTTTTAAATCACAATCTAGTTGATTTGATATTGCAAATTTATGCAATTGTAAATGCAAAACATAAATCTTCATATTGGAATTTTGGATTCAATAAATGTTTCGTTAAAGGAAAGCTTTAAACTACAATTAACTGATTCTATTATCGATGAAGTTATTTTCATCGATGGTATTAAATATTCTAATTAATGAAATATCCATTGAAATACGAGGGCAAGCGTACTTTGCCCAAAATTCAACAGTAAAAGTTAACACGAACAGTGTTGCATTGACAGTTGCTGTGTTTGAAACACAAGACAGCACAACACAAGATAGTATTTAATAACAGTTAACAGAAGAAGTGTTTCATTTAAAATTTCTGAGATTATAAATACAAAAAGTCATGAATTTAGCAAGCTGTCATTGTAATAGATGCTTGCTCAAAATCATCAGCACTCTTCGTATTTATTTACTTCGGGTAGTGTTTTTTTGTTGTAAGCATCATCTATTTAACCAACCAAACAAATCCAGATAAAGGAATACGAGAAAACTTGTATTCAATTATCTATCGACCGTTGGTGAGAACGTAGTCTACCACTACCTTAAGCTTTCCTCTTGATGCTTACAACTAAAACACTACCCTAAGTAGATAGATACGAAGAGTGCTGATGACGGACGTAGCTGTCTAGAAAATGTGCATTCCGCTCCTGCTGGTGTCTAAAAATTAAATTTTCCCAATTTTTCTTTAATATTATCACCTAATTTGTAATTTAATTCTTTCTTAATTCTTTATTAGAGAGAATAAAATCGAACTTAAGCTTGACTATAAATTTTCATTGTATGTAATACATTAATAGTTCGACTAATAATAATTACAAAATTTTTCAAAATTAAAAACAACAACTTTGACATTAGATTAGCAAATATGAAACAATGTATTTTTGACAAGACATTAGCAAAAAAAAGAGAACAAAAAACAATCAGGTGGGGTTTCACCTCTACCTGGTATGAATTCTCGTTGGTCTTGCCTTAAAACTTACTGCGCTGGAAATAGAAAAGGTCGTGGAACTATAAAACTACCCGTAATGAATACCCTCTTGATAGAGTTAAAATTTGTCAGCCAGATAGGCCAGTAACAGTTATATAACATTTTATTATGTCCATATGGTTCCATATTTAAATTCTTGTTTCCTTTTTTACGCTTATTATTTTTCTATTTTCATGTTTTTTGGTCAAAACATTACTAAATAAATTAGTCAAGTGCGAGTTAGACTCACACACGAAGGGTTCCGTACTATCTCTAGTACAACTTTAAAAGTTCAAGTTGTTAATTTTTTCACGTCTTATGATTCACCCCTTAAATTTTAAAATTAAAGTCATAATTGCATCACTGTTGGAACACCCTTTAAACTATAGCAATTTTTGTTATAGAGGCCTATAAAAATATACATGCGCCTACCTATTGTGGTTCAAAAAACAAGGTAATATACGTGAAAAACATGTCACTGTTGGAAAACCCTTTAGATATTAGTAATTGATACAGCGGCCAAAGTACAACATCTTCTGTAAATATTTAAATAGTCTACCTATTGCGGTTCAAAAAATAAGGCTATTTACGTACAAAACATGTATCTGTCGGAACACCCTTTAATATGGCGGCCATGGCAATTCTCTTTCTATGCATATATCAAGAGTCTACCAATTACTATTAAAAAAATAAGTTACTATACGTGAAAAACATGTCACTGTCAGAACACCCTTTAATTTTTAGTAATTGTCATAACGGCCATGGCAACACATCTTCTATACAAATTGTACGAGTCTTCTTATTACGGTTCAAAAAATATGTCGTTATACATGCAAAAGACGTCACTGTCGGAAAACCCTTAAAATTTTTATTGTTTTTATAGGGGTCATAGTAATACACCATTTGTGAAAAATACACCATTATGGTTAAAAAATTAGTCAATGTTCATGCAAATCACGTAACTGTAGGCACACCCTTTAATTATTACTATTTGTTATAGTGGCCATTGTAATACACCTTCTGTAAAAACTTCAAGAGTCTACGTATTATCGTTCAAAACTTAGGCCCTATATATACATTCAAATCACGTCACTATCGGAACACCCTTTAATTTTTAGATTTAATATTGTATACTTGCTTATAACGCGAACATAGATTAAATTACTGTCTGCAAATTTTAAGTGGTTGCCTCCTATAGCTCAAAAAATAAAGTCATAAATGCAAATAACACGTCACTTTAGGAACACCCTATAACTTTTAGTATTTGTTGCTATAGTTACACACCTTCTGTGTAAATTTCAAGAGTATACCTAGTATGGTTCAAAACTTAGGCCTTATACATGCAAATCACACCACTATCGGAACACCCTTTAATTTATAAGTTTATATTTTAGACTTGTTTATATGGAGTACTAAGTTTTAATTACTGCTTGCATATTTTTAGTGTATTCATCCTACAGTTGAAGAAAAAAGCACATATTCGTAAATAACACATCTCTATCGGAACACCCTATAAGATTTAGTATTTGCTACTATAGCGGCCACAGCTGTACACCTTCTGTGAAAATTTCAAGCGTCTACCTATTATGGTTCAAAACTTAGGCCTTATACATGCAAATCACAACACTATCAACACCCTTTAATTTTTAGTTTTATTTTTTTATATGTAGTTGTTTATATAGTGAACTAAGTTTTAATTACTGTTTGTAAATTTCAAGTGTATCCCACCTACAGTTCACGTAATAGGCACATATTCGTGAATAACACCTCTCTATCGGAACACCATATAAGTTTTAGTATTTGTTGCTATAGCGGCAACAGCTATACATCATCTGTGAAAATTTCAAGAGTCTAACTATTACGGTTCCAGAGATAAAAGGCGCTGACAGACTAACAGACATTTCAGCGAAAACAATAGGATTACGTTTTTACACTTTGTGTAGGGAACCCTAAAAACACAAATACTACATAAAACCGTGCGCGAGAGGGAGACAGACGATGTGATGTGTTAACACATGACAAAAAAAATCAAAATTTTTTTGATCTTTCGTACAACCGACATACAACTTGAATACAACTAGCCCACAGACGTTACAATTCGTGTACAACTCGCGTACAATCTACGATTCCTATAATTGGTTGTACAACTCATCGCATCGTCTGTGGCTTGCGTAAGAATTGACGCCAATTTGTTTCATTTTACATTTTTTTTCTTAAAATTAAGTTTTAGGCACAAGCCTTTTCTTTTCTTAATTTGTATGTTTCATAAACTAGATTAGTTCCCTATGTACTAAATAATGACCACTTAATCAATATATATAAAATTACCTTTTAAATGACATTTGGAACATTCCTGCTTAACGACAATGCTGTTTACCCGTGCACACGTCATTGTATCATCATTATATTTATCTTTGCCTTCTTGGGTTATACTGGCTTCATTTTTATTATATTTTTCTTTTCGTTTCACACCAGTAAAATCCATAACATTACAAATATTAATTTCATCTCGTTTTTTTTCGACAAAACATTGGATACGTCTTTTAATTTCATCTTCACATGCCGAAATTTGAACAAACTGGCTTGAAAGTAATAATGGATCTTCCATGTAGTACATACATTTATTAAATAAATTTAATTTACTAGCTGTGCCACCTCCAGCTAAAACAATTCAATAAAAAGCAACATGTTATAAAAAATGAAAATTGTAACGATTTATTTAAAAAACAAATTACTACTAAAGTGAACAACTAAATATTACGATTATCCGACATTTGTTTCAGCCACTGACATTCTTTATTTTCCTTCCAAATAGCCTCTTCTTCGTACATTTCTTTTTTCCAAATCGGTACATGTCTCTTAAGTTCGTCAATAGCAAACGAGACTGCGTTCAATGAAGTTCCACGATGAGGGGAAGAAATGGCAATAACGACACTGGCTTCTCGAATTTTTACTAAGCCCAAACGATGACAAATAGCAATATTTCTAATATCTGGCCATTGACGCCTTAGCTCTCGACAAATAAGTTCGAGTTGTTTTAATGCCATTGGTTCATACGCTTCATATTCTAAAGATAACACCTGTAGACAGTGTTTTTAATTAGAAAGTTAGTGATTGAAAACAATTCATAGTTTTCCTACCTACCTTTTTTTCCTCAAATGAATCACGGGTGGTGCCAACAAAAAGAGATATTGCTCCACAAGATTCTGCTGATGCAATGTCGCTTATTTTTCCAACATCTAAAGTATCACGAGTAAGTTGTAGGTGATTCATGACGACAATCTTTACTTTAACTGAAGGTGTTAATAATTACCCCCCACTTATTGGTGGTATGATAGCTATTTCGTCACCTTCTTTTAATTGTAGTTCTATCAGCAAATTATCACAGTAGTTTTCGTTTACAGCCAGAATTAAACTTTCACGGATCTCTTCTAAATTAAACTCTCTACAAATTGTATCCAATAAATCTGATGCTGCAATTTTTGCTGTACTTAATTGATAAGTGATTTCGTTATGTCCAGATAACTCACGAGTTTTCGCAAAAAAAAGTACTTGAACGTTTATTGATGATACGTTAGTACTCATTTTAACCTACTGTAAAGTAGGAAACGCATGAGAAAATAACAAACTCTGGGCTTCCAACAATCGTCGAGCAAAAAACAAACTTTTTAATCGTCGAGAAGAAAACAAACTTTTTAACAAACTTTTTTTTACGCATGAGAAGAAATCAAACTCTGAGGACTGGCAAACTTTTTACACAGAGTTGCAAAAAAAGTACTATTTTCCACATGTTTGACTGTAGAAGATGAAAAAATGTATGGGGAGGTAAGGAAAAAACATCTTAATTTAGATTTTATTTAATAACTTCGAAACTATGTCGCGCGCACATATCCCACTATATACAATCGATAGAGGGCTTAATTACGAATATAACGCGGTATCAGTTGTTTCTTGAAAAACTTTCTGACAAAAGTTATTACGTAGCAATCGTTTAAAAATTGGAAAAAATCGTCAAAAGATAATAAAATAATTTTTCACTCATTACTCTAAAACTAAGTCGCGCGCACATATCGCACTATATACAATCGATAGAGGGCTTAAATACGATTCTAACGCGGTATCAGTTGTTTCTTGAAAAATTTTCTGACAAAAGTTATTACGTAGCAAACTTTTTAAAACTAGAAAAATTCGTCAAAAGGTATTAAATTAGTTTTTCACTCAGTACTTCGAAACTATGTCACGCGCATATATCGCACTATATACAATCGATAGAGGGCTTAAATACGAACCTAACGCGGTATCAGTTGTTTCTTGAAAAACTTTCTGACAAAAGTTATTACGTAACAAACTTTTTAAAACTAGAAAAAATCGTCAAAATATATTAAATTAGTTTTTCACTCATTACTCTAGAACTAAGTCGCGCGCACATATCGCACTATATACAATCGATAGAGGGCTTAAATACGATTCTAACGCGGTATCAGTTGTTTCTTGAAAAACTTTCTGACAAAAGTTATTACGTAGCAAACTTTTAAAAACTAGAAAAAATCGTCAAAATATATTAAATTAGTTTTTCACTCATTACTCTAGAACTAAGTCGCGCGCACATATCGCACTATATACAATCGATAGAGGGCTTAAATACGATTCTAACGCGGTATCAGTTGTTTCTTGAAAAACTTTCTGACAAAAGTTATTACGTAGCAAACTTTTAAAAATTGGAAAAAATCGTCAAAAGATAATAAAATAATTTTTCACTCATTACTCTAAAACTAAGTCGCGCGCACATATCGCACTACATACAATCGATAGAGGGCTTAAATACGATTCTAACGCGGTATCAGTTGTTTCTTGAAAAACTTTCTGACAAAAGTTATTACGTAACAAACTTTTTAAAACTAGAAAAAATCGTCAAAATATATTAAATTAGTTTTTCACTTAGTACTTCGAAACTATGTCGCGCGCACATATCGCACTATATACAATCGATAGAGGGCTTAAATACGAATCAATTGCGGTATCAGTTGTTTCTTGAAAAACTTTCTTACAAAAGTTATTACGTAACAAACTTTTTAAAACTAGAAAAAATCGTCAAAATATATTAAATTAGTTTTTCACTCAGTACTTCGAAACTATATCGCGCTATATACAGTTGATAGAGGGCTTAAATACGAATCTAACGCGGTATCAGTTGTTTCTTGAAAAACTTTCTGACAAAAGTTATTACGTAGCAAACTTTTTAAAACTAGAAAAATTCGTCAAAATATATTAAATTAGTTTTTCACTCAATACTTCGAAACTATGTCGCGCGCACATATCGCACTATATACAATCGATAGAGGGCTTAAATACGAATCTAACGCGGTATCAGTTGTTTCTTGAAAAACTTTCTGACAAAGGTTATTACGTAGCAAACTATTAAAAATCAGAAAATTTTGACACCATAATTAAAGTGCTTTGTCAGTGTAAGTAATTTTTTTTGTTCCAATTCCGTTTGTTACATCATAGGTCTGGCAACACAAAATATTATCTAGTTCGGTTTCGTAAGAAAAACACAAAACAGAAATGGAAAAAAGCAATTTAACTATATAGTAAAAGGCACAAAGCGAGATTGAAGCAAAAGTTTTATTTCATAAAAGAATTTAATTTATTAATTCCGGCAATTGCGATCACTATTGTAGTAATTGTTTTGTGGTGGTGTTATGTAATATGAAAAGTTTTCAATGTATGTAAAAATATATTTTTTAGCACATGTTGAAATCGTTCCTGTATATAATGGAGTTTCTTATGCTATAGTTGGTGGCTCTCAGCAGTAACAATTAGCTAGTTACTTGTATAAAAATATACATTTAAGCTGTTGGAGATCCATAAACCTTGCCTATTGATTTATTATTATGTCAATGTTAAAATACAAAATGTGTTTATACACTAAAATGCGCAAATAAACACAGAATTTTAACTATAGCAACCAACAGGTGAAATTTGAGGTTTTACCACAAATCTTGTATGAAAATTTGTTTTATAAAACAAATTTTTTTTTATGAACTGGGCGCTAATTGTTTTTTGTTCAACATACTAACTTGATTTATTTGCTACTTTCTACTTTTAGGGTATACGTTGACCTTGGAAAGGTGTTCTTATGGTCGGTCCACCAGGCACTGGTAAAACAATGCTGGCTAAAGCTGTGGCCACAGAATGCTGTACAACTTTCTTCAATGTATCCTCGTCGACGCTCACCTCAAAATATCGCGGTGAGTGAGAGAAAATGGTGCGTTTACTCTTTGAAATGGCACGATTTTACGCTCCCAGCACCATATTTATTGATGAAATCGATTCACTGTGTTCACGGCGTGGTTCAGAATCTGAACACGAAGCCTCGAGGCGTGTCAAATCAGAACTCCTGGTACAAATGGACGGTGTGGGAAGCGAGGAAGCCAATAAAGTTGTAATGGTATTAGCGGCCACAAATTTCCCCTGGGATATTGATAAAGCGCTAAGGCGTCGTTTAGAAAAACGTATTTATAAACCGCTGCCGTCAGATGAGGGAAGGGAAGCCTTGTTAAAAATTAATCTGAGGGAGGTTAAAGTTGATGACAGTGTAGATTTAGGAGATATAGCAAAAAAAAAACTAGATGGTTATTCTGGAGCAGATATAACAAATGTGTGCAGGTATGTTGTCGGCTTGATTGGATGCATTGATTGGTTTAAAATTTGTTTTTTTGTATATAAAAGGGATGCCAGTATGATGTCAATGCGTCGCAGAATTGCCGGCTTAACACCGGAAGAGATACGTCAGCTAGCTAAGGAAGAAGTCGATTTACCAGTATCAAATCAAGATTTTACAGAGGCCATAAGTCGCTGCAATAAAAGTGTTTCGCAGGCTGATTTAGATAAATATGAAAAATGGATGGCTGAATTCGGTTCATCATGATGGCCTCAACAGAGCAACAAGAAAAACCTCACTAACAGCAGCTATGCCAACCTTAGTTGTAATAGTAACAATAAGCGACGCAAGCTGTTGTAAAACGTTTCTTATTGATATTTCAACAAAAAAAAAGAAGTCTGCAGTAAAATATCCATTTGCATAAGTTTTTAAGTTACTTTGTGAAAATCTTAGCCAAGCTAAAATAGTCTTTTGAACTCATTTGCATGTGGTGTGGTAGAGAGACGCAGAAACACATACAATTTTTTTACGAACAATAACAACACATTTTCTAAAAGTGAATTTTTAATTTTATTCCTATTCCTGCCTATATACACTTACTAACAAATAGTAAAAGCAATAAAAAATGCAGAATACAGGGTAATAAAAACAACTTAAACAACACATAGATGCAAACGCAAACATTAATTTTATAATTAAAAACCTATAAAGAAGACTAACAAATTCTTAATTATAAAAATGAATAGAAAAAAATTTTTCTTTAATATTATCACCTAATTTGTAATTTAATTAATTCTTTCTTAGAGAGAATAAAAACGGTCTTAAGCTTGATTATAAATTTCATTGTATGTAATACATAAAACAGTTCGACTAATAATAATTTAAAATTTTCAAAATTAAAAAAAACTATTTTAACATATTAAGTAAATTACGTCAATAAAATATCAGTGAAATTAAAAACACGAAACGAATCAACAACGAAACAGCTCTATAAAAATAATTAAAATAAATTACAAGTGTCGAAAAAAATAGAAAGAGACTATTTAAAACAACATAATAAGTAACAATACACTTATGCAAAGTAAAGTTTTTATAAAATAAACTGAAATTAAGCATAAATATTACAAAATTAACTCAGTAATGGCTGAGTGTAATAAATGCAAAGGGACGATAAGAGGTGAAAGTGGTATTAAATGTGAGGGTGTGTGTGGTAAAATTTACCATAGTGCCGTAAAATGTTCAGATATTGATCAATATTCAATTGGAATCTTAAATAAACAAAACTTTGTCAGATTTATATGTGATGATTGTATACAGTACATCCATAACATTGATGAGGTGCTGGGTAATATCCAAGATGGAGGTCAAAAAAATAAACAACAATTAAAAGAATATAAAAACGAATTTGAAACATCACTGAAATACAACGAAACTGAAATAAAACAACTTTTGGAGGCAATAGAAAGAAGATATGATGAAAGAATACAAAAACTGAATAAGGCTTTTAAAATATGCGAGGATAATATTCAAGAATTTAAAAATTTTAATAAAAAAATAAGCGAGTTTGAAGATAAAAACAATGAAATGTGTAAATCAATAGAAAACAATAACCTAAAAATGTGCAACGAAATAAAGAAAGTTGTAAAAGAAACAAGTGTCAAAACAAACCAAATATCATATGCACAATCAGTAAGAAGCAATATTTCAATGATGCCAGATCCAAATAAAAAAGTCCCACTTATAATAAAGCCCAAAGAAAAGCAGAATGTAGAAAAAACAAAGGAAGAATTAAACAATAAAGTTGATCCTGTGAATCTAAAAATATCAAATGTAGAAAATAGAAAAAATGGAACTTTAGTAATTCAAACTGAAAATGATGAGGAAAGAATAAAAATAAAATCAGCAATTGAAAAGGAAATGAGTGAAGGCTATGAAATAAAAGTTCCACACCCTTTTGAAATGAAAATTGACATAACGGACATGACTTTTAAATATAATGATAACGAATTGGTGGATAAAATAAAGAAACAAAACAATATTTTACGTGAAAGTGAACTGAATGTTATAAAAATGTATGAATTTAAAAGAAATAATAGAACAGTTTATAATGCTAAATTAAAAATAGATAATGAATCGTATCAAGAAATAATGAAAGAAAAAAGAATTAATATTGGTTGGGAAAAATGCAGGGTATTCGATGGAACAGAGGTTATGCAATGTTTCAAATGTCAGGGATTCAACCACAAATCAAGCGATT
The DNA here is from genome assembly GCA_949628195.1 of Phasia obesa. Classification (NCBI taxonomy): domain Eukaryota; kingdom Metazoa; phylum Arthropoda; class Insecta; order Diptera; family Tachinidae; genus Phasia; species Phasia obesa. The sequence goes on along the minus strand of OX451215.1, from coordinate 118,115,430 downwards.
GTAAAAATACAGAAATTTGCTTAAAATGCCATGGAGCCCATAGAACAAAGGATTGTAATAATGAGAGAATGAATAAATGTATAAACTGTATACGTGTAAATCAAAAATTAAATCTTGGTCTTGATGAAAATCACTTTACAATGTTTAAACAATGTCCTGTGTATCAAAATAAGTTGAATAACAAGAAGAAACAAATGGGATTCAATTTCTAACAACTAAAGAAATGGCGTGGAATATACACTAATGCTCAAGGTTTATTAAATAACTTCAATCAATTGGAAATTGTTGCTCTAAATGAACAACCAGAATTTATAATATTATCAGAAACTCATATTACACATGATATTGAAGAAACTGAAACAGCGTTAAATGGATACGAACAAATAATTATCTTGTCAAATTCTAAAAGGACTGGCGGAGTCAGCATTTATTATAAAAAACAGTTTAAAATAAAAAAAATGTTTGAAAAAGTCAAGGATTTTAAATATTGGATAAATGCTTGTATGTTAAGTTACTGTAATACACATTTTATAGTAATGGCGGTTTACAGATCACCAAATTGCAGTGAAGTAGAATTCTGTGAAGTTTTTGAAGAAGTTATAGAGGAAATAAGTGAAAATAATATTAACATAATAATTGCGGGAGATTTCAATATCGATTGGTCGAAAGATGGAGTATATAAAACCAGAATTAAAAACATGTTAAACGATAATTATTTGAAACAAAAGGTTAACGAATATACTAGAATAACGGAAAGGACAAAAACATTAATCGACTATGTAATATCAAATATAGAAAATATATCAGTAAAAGTTAATACTGCAAATAAAATATCAGACCATGAGTCAATTGACATTATTTTTGAATGTAAACGTGAAAACCCCAAAAACCCTGAATCAAAAGAAATAGAATATTTTAAATATAATAAGTGGTTGTATAGAGATGAAATAAGATCAATAATAGGCGTTAATGAGAACATTAACATAAACTGTACTGTTAATCATTTTGACAATTCTATAGAGAGTGCAATTAAAAAATTTACAATAAAAAAGACTATAAAAAAACAAGATAAAAACAAATGGTTTAACAGTGAACTTAGACAACTAAAACAGGATAAAATTATAAAACACCAACTTGCTAAAACCGAAAATACGCATGCAGCATGGAATGAATATAAAAATATAAGAAACGTTTATAAAAACAAAATAACATATGAAAAAGATAAATATATCAATAATCAAATAAGTAACACCAAAGACCAAAAACAAATGTGGAAAAGAATAAAAGACTTAGTCCTTAAAAAAGAGCAACCTGTGATAAAATCTGTGATATTTAATCAAATAGAATATAAGGAAAATTATACAATAGCCAATCAGTTTAACAACTATTTTATTGACAGTATTAAAACAATTAGAGATAGTATAGAAAATGTGCAATATATAAACCGAGTACCTGAGATAAGTAAAATTTTTAAATTCCGTGCAATAAATTTACAAGAACTAAAAATAATATGTAAAAATATGAAAAATAAGCCTGATTTTAATAAAGTAACTATAAAGATAATTCTTGATAATTGGGACATAATAGGAAAAACCTTGCTGAAAATAATTAACAAATCTATGGAAACTGGAATCTTTCCAAGCAACTGGAAAGAATCTATGGTGACACCAATTGAAAAAGTAAGAAAAACGCAAAAATGTGAAGAATATCGACCAATAAATACATTAAAAACATGCGAAAAAATAATTGAAAAGGTAGTAAAAGAGCAATTAGAAGAATATATGGAAAATAACAACTTATTCTCAAAGTATCAGTCAGGTTTTCGTAAAAAATATTCATGTGAAACTGCTGTAAATTATGTGATAAACAGATGGAAAAGAATAGAACAGAATAATAAGATAATTGCAATATTTTTAGACTTCAAAAGAGCATTTGAAACAATAGATAGAAATATTCTTCTTAATAAGCTTTATATGTATGGCATACAAGGTAATGAAAGAGAATGGTTTGAATTTTGCCTAAGCGAAAGGACACAAACAACCAAAGTAAATAATATAAAATCAACGTCAATTGGAAGCAAATATGGAGTTCCCCAAGGATCTGTCTTAGGAGCACTGTTATTTATTATATATATTAATGAACTACCGAATATTTTAAACAAATGTGAAATTGTTCTATATGCAGACGACACGTTAATTTTTACTGAAGCCGAAACAGAACAAATATGTCAACAAAATTTAACACAGGATATGATAAATGTAGAAAAATGGTTAAAAATGAATAAACTTAAATTAAATGAAAGCAAAACTAAAATAATGGAAATAAATATGAATAGTAATATTATAATAACAATTAATAATAAAGAAATAGAAAAAGTGAAACAGATCAAATACCTCGGTTTTATTATAGACAACACATTAAAATTTAAAGAACACATAGACTATATATGTAAAAAGATTGGCAAAAAAATTGGATTTTTTAAAAGATTAAGAAATAAAGTAAATATAATAACTGCAATAAACATTTATAATATAATGATTAAACCACATTTTGAATTTGGTTCAACAATAATTTATACATGCTGCACAACTCAACAAATAACAAGATTACAAAAACTTCAAAATAAATCAATGCGCTCAATTTTAAAATGTAACCGTTATGCACCTTTAGATTATATGTTAAATTATTTAAAATGGTTAAATATTCAACAAAGGCTAGAGTTGAACACGCTAATTTTTATCCACAAAATGAAAAGAGGAAATGCACCGCACTATCTATGTGACCAATTAAGTTATGTTGGAGAAGTACAAACGTACAGTCTTAGAAATGGGTCAGATTTTAGATTACAAAGAGCAAGAACCAACGCAATACAAAAAACACTTTTTTACAAAGGCTTAAATTTATTTAACTCATTACCAATTTTTATTAAAAATGAAGAAAATTTTGTATTATTTAAAAGAAATGTTATAAAGTTTATAAGAAACCACAATATGTAATTCTTTTGAAATGTATGATAAACTATAAAGTATTTCAAATACTACTAAATAAATAAATAATAATAATAATAACTACTACTTTGTAATCATTTCTTTTTACTAATCCTTCACATCCACTGATATTTATTTATTAATTCAAAATAATTATTCGTCATGAATTAAAACAACACGTTAAATCAACAACCATTGTTCGAATTATATTTTACTAGTTTCTGTTTTATATACCTATTTTTTATTAAACATTTGTATTTGTTAATTATAACACTTTTTTCATTATGATTGTTTCGATTTTTAATTTGTTTTTTGCCCTCCCCCTTCATTTGAATAATAAAGTTTTTATTTGCATATTTTTAACACGTTTCTTTTCTCATTTTTAGGGTTCATGTACACAAAGTGTAAAAACGAAACCCTATTGTTTTCGCTACAATGTCCGTATGTCCGTCTGTCAGCGCCTTTTATCTCTGGAACCGTAATAGGTAGACTTTTGAAATTTTCACAGATGATATATAGTTGTTGCCGCTATAGCAACAAATACTAAAACTTATAGAGTGTTTCAATAGAGAGGTGTTATTTACGAAAATGTGTTTATTTCTTGAACTGTAGGAGGGATACACTTGAAATTTACAAACGGTTATTAAAACTTAGTTCACTATATATACAAGTCTAAAAAATAAACCTAAAAATTAAAGGGTGTTCCGATAGTGGTGTTATTTTGATTTATAAGGCCTAAGTTTTGAATCATAATAGGTAGAATCTTGAAATTTTTACAGAAGGTGTATAATTTTGGCCGCTATAGCAACAAATATTAAAATTTATAGGGTGTTCAGATAGAGAGGTGTTATTCACAAATATGTGTTTATTTCTTGAGCTGTAGGAGGCATACACTAAAAATATGTAAGCAGTAATTAAAACTTAGTTCGCTATATAAACAAGTATAAAAAGTTTTTCACTTAGTACTTCGAAACTATGTCGCGCGCACATATCGCGCTATATACAATCGATAAAGAGCTTAAATATGAAGTTAACGCGGTATCAGTTGTTTATTGAAAAACTTTCTGACAAAAGTTATTGTGTAGTTAACTTTTGAAAATCAGATAATTTGTTCAAAACATATATTAAAGTAGTTTGTCAGTGTAAGTAAATTTTTTTTTTGTTTCATTTCCGTTTGTTACATTATAGGTCTGGCAGCACAAATAATTTTTTAATTCTGATTCGTAAAGAAGCAGAAAGAAGAAATGAAAAACAATCCGAGATGGAAAAAGAAATTTATTTAGTTGTTTGTAATCATTGGCCAGTTTTAATTTTCATAAATATTGCTTTTTATATTCTATAAAATATGCCTTTTAAAAATTAAAAAACCATTAGTATTAATGGAAATTATTTACATTTTTTCAAGTTTGGCATTATCATTAAGTTGAAGGTGACACTACAAAATGCACTAACTTTACCAGACCTGACAAATTAAAAAGCTATGTACGCAAACGACATGCCGATTAATAAACATTTAAAAATATATTAAATTAGTTTTTCCTTCATTATGTTTTTTCTTTAATTATGTCGCCCGCACTTATCGCACATTTCGAGATACCTGCGATGAAAAGGGGACATAAATACGAAAGAAACATGGTATAAATTGTTTCTTGAAAACTTTCTGGCAAAACTTATTACGTGGCAAACTTTTGAAAAGTAGAAAAAATCGTCAAAATATATTAAATTAGTTTTTCACTCATTACTCTAGAACTAAGTCGCGCGCACATATCGCACTATATACAATCGATAGAGGGCTTAAATACGAATCTAACGCGGTATCAGTTGTTTCTTGAAAAACTTTCTGACAAAAATTATTACGTAGCAAATTTTTAAAAATTGGAAAAAATCGTCAAAAGATAATAAAATAATTTTTCACTCATTACTCTAAAACTATGTTTTAAGATTTTATTTATAAAAAAGGACTAATTGTCAGTAAACTTTATTGCTTGTATTTGTTTGAGTTATTTAAAAAAGATTTCGTTTTTTATAGAAGAAAAGGTAAAAAATACCATTCGCTTAATTAGATCCCCAGATATTAGGGTGATAGTTAATTTTTTTAATTTGTTTAAAAAGAAAAAATATATAGGGTGTTTTTTATAGAGGTATAGAACTTTAAGTTTCAATAAAACAACGCTGGATTATTCGATTGACATGAATTTTATTTATCCGAAAGATAATCTTGTGGCATTACATTTTCAATATGATTTCTGGCATATGACCGCCACCGCTGGCGCGAATGTAGTCCTATCTGGACATCCAATTTTCGATGACTTTTCCCAACATTTGTGGCCGTATATCGGCAATAACACGGCGAATGTTGTCTTCCAAATGGTCAAGCGTTTGTGGCTTATCCGCATAGACCAATGACTTTACATAGCCCCACAGAAAGTAGTCTAGCGGTGTTAAATCACAAGATCTTGGAGGCCAATTCACAGGTCCAAAACGTGAAATTAGGCGGTCACCAAACGTGTCTTTCAATAAATCTATTGTGGCACGAGCTGTGTGACATGTTGCGCCGTCTTGTTGAAACCACATCTCCTGGACATCATGGTTATTCAATTCAGGAATGAAAAAGTTAGTAATCATGGCTCTATACCGATCACCATTGCTGTAACGTTCTGGCCACCATCGTTTTTGAAAAAGTACGGAGCAATGATTCCACCAGCCCATAAAGCGCACCAAACAGTCAGTTTTTCTGGATGTAACAGTGTTTCGACATACACTTGAGGATTACCTTTACTCCAAATGCGGCAGTTTTGTTTGTTGACGTAGCCATTCAACCAGAAGTGCGCTTCATCGCTAAACAAAATTCGCTTATGAAAATCGGGAACAACGGTAATCTCGTTTTGGGCCCATTTGCAAACGTTGTTCAGGCGTGAGCCTATTCATGATGAATTGCCAAACCAAACTGTGAATAAATCACTTGACAGCTGTTAAATCGGTCGCCATCTTGAAAAGTAATGCCAACTTAAAGTTCTATACCTCTATAAAAAACACCCTTTATATACATGTTTTGAATAAATTAATTATTTAGGCTTAAGTTCTTAATTATCAAGAGATAAAGAAAAAATTAGACACCAGCAGAGTGGAATGCATTTTCTAGACAGCTGCGTTCGTCATCAGCACTCTTTGTATCTATGTACTAGGTAGTTTCAATTGTTATTAATTTTCCATTTAAACAAACTGTTATGTTTTCATCACTCTTTGAAATAAAACAGTTTGCAGTTTTACTCTTATGAGCAGCCGCTTGTACGACTGTTCTGTTCGCTATACTTTATTTTATTAATTTTACAAATAATTCTTACAGACTAAAAATGGTTTTACACGGCGTGTGTTTGTCATATGACTTGTCAGTTTGATAACCCATATGTAATTTCATGTGTTTGTCAAAATAGACATTTTACATACGGTTTATAATTTTTGCTTTCAAACGTACATGTGTAATTACATCTGACATAACCTACAATATATATTTTTTCTGCCACACAGTTTTGTAAAAATAGCAAAATATCAAGTTGGCATTACAGGATGTCAGATGCTTTGTCACATCAAAATAGAACACGTTCTAAATGAAAAATGTCATATGTATTGTACACATGGAAAACACACATGTTATGTTTCAAAAGGTTTACATGATGTGTTTAGAATTTACACATGGAAAAGTGACAAGTCATATGACAAATACACGCCGTGTAAAAGTACTTTAAATGCTTAAAAGTACACTAATACTAATACAACAAAGTATCATAAATATGATACATAAATATGATACTTTGTTCCCTTTTCCGGAAAAAAATAATCTATACTAGATTGGTTATTTTTTTGTATAACACAAACATAAATAAAATAAAACAGGGACTGTTTTTTTTGTTTGTGCTTGGTAATAAAAGTCTTTTACAAAAAAATAAAAAGTAAGTATTAAAAGAAAATTTTTTTTATGATTAAATAAAAGGATATTTAACTGGCTAGCATTCCCTTTCAAAAATGAGAAGAGACAAAGGAATAAGAAAAAAATATTTATCTTGTAAAATTAATTTTAAATTGCTAAAATATTATTATTCAATAAAATTGTGAAAATAACTTTTATCAATAAAATAATTAAAAACTAGCGTATAAAATATATAAAACGTTATTAGACGTTATCCCATGTCATTCATAGATATTTGAAGTTTGTTGGGGATTTATTTATTTAGGCAGTTTTTTGATTCTGTTCTTATGGACAGTAAAAAGTTTACCATTAGTGTCCATTAATGTGACATTGTTTGAATTATCAATTTCATTGACTGTGAAGGGACCTTTATAGACCGCATCCAGTTTGTGTCCTGATTCATTGCGGACTAGAACAGAGTCATTAACACAGAGCGTATTAGGATTAGAATTTTCATTGGATATTTTTTGCCTAAGAAGTTTAGCATTTTCAATGAGGCTAGCAGCTCTACGTTGAGCTACTTGGAGTCTAAATTTAACTTCCTTTTCGTAAGCTTCAACGTTGTAAAGGGGTTCTATGATATTGGTATTGGTAAAATCTAGCTCGCTTGGAATTTTTCCGTAGATCAATTCAAATGGACAATATCCATGAGCTGTGGAAGGAGTTGTATTATAACAATATACAAAGAATTTTAACCAAATATCCCAATCTGATTAGTCTGATGAAACATAAGATCTTAAGTACTCGTTGAATGTTCTGTGAGATCTTTCAACTGTACCGAGTGTTTCATGATGGTAAGCAGTATAGTGTAATTTCTCTATTTTCATTAGCTTGCATAGTTCCGTTAGTATCTCACTTATATATTCAGTACCTAGGTCCGTAACTATTGTGTTCATTGGACCATATATTAAAATAAAATACTCCATAATGGCTTTCGCAACATTTCTGGATGATTTATTTATTATTGGGATAGCTACTAGGTATTTAGTTCAATCGCACATTATAGTCACAGCGTATTCATTCTGTGAATCAGACCGTGGAAGGGGGCCTATTGTGTCGATTATCACTCTTTGAAAAGCTTTTAGAGGAGTTGGTGTTATAACGAGGGGCTCCTTGCCTTTAACCGTGTTTTTGTTGGTTTGGCATTGAAGGCATTGTTTTACATATCTAGCTATATCTGTAGTCATGCCTGTTTAATGATATTGAAGTTTTATTTTTTTTATCATACGAGTTATGCCTGGATGTCGACCGGTAATGGGATGATCATGGTATTTTTGCATAATTCTCAGTTTTTCAGAATCAGTAAAAACTTTAGTAAGTTTTGGTACAAGCATAATTGTTAAATTAAAATCTTGCAAGATTATATTACCTTTACATTTGAAGGATTCCATATTTGTTCCTAGGTAAGTAAGCATACTGTCATCTAATGAGAGTAGCAATGTTGTGAGACCAATATTATTAGCTATTTTTGCAAGCAAGAGTTGACCTAGGTCGAAATTTCTATTAATAATTAGATCTTTCAACTTAAATTCGGAAAGAACTTGCTTTCCCTTATGGATAATTACTTTATCCTTAGTAAAATACAATCTAGGTATTTTACGATGCTCCTGAGCATTTATAGCCTCATATATTTTAAAATTGGCTGATTCTCTTTGTTGTCTAAGAGTTTTGTTCGTACTTTCTCCTCCTGTTTTAGTCTGAAGTCTTGTTGTAACTTTCAGGACTGTATTGACTTCAATATTTTTAATATCCTTAAACTCTATACGTCACAGTGCGTCTGCCACGGTATTTTCCTGAACCCTAATATACTCGACTACAAAGTCGTAATCGTCGTGGTCAAGCCTCATACGCGTGAGTTTAGATGATGGATTCTTTAGAGAAAATAAGTAAGTGAGTGGTCTGTGATCACTTTGGATTACGAACTTTCTGCCGTAAATGTATGGTTTGACAAATTTTATAGCCTAATGTATTGCAGTTAATTCCTGCTCTATGGTAGATTTGTTACTTTCGTCCTTAGTGAAAGATCTAGAAGCGTATGAAATTGGCGTTAGTATACCCTTTTTTTCTGACTAAGGACTGCACCACAAGTTTGCTTGCGTCTGTTGTAATAAAAAATTCTTTAGAAAAATCAGGGTATTGTATAATGTTAGGACTTAGTAATTGGTTTTTGAGGTATTGGAAAGATTTTTCGCAATCTTGGTTCCACTCAAAAGGTACGTTTTTTCTTGACAATCTAGTAATATGTCGAGATAATTCAGCAAAGTTTGGTATGAACCTTTAGCTTCATCACCATTCCTTGGTGTTGGATAGTTTTGTACTATAGAAAATTTGCTATCATCAGGCGATATACCTTGATCAGTACATTTGTGGCCCAAAAATGTTACTTCAGTGCGAACAAATTAACATTTGTCTGGATGTAATTTCAGATTATGTTTCCTGCATAATACAAATACTTTTTTTAACTTTCGTAACATATGTTGTTTTGAACAACCAATCACTACAAGGTCATCCATATACACGAATGCTTGTGCTGGAGCTAGACCTGAAAAAGCCAACGACACCATGCGTTGGAAGGAATTTGAATTAAAACATGCTAACAAGTGGAGTTAGAGATAGAAAAATAAATATTTTACACATTGGGAAAAATAAACAATCTAGGAGATTAAATTCAGATTGTTGGATTTTGTTAAACAGAAGTGATATGTGATAAGACTGCTAAAGAAGAATTTTGGTTTTTATTTAATACTTTTGTATATTTATAGAACAATTAAATGTTTTACATTAGAGTGGTTCTCACGCTATAAATACTTTATTGGTTTTTTTTATTCATTATAATTATTCAATAATTTAGAAATATCATAAATTTTAAATCGTGAATTTATATTTGTAAAATGTTTTTAAGATTTTTAAGAAGAATAAAGTGCAGTTGCAGTCAAATACTTAAATTTCAAACTTGGTTTTTATATATTTGGGAGCGTTAAGATAATTTTTATGTGGGGCAAATAAATATGTTGATAAGGAGTCAAAAGTATTAAATAAAAATAATGCAAATCTCCAGGATGATAAGAAAATTAATTTCGGATCCCATTTTAATTTTCTCGGACGATGTGGATGAACAAGGATCATCAATAAGCCCCTTTTCTTTCCAAGTAGAGGAACGAGACATCTGTGTCTCGTTGAGCTTTAATAGTGAAAGCAGTGATGCGAATTTTGATATCCCCAACAACCAGCTGGGATATCATAAAAACTACTTCGATGACGAAGTTTTCGAATTCCTCTATGATGATGAAGGGGACAATATTATATTATCTGTAAAGGACTACTTTGATGAAGAAGGCGATAAAATAATGAGGGAAATTAATTTTTAAATTAGATTTAAGATTATATGTACTTAAAAATAAAAAATAATTTATGAATTGATAAGAAAAATATATATGTATAAAATAAAATTAAAAAAAATCGTCTTTCCTTACTTTAGTTAAATAAAATTAGGGTTATAATAATTTTTTCTTTTATAGTTTCATAATAAAGCATTACCTATATATGTAAATATTATAACACATACGACTATATATCGATTTATTACGCAATTTTATATAAATTCTAAATAAATTCAATAAAGTTCTATAGTCTACTATAAATTATACAACGATGAACACCCACGCGGAACTAATCTTTTAACAAGTTAAACGTAAGGCAGAGGCTTAGCATCAAGGATATGATGGAATTAGAAGACTATCATATAACAGGAGCAGAGCGCATAACAACAAAATATGGAGAATCTGTTGTGCTAGAGTTGGGGACGAATATACTATACCTTATATAAGAGATTTAATTCGCTGAGCGATAAGGATGTTGAAATCTTATCGACGGGTGCATATATGATAGCGAAATTTCCCTTGAACGATGATAAGGATAGCTCATTCTGCAGGTTGGAGTTAAAGCCACCAATGAGAGACTATTATCCTTATAATACATTTAAATAAAAAATTTAAATAAAGGAAATTAAACTGAAATCAAAAAGTATTATTTTTTTATTTACAATTTTAATTAAATTCTGACTATAAGAGTTGACTATGATTAATCTATTTATTCAGTATTAAATGAAATTTTAAACTAAAAGGATGAATACTATTGAAGAGTTTCTACAAAAATTTGGAAATGAAATTTTCGAAGAACATTTACAAGAAATAGAAGAGTTTAAAAATAAATATGTAGATTTTAGTAAATACATTATACCTTGTGGCCATGATAATTCAAATGGAGATGTTGTGATTTCTTTCATAAGAGCAAACTAAAAGTGATGAAAATTATTGAGCAGTATAAAAAATTATTTAACCTATTGTCATCAACATCCGAAAATCATAAAGAATAATAATAAAGATAAAGTTACTATATTTTAGAATTTTATAGTTAATAAAACAACATTCTTACATATTAAATAAAAATTATTTATTGCATTATTCTTACTTATTAATACGAGTACAGAAACACATACATACGATTATTGTATTTTGATTAGTTTAGTTCTTATATACTTATTAACAAGGTTTCTAAATTTTCTTTAAAAAGGTGACTTTCGAACTGAAAAATCAATAGTCAACAATTGAGCTTCGTAGAGAATGAATAAAATAATAAAAAATACTCTGCAATTTACTCAAGAACGTCAGCCTAAAATATATGTGGTTTTTGAGATGGAATATTTTATAAATTTAAAATTAAAAGTTGTTTGCGGATTTTCAACTATTCATGGATTTAAACCGATGATATGGCTTCACTATAATGATAAACATTTTATCGGATTCAGCCGAGAAGATTGGCTCCACCTAATGAGCTATAAGGAGTACATCACCAACACGCTTTCTCAGCGTGAATTTTTATATTCAATTAACTTAATTGAAAATACAAGCGAAGAAGCTACGCAGTATACCTTCAAATATAAAAAGGGTGTATGTTATTTGATAGTCCGGCAAGGACAATTCAGAATAAAAATTGATCCTGAAACGTGGAAATCAATAATTCGGATATGAGTATTTTTAACATATATACTATGTTGGAATGGAATTCTAAGGAAACAGTTATTACATTTTTATTACAATTACTTCATACAAACGTGCTCAACAATGAGAAAAACTGAAATCCTATTGGGTGACATTAAAGAAATCCATGAAAGCGATATAGCAATAGATTTAACCCGCCTCTGTTATGAGATCGGAAAAAAAGCAGAGAAAAATAATTACTGATATAAAGATTCATAGATTATATTTAAGAATGGAAAATAAATGAGAAAAAATTATTAAAACAAAAATTGAATTTTTTATTTTTATCATTTCTTTATTTGAAAATTAATTAGAAACTGCAAACATAAGTGTCCACAAATAAAATATATCTTTATCTTTTATAGTAGTATTTTATATTATATCCTAAATATCTTAATACTTCTAGAGGTGGTTGAAAGTTTCCAAAACTGTCAAAATATTCCACATAATCATTATTTTTGTAGTAGGCAACCCAATGTGTACCATCTCCTCTAGGAGAGTCTAAATTGATTATTCCACATTCAGTTTTGCGTGGAGTTTTAGGGAGTGTATCTCTCATATAAACTCCTCTAAAACAAGGAATATGCTTCTTTCCAAACGTTTTCAAATCCACATCGTTGAGAGGTCTATTGAGTAGCTGCTGTATTAGTTTTTTGATGCTTTCGTTTTATTAAAAAAATTTCCATATCCCTTCTTATAAGGTTTGAGATAGAGACCTTTACCCATAGCTATTGCCTCTAATGTTCTATTATGACGCTTATTCTCATCGAGCTGCTGCTTACCGTTTTTAGCTGTAGTAATAAACTTAGCAATTGACGAGCCACCTGAAGCCACCTGAAGCTAATGCTCCAAGTGCTGTAAATATAGGCACAAGGGGTAGAATACCTCCAATCTTAGGAACGGTAATAACTCTTGGAATTTTAACTTCTGATTTGTTCCCAAGAAATGATTCATCAATAACTTTTTTTGCAGTTTTTATTGCCTTTTTAACATGTAATGGTTTTTCCTTTTTTAAGATCATTGTTGCTGATTTAATTGCATTGCAGAAAAGGTTTCGGCTTACAAGTTTTTTTAAGATTATTCATTTTAACACCTAAACCAAATTTTACTTTAGACTTCATTGCGTTAGTAACAAAATAAGCATTTATTTTTTCTCCAAGTGTGCTATCTTTAGCTTTTACTCTTTTCCAAGCCCTCTCGGCTAGTTCTGTATCCGCTTGATGTCGCTTACTAATATCAGTGTTTTGTGAATAGGTAATATCATGAATTTTACAAGCAGCATCTAAGGGATTCATTCCTTTATCTCTCCGTTGGATACGTTTATCCAGTTTCGTTTCAGGTCCACAAAACTGATAACCAGGTAGGTGAAGCTCAATTGGCAGCGAATTAATAAGCTTATTTACTAGTCCTTCTCCACTAACACCTGTTTACCAATAACATTTTTCTTTGTATACACCTTCATTTATAACAAATTATATCTGAAAATATGTCAGTTGGCGAATACTAGTTAATATAAAGATGTTTATTTTATTTTACTCCTCATTTGCAAAGATGCGTTTGATAAAACAACATTCAAACATTTTAGTGAGAAATTTGGATTTTAATGAAACAAATAATGTAACTAAACATAGCTGTCTTTTACCAAACTCTATAAGAGCATTAATAGTGGGGCCATCTAGTTGCGGAAAACCTAACGTTATGCTTAGTTTGATTGAAAGCCCTAATGGATTAAAATTCAGAAACATTTACATTTATTCTAAATCACTAAATCAACCTAAATATCAATATCTAAGGAAACTAATTTCATCGGTAAAGGGTATGGGCTTATATACATTTTCCGAGAATGATGATGTTTTATCACCTGATGATGCTAAAGTAAATTCAGTAATGATATTTGATGATGTTGCATGTGAAAAGCAAAATAATATTAGATCATATTTTTGTCTGGGGAGACACAAAGATATCGATTCATTTTATTTATGTCAAACATATACACACATTCCAAAACATTTAATACGTAATAATGCAAACTTAATTATAATGTTTAAGCAATATGAACTAAATCTTAAGCATATATATAAAGATCACGTTGGAAGTGATATGAGCCTCAAAATGTTTCAAAACTTATGTAAAGAATGTTGGCAGAATAAATATGGATTTTTGGTAATAAACAAAGATGATGAAATATGTAATGGACGTTATAGAAAAGGTTTCGATGTCTTCATTGAAGCTTAGTCATAATTAATCGTTAAACTACTTCAGACCTATAAAATTAATATTGATGCTATTTGTTTAACAGAAGTCAATAGGTATTTTACTGTTAGTAATAATCTGTTTAAGTGTTTAGCTATTCAAAGCGACTGTTTAATTGTTTAAATAAGCTGTTTGAAGAAGCTGTTAAAAGATCTAATACAATTTTTGAGTATTTATTCATATTAATTAAGTCTCTTATACACAAACATAGAAGAAAATGTATTAAAAGAATTGGTAAAATCTAGAAAAATTAAAAAAAAGAAATTTGAAGCTATTAAAAGCGGGGAAGAAGAAACAATCAACAAGTTAGAAAATACATTTAAACCCCTAACAGCACCTTTACAAAAACTAGTTAAATTATCTAGTGAAAGGGTATTGAAACCAATAGAAATTCGAGATGTAAAAACTAATTTTAAACATGATACTATAACTAAAAACAAAGATAGTATTGTGGCTAGCACCCCGATGAAAAAAGACTATTTTGATTCGTTATCAAATACAAGTGATGTTAAAGAAGAAGAAGATGTTGATTTAGATAATGAATCTATTTATTCACAATCCAATGATTGGCAATGAGATTTAACAGACTTATATGAAAACAAGAAGCTTGATACTATATTTGGACCTTATAAAAATCAAAATGGTGACTGGAAATTTGGAAATTCAGATTTGAAGTTAAGTAATGAAAAAATAATGATAGGAAATAAATCTTGGGCGCTAACTCCTGTTCTTTACTCATTGCTCTTTTATAAAAGAACAGAACAGTATGACTCATCAGAATTAGATGTATATAAACGAATTTTGCTTGATACAAATGCACACAGAAGAAACTTCGATCCTAATAATCAACTAAATGGAAATAGAGGTTATAAGTATAAGGAAATAATTAATAAGATATTTGCTACCACTCACATTGGTAAAGGTTTAATGAAATTAAATCTTAATGAACCAAACTATATATACTGGGATGATCCTAATGAAATAGTAGATTGATGGCATCACAAAAAGCTGGTAACGAAAACCATACTAATGAAATTATATCAATTATTGAGGAACTAAAGGAATCAAACATAATCCGGTATGTTCCAGATTCCACTTTGAAGTAAAAGTAGTTTGTAATCACTTCAATTTGGCACTTGGGTGTTCTGAATTTTACTTTTTACTTTTCATTTCTATTTTGTTTTCGAACATCAATTCGTAGTGAATTGCATTGTTCTAGAAACTACTTTTAGGCAAAAAGAAGTGGTTTGAAACTACTTTTAAATTTTATTGTGAAACAGACATTTTTGCAAATAAACATGTAAACAATAAACATGTAAACATGAGTATAATAAATAAAAGTGGTCAGATCCTTTTGGTAGAATAAAAAATTTCCTTATTTGAAGGGGAAAACACAAGAATACTACACAGGATGCAATAATGTTGCGTTTTATGCAAAACAATCCGGACATGGCAAAAGGATTCGCAAAAGGGGACCGCGTAAAATTGGAAGAATTATGGAAAGACCTTACAGTTCAATTAAATAGCAATGGTCCTCCAACAAAGGATACGTCTGGTTGGAAAAAGGCAAATTACATTATTCAAAAATAAATAAATATTTTTTAGAAACTGACAAAATTTTATAGGTGTGGATGGATTGGAAGGCGTTAGTGAGACGAAAAATTGCACATAATAGTTCGGAGGCTAGAGCGACTGGAGGCTAGAGCGGTGGAGGGCCTTTTAATAAGTTTGTGCTCACAAAAATGGAGGAAGCTGTTGGTGAATTGTGTGGGATTTTCACAGTCATCAAAGGAGTTGAAAACGCACAGGTTTTCGGTGATTCACCTACAGAAGAAGAAATCGCAGTCGACTTGAGTGATATGCTTGAAGAAAATATTGCTTCCACCAGTAAGTCTACTACTACTGCGACTCCAAGACGCCATAAAGACGATAGTTTTAATGATATAATGAAAAACTGTATGAGAGGCCAGACTGATGCTATGGTGTCAATTGCGGAGCAGCTGAAAGGAATATGTAATCATAATGAGCACATAAAGCGTATACAAAATTCATATTGAAGGAGAAATGCTACACGATGAAGAAGTACACCAACATGTTGACCACTAATCTCCCCAAGTAATTTTCAAATATGACTATTTTTAAAAATTCAGATTTTTCCAATTTCTAAAATTATTTCAGGTCCATTAAGTATTATATGTCCATTAAGTACACCATGGACCATGATATGTATATGGTGTGTTATAGCAGCCCATCCCCATTTTTCCATATTGACCAATAATCTTCCTTTCTTAAGTTATTTTGAAAATTCCAATATTTTATTTCCAAAAAGTATTCCTCGGAGCAACATTCTCAAGTGCATTTTTAGGTGGAACTTTTCCTGATTCCAAGTTGTAGCCTCCAAAATAATTGTATTAATAATTACAGTAAATGGTTTAAGAATAACAGTGCTCTTTTAACTGAAAAATGAACTCTGTTAGAAAATGTGGTTTTTGTCTATGCTAGTCAAATTCGAATTTATCTTCACACCCATAAAACCAAACCACTACTTTTGCAGAACATGAAAAATAAAAAGTTTACTTTTCAAATCGTATTTTACTTTCATTCTACAACTTTTCTGGAACATGCCTGTATGTCTTAAATAAAAAGTTATAACGAATTCAAACCCTTTCGTTCATTGGAAATAATCCAATGTCTTAGGGTGAAGTCAGTTGTGTTACATGTAGTATTAACAAAATTTGGGTCTGTATTTTAAATTTCATATCAATATATTTGAAATTTAAAACCTCTTTTTTAAATATTTTTAGGGGTCCTTAAAAGGACCAATTGGTATTTGATGGCGATGTTTAGTCAGCTGCAGTTTAATATGTTTCCGTGTTTTTGGAACGTCCTGTAGTGCACATCATCCCTGAAATGAATATATTTAATAAAAATTATTTGAAATTGAAGTGATTACAAACTACTTTTACTTCAAAGTGGAATCTGGAACATACCGGATAATTAATATTTTTTAAATACAGAATATAAATGGGGAATATTTTTAGTTTAGTTATGAAAAATAATATCTCGCAAGTGGTGGCCATTTACTGCTTCGCATATTCGTGCTCTTTTCAACACATTTTCCACCACCTTTCGCAAAACTTCAGGTGTTATGTTTTGTATTTCGTCGGGTATATTGCTTTTTAATTGCTGAATGGTTCTAGGCTTATTAATGTAGACTTTTCCTTTCAAATAACCCCAAAGAAAACAGTCTAGAGCAGTTAAGTCCGGTGAACGCGGAACCATACCATCTTGTTGGAACCATACTTGCGGATGGTTTTCCACGGCCTTAAAAAATTTTCTAACATTGTCCGATATCTGACACCATTGACGGAAACGGCGACCCGTGTTCATTTTCAAAAAAATAAGAACCAATTATCCTTTCCTATGAAACACCGCACCAAACCGTACACTTAGGTTGGTGTAATTCTCGATGTTGAACTACACTCGGATTTTTCGTAGCCCATATCCTGTAGTTTTGCTTATTTACGAACCCACTTAACCGAAAATGGGCTTCGTCGCTCATAATTTAATTATGAATAAAATTATAATTTTCTTCTGCTGGTAATCTGTCGGTTTCAATTCTTGGACAAGCTGAATCTTGTATGGAAACATTCCTATTGTATGCAAAATTCTCTACAGCGATCTTCGTGAGAGGCCAAGTTGTGTCGAACGTCTCCTGGTTGATGTTTCTCCATCTTCCCGAATACTCCTCTGTACCAGTTCAATATTGTCATCCGTGTGCACTGTTCGTCATCTGCCAGCACCAGGAAGGTTCCTTACTGCCCCTTGTTGGCCAAAATTTGCAACCAGTCGGTTTATTGTTGACAATAAAGGTCCAACCCGCACATTAAAATAACGACGACATGCAGGCTGAGTCAAAACAATGGATCGTTGATTTGAAAAATAATGTTCAACAATTTGGGCACCTTGTTCAATTGAGTACTGCACCATTTTAAATTCCCCAAGTCTTCTTTACAAAATACTGAAAAGAAAAAAAAAATTATAATAAAAAAGTTATAAGCAATTCAAACCTCTTCGTTAATTTTGGGCCACCCTGTACTACCACAGCCAATGTGGAATCTGTTATGTTGGAGTCGTACTATCTGTGATTCACCATTGTTGAATAAGCCACCACCGCTTCTATTAAATCTGCCGCCACCGCCACCACCATTGCTTGCTTCTATTAAATCCGCATATAGCACCTTTGTTAAAACCGTCATTACGGCCTCTTCCTGCGGTAGCTATATTTCTGTGAATTTTTCGTTTTCATTATCCTAAAAGTAATAGCATCAATTAAAATAACTAAACACTATGAATTCCACATGCTAAAAATCTGTAATTTGTTGTAATTTCCTTAACAAATTCTTCCAAAGCCTTTTTAGCATCAACACGCTAAGTTTCTTTGGTATAGCTGGAACCCCTCATAGTCTTTTGTTGGATTACATTTTTAAACATTTACCGAATATCCATGTATTAATGCATCAACGTATGTGCCCTAAAAATAACAATTATTTTTTTTAAATTATAAATTTTATAAAATATAAATTTTTTAAAACTTTCCAAACAAAATTTTTCAACTTTTTTTCGTTTAATTTTCTTTTTGTTTACTCATGTTTTCGACAGGAATATTGGGTTTTACACAAACAAAACTGCGTGCTGTTGATGTATTGTTGTATTTGTTGTCATTACAATGCCACCTAGTTAGATACGCCTTGCTTAGAACCATAGTTGCCGGAAAATGTTTTACAAAACAAGTTTTTTTTTACCAATTTAGCTAAATTCTATATCATAACGTACAAAAATCGCCAAAATTTTTTTTTTGCTTTTCAGTTTCAGAAAATACAAGGCTCAAGTCAAGTTGCCCTGTGGAAAAACGACTAAATTTACCATACAATCGGAAAAATCGTGCAAAAATTTGAGCAAAACGGGTCTGTAGGAGATGTGAAAACAGCAGTGCATGCGCGTACAGCTCGTACTGCAGAAAATATTGCTGCTGCTCGCATTAGTGTGGCTGAAGAGCCGTCCATCTCAACTCGTCGTCGTGCCTAACAATTGCACCTCTCACGTCGTTGATGAATATTATGCATAAAGATTTGTATTTACACGCTTACAAGGTGCAATTAACTCAAGAACTAAAGCCTCTTGATTATTCCAAACGTAGTCAATGGTCAGAATGGTCAATGGTCGAAAAAAATCATCTTCAGTGGATTCAACTCAGTGGATTCGTCAATAAGCAGAATTGCCACATTTGGGAGAATGATAATCCAAGAGTGATTGTCAAAAAACCAATGCACCCACAAAGAGGTACTGGCTGGCGGCATCATCGGGCCGTATTTTTTCCAAAATGAGGCCGGTCAGGCAGTTACTGTGAATGGTGTTCGCTATCGTGAGATGATAACGAACTTTTTATAGCCCGAATCGGAAGATATGGATGTGGACGAAATGTGGTTTCAACAGGATGGTGCTACTTGCCACACAGCTAACAAACAATGGCTCTTTTGCGCGACAAATTCAATGGCCGTGCTATCTCACGTGGTGGCGATGTCAGTTGCCCGCCAAGATCATATGATTTGATACCGTTGGACTTCTTTCTTTGGAGTTATTTGAAAGAAAAGGTGTACGTCGATAAGCCAGCAACAATTCAAGAGCTAAAGGATGAGATAATTCGGCACATTAACGGCATAGAACCTCAATTATGCCTCATCGTCATCGAAAATTTTAAGCATCGAATGGAGGTGTGCCGCCGAGGTCGCGGCGGTCATTTGGCCGATATTTTGTACCATACATAATTGAACCATACCAATATTATTAAAATAAAAAGAAATGACAATAATTTCCTAAACAATTTGTGTTTTATTCAAAATCAACATCGGCTCTTAAAATTTAACCACCCTTTACATACATGTATATTTATGTATCATTCACTTTGCTATAATTCTGAAATAAAAAATGAGTGTAGTCAAATATATGTAGTTATCATTGTATTATTTTTTCATATCGACATTTGTCAAGACAAATTCATTGCTTGTTGACAAGTGGAGTAATTACCAAACCGAAAATGCAACGCGATATGGCTCATCATGCGATTTTTATAAGTATGCTTTAAAAATAATATAAAACATTCCATTAACAACATTGTGGAACCCTAAAGATTTTAGAAAGAAAATGAAAATACTTTTAAAGCCGGTTTCACACTATAATACTGAGTATTAAGATTTTCATTGAATTTTGTAAGATAAAAATCAAATGAGAATTGTGTGATTGTCAAAAAATCTAACGTAACATACCATTTCGTTTTCACACTATCGCACTTCAAATAAAAAATAAAAAAATATCAGCAAAGGAACAAGCCGAGACGAGACATTGAACGGCGGCGGCTGAGCAATTTCATGTGGACGGCAGAGGTGCCGGATCTTAAGTTTGTTTGGCCGTTCAAGTTTTCGGTTAATAAAAAATAAATAAATAACAAAACAAAAAAATAATATGTACGTTTAACAATTTCTAGACATGGCAGAAACAAAGTACATATGTAGGCGATAAGACTGATGCCAATTTAGGACAGGTGCAGGACAAAGAAAATATATCATCGACGGCGGTGAACTATTGGCTGCGACTCACTCAACTTGGTTATTTGCTTAGAAAAAAAAAACACAACCCTGATAAAATGAAAAATGTTATCGTTTAGAAAATTTTCTAAAAATGGTTTGGTATAATGGGATGTCAAATTTCTTTCCGTATTATTTCACATTTTGATAACATACTTCTTTCACACTATCACACTTTCTCATTAGATTTAAGTTTTTGACAAGTCTTAATACTCAGTATAATAGTGTGAAAATGGCTTAAGTAACATCAGTATGACAGAATAAGACTTTTTTGCCATTTTGGTAATATGAAGAATTATTCTTCTAATATATATTATATTTTTTTTTTTTTTACATTAATTATTTATTGTATCTTCAATATCTTTTAACTAACAATAATTACTCATATCTTAAGTCTAAAATAAAAAATATACTTTTTAAGTCCAGCCAGTGCTAGACAAAAATATTGTTTGTTCCACGGATTACGGCCAAGAAAATCAGTATCTCTTATTTTTAGTACGTTACGCGCCAAAGGGTTTAAATGAGATTCAAGCTTCTTTAATTATGTTACTACATGTTTTGATATTTCTGCTTTTACTGATGGCATGTTTAGTTCTTTGTGGATGGTCGATTTTTTATATACCAGGGAGCAACGTAGAATATAATTTTGACCCCTTTGAATTTTTTCTACATTGCTAGCTGAGGCAGTGACCCATAATTGAATGGCATAACACCAAATTGGTTTAAGGATCGACTTGTACAGAAGAAGTTTACAATCTAAGCTCAGGGTGAAGTTTCTGCCAATAAGCCAATTTAGTTGTACTGCTTTTAATTTCACTTGAGTTATCTTGAAATCTATGTCACTTTTCCAAGTAAGGCGACGATCAAGATGTATACCCAGGTATTTGACGTCTGAAAGCTGCGGTATCATTTGGTTATTTATGCGAATAGGAGGGCATGAGTTTCTACGCAGTGTGAAAATTATATGAGTACATTTTTGTTCATTCACCTTTATTTTCCATTTTTCCAAAAGTAGTTGTAGTAGTTGAGTATGTGGTCTTGTAAAAGTTGTGACGCTACTTGGGCGGTTTCATGAATGCTTAAAAGAGTCAGCAGCAAATGTTGATGTGTGGACTCGGGTGCTAATTGGCATTTCTGATGTGTACAGTTAATATAAAATTGGTCCCAAAATACTACCTTGGGAAACTCCTGCTTCAATAAACTGTGGCGAGCTTAAAAAATCTCCTTCCTTTAGTAAAAATTTTCGATTCGTTTAATAATTTTTAAGAGCTTATACATAAAAGTTTTCGGGCAAGGTCAGCTCTAACTTATATATTAGGCCTTCGTGCCAAACCTTATCAAATGTTTGAGAATCGCCGATAAAAAGTGCAGAACAGTATTTTTTTCTACAACGGTCTTTTTAATTGCATTTAAAATTCTCTCAAACAGTTTTGATATGTTTGATAAAAGGCTTATAGGTCTGTATGATTCTACTTTTGTCTGGTCTTTTCCTGGTTTAGGAATCATAGTAATCAAAGAGACCTTCCACTCTGTGGGAAAGTTTTCAAAACCTAAGATGGCATTAAAAACAAAAAGAATAATTATGCGACCTATACGGGGCAACTCAACTAACATCTTGTTACTTGTTTTATCAACGCCAGGGGCCTTTTTGGTGTTTAAGTCCCTTTCAATATCGCTAAATTCAAATCTGAGGGGTATTTCGTTATTAGTCTCTACTGGCGGCAACTCAACTATATCAGTACATATATTTGGAGTGAAAACCTTCTTCAAATGTCCAACAAATAAATTGCCTTTTTCGCTATCATTTCTTGTTCAGTCTTCACAAGAAGTTCGCAAGGGAGGCTTACGTACGACCGGTCTTTTAAGGTTTCTACATGCGCGCCATAATGAATAATCTGATTGTGCAGTTGCTTTGAGGTATTCCAAGTAATTTTTCAGAGATACTACTCTTCGAGATTCTAGTAGCTGTCTTAGCCGTTTCCTGCAATCTTTAAGTCTAGATTTGAGTTGAGGAGATCTGTGTGATTTCCACTCTCTTCGAATTTTTCTTTTTTCACCCAAGAGCCGCTCGACATCTACAAAATAAATTTGATTGTATCAAGCTGTTTGTCTTGTTACTGTTGCATGTTGGGCAGCTGATTTAAGGTTTTGATCAAAATCAATTAGACTCCGGCCCACGTCTTCTGGTGTTCTTAGCGGTAGGTTTTCCGAACAATAAGTACTGAGAAATTTTCTATATTTCAACCAATTAATGCTTGTGCTAGTTGTTGGTGACACGACATTGTTGGTTCCATATATAGACAGAAGTCGCTATATTGACTCTCTGATATTTTAAATCTAGGAGGTGAATAAATCGAAGAAATAACAAAACTTTGATGATATTCTTCAATGCAGATGTTTGTTGGTAGGAAGGTAGTCCTCCCGAAAATCACACAGTAAATAATGTTTAATGCGAGCTTTATTAGTATTGCTGAAACACCACATGCTCAGCCACGGGGGTATTTAGTGTCATATAATATATAGCCATTGATTTTAAAAAAGCTGTTTGTTGTAAAATGAGTCTCTGAAATAATTATGACATCAATTTGTTGGTTTTTCAAGAAGTATTCGAGTTCATTTTTGTGTTGGCGTAAGCCGTTTGCGTTCCAGAAACATATTTTAAAACAGTTCATGGTTTGTTAAGTACCGCCTGCAACATCATAGATTGCATTCGAACCATTTTCTGCTGCTCATAAAACTTTTTAACGAATGCACTAATGTCTCTATGCTTGCTCCGAGACGATTATAGTTACCAGATGGTGTTTGTTCTTTAGTTTCTGGGTGCAAATTTAGTAGAATTGGTTGTCGGTGTCGCTTTGTGTACTGAAATATGATGGGATTTGAACATATCTGCGTATGAAACATGTTGAGTTGTTGGTTGAGCTAACTGAGGGTAATGAGCATTTGCTCTCGATATTGTGGCTGCCTAGTAGGAGTATCTAATTTCTTCTCATAGAAACAACTTGGCAGCCTCAATAGTAAGCAGTTTAATTTCCACCACAATTGCTACATTTTTTAACCTTCGAGTCATCCTTTGGTTTGTCGCATTGGGCGTAACAATGTAACTCACCATACACAACGCAAATCGGAGTCAACTTGCAGTAAGCCCTTATATTTATTCTTGGCATTTTAAACGTTGTACGTGAATGCTTCCTCTCTGAATCTGACTGCATTTTTACACGTCTGATTAAACCAGGATTTCATTCTAGGTTTAATCGAAATTTGCTTTGATGGAATAAAAGCTTTTATTCCTAGCAAAATTATGTTTACAACCATTTCCGCCATGGCATCAGTGTTACTGTCTAGGAAACAAAGTTTCCAATTAAAATGCCGGAAAAAATCGTTGAGCTCAGCCCAACGAGCTTTATCGTATACGTATTTTAAACGTTTCGTCGCTGCTTTTGAAACGCTTCGAAGTTCGGAAACGAAAAGGAGGCGGATATGGTGCAGTGATCCGAGTTACCTAGAGGTGCATTAACGTTTACTTCGTACTTTTGAGGGTGCGAAGTTAAAAAAAAGATCGAGAGTATTATTATGGTGCCCTTCAACACACGAAATATGCTTTGGCTCATTCACTAGTTGCGCAAGGTGGTTGTGCGCGGCAAATAACTCAACATACTGGCCTTCTGGAGATGTATGGCTCGAATGGCGAAGCCAAGATGAGTTGTGAACATTGAAATCACCAGCAACAACAATTTCACTGTTCGGACAACTATCAAGTATCTTCGATATGGAATCGGAAAAGGAATCGAAGCCGAATTTAATAACTTTGTATATACATATATATATATATATATATATATATATATATATATATATATATATATATATGTATATATATATATATATATATATATATATATATATTTATATATATATATACATATATATATTATATATATATATATATATAATATATATATATATATATATATCTATATATATATATATATATATATATATATATATATATATATATATATATATATATTATATATATATATATATATATAAGATTAAGAAGATTACATTTATTCAATCATTTACATTCAAAACAACGACTTCTACAAATATATCTAGTGCCGAAATTATTGAGGCTTTTAACAAATTAAAGGCAAAATCATATATATCGGTTAAAGAATTGCAATAAATTACACATAAAATATTAAGATTGTTTCGTCAAAAAACCGATATGGAGATGCACTGGTGGCAGAGATTAAAGACGCATTTATTTATCTACCCAAACGTTACAACTTGGAGGATGAAATAACTCAAGGAATTGAGAACCAAAAATTAATTTTGACAAAGAAGATGTAGACCAACTCTTATGTTCTAGAATTGACAGAGGAACATCTAGGGAATGAACATGTAAATGATGCAGATAATGGATTCTTTCTAAACCTTTTTTACTTTACCATACGTAGTATAAGGTAAAGTATAGTAATCATGAAAAAAAAGGTCGGGATTTTGACGGATTTATACGTTTTGAGGTCTCCTGAATCCATTTTGAATCTTTTTGCGATGATATCTGTGGGTGGGTTAGTGGGTGGGTGTGTATTTATTTTTGTGGAGTTTGCACAGGTCATACCGTTTTGACATATCAAAATGAAATTAGTATGTGCCTTTGGTATATGGAGATGAAGAGCTGTATAGTTTTTGGGCATAATCGGATGAGGACAAGGAGTAGTTTTCTTACCTTCAAATTTTGTGAATTTAATATGTTTCTTTGGTATATGGAGATGAAGAGCTGTATAAATTTTGGGCATAGTCAGAAAGGGGGCAAAGGGTAGTTTACTTACTCCCAAATTTTGTAAACGCTCTACAGGTCATACCGTATGAGATATCAAAATGCAATTCAGTATGTGTCTTTGGATTATGGAGATGAAGATCTGAACACCCCAAAGTAAGATAAACAGGGTTTATGTTTCTGCTTCTTCTATTATACAAATGGATAGCCAATCATTAGCTGTGTTAGAAACATATGTTTTATGATTCTTTCATCAGCTGATTTTAGGTTAACCGAACTAGAAACATATGTTTTACGCTTTTTCCATCTTTAAGAAATGTCAAATTAAATCGACTTAGAAACATATGTTTTACGTTTCTTCTTCTATCTTTACTTGACATTTGTTAAAGATAGAAGAAGAAACGTAAAACATATGTTTTTTGTTACAAATAATCATTAAAGAAAAATCTAAAAAAACCTTCCCTTCCCAATCTCCATAAGTGTTTTCTATATATAGATGAAAAAACATACAACTTAAATTTTTACAAAAATTTTTTACTTCGTTTTTCCTAATATTTGATAACTCACCCCCATAAATTCTTTCTATGTATTTTGTCCAAAAGGATCAAAATTCACAACGAAAAAAAAAATTTTCCAAACCCTATCCATAAGGAGGGAAAAAAAAATTATAAAATCAAAATGCTTCCTATAGGAGGAAAATCTATTTTGGAATATACATAACTATATTACTTTCGCTATCTAAGATTGCAAAACGGTATTCGGAACGTAGTCTAGTATTTTCCCTATCTGTAGGTACTTTTGGCATCGGTGCTTCTTGAGCAGATTTTGGGCTTCGTCCACGTTTCAATACTGTGACGTATGTCTCTATCGATTCCCACCTGGGTCTTGGGTTTTTAGGCAATATCTGTGTTTGTTTTTTCATCTGCTTTTCAGTAGTGGACCTTGGCATATTTTTATTAATTTTATTGTCAATACTTGACAACAACAATGGTGAGTATGAATGTGTTCGAAAAACTGGCGTAAATACAAGTTCTCATTAGTTTTATTATTTTTATTTTGCTGACTATTTTCATTTGGAATATTTATATTAAAGAGACTCATAAGTTGAGCCCTCCTAAAATTGTTTAGTTATTATATTTTTAAAGCAATAATTGCCGTTGTAAAAAGAAAAAGAAAAAAATAACAACAACTTTGTAGTATTGTGTTAAACAGGTTTGCTTTATTGTTTTTGCTGTATTGTTTTGTTTCACACATTAAAAATGATTTTTGTTTTATTTATCGCTAGCTTAAAAAAGACATCAACCGTTCTTTTCAACGAATAAACTGAAACCTGTTTTAATACAACTTTTTTCTTTCTTTTTGACAAAGGCATTATTGTATTGCTACTTTGAAAATAAAACAAAAACAATAGGGGTTTATGAGTCTCTCTTATTTAAGTGACAAAAATATGGACAATTTTGAATTAAATAAAAAAAGAACTGAAAATAATTTGTGTTTAAATGCTAATCCACTTTTACGTGCTCAATCTTGTTCATCGCTTTATTTAAGTGATGACAATAAAATAACTAGAAACAAGTCGCCTTCTGAACACAGTATTACCAAAACTAATATGGATAGTGTAGAAGAACCTAAGACGCAAGTGGGAATGGACAGATACATAACTGTATTGAAAAGAGGTCGAAGCCCTAAATCTTCAAAGATTGCACCAATGTCGAAAGTACTTAAGGATGAGGAGGCTAACGTAATAAGTTTCCAAAATCGATTTGCTATTTTAGATAGCGAAACAAGTGAACCTAAAACGGCACCCAATTCGTTTAAACCACCACCAATTTATTTCGAATGACTTAATAAATAAGTTTATTTCAGTTATTGAGGAAAACTCATTCTATGTAATTCCTATCAAGCGAGGTAACATTGATGAAACTAAAATTCATTTTATAGATGAAGGCAGTTATCTTAAAACAGTAAAGGAGTTTGAAAGCTGCAAAAAGAACTGTTATACCTATCAGCTGAAGAGTAGCAAAGGCCTAAAGGTAGTTATCAAAGGTTAGACTCTTATGTTGGTCCAGCTGAAATTAAAGATTTTCTCCCAAAAGAGGGATTTAAGGTTAAAAGTGTAGACAATCTCATAAAGCGAGAGCGTGTCCCTCAAACTCTATTTCACGTTGAACTGGAACCTGGGGATATCAGATTGAAGAAGAATAAAACGCTTTCCATTTATAATCTAAAATATCTGTTGCACCGCATGATAAGTGTAGAAGAGCCATATAAGCGATCAGGACCCGTACAGTGCTTAAATTGCCAAGAATAAATACAAGAGCTTTCTGCAAGTTGACTCCGGTTTGCGTTGTGTAAGGTGAGTTACATTGTTACGCCCAATGCGACAAACCAAAGGATGACTCGAAGGTTAAAAAATGTAGCAATTGTGGTGGAAATTAAACTGCTTACTATTGAGGCTGCCAAGTTGTTTCTATGAGAAGAAATTAGATACTCCTGCTAGGCAGCCACAATATCGAGAGCAAATGCTCATTACCCTCAGTTAGCTCAACCAACAACTCAACATGTTTCATACGCAGATATGTTCAAATCCCATCATATTTCAGTACACAAAGCGACACCGACAACCAATTCTACTAAATTTGCACCCAGAACCTAAAGAACAAACACCATCTGGTAACTATAATCGTCTCGAAGCAAGCATAGAGACATTAGTGCATTCGTTAAAAAGTTTTATGGGCTCTATGAGCAGCAGAAATTGGTTTGAATGCAATCTATGATGTTGCAGGCGGTTTCAGAGACTCATTTTACAACAAACAGCTTTTTTAAAATCAATGGCTATATATTATATGACACTAAATACCCCCGTGGCTGAGCATGTGGTTGTTCAGCAATACTAATAAAGCTCGTATTAAACATCATTTACTGTGTGATTTTTGGGAGGACTACCTTCCTACCAACAAACATCTGCATTGAAGAATATCATCAAAGTTTTGTTATTTCTTCGATTTATTCACCTCTTAGATTTAAAATATCAGAGAGTCAATATATCGACTTCTACAAATCACTAGGTCCCTGTTTCATAGCATTAGGTGGCTAAAACGCTAAGACTAATTATTCCAAAAGGTTGTGTTTTATTTGACACTATTTCAAAAATACGTCTGAATGTGATATCGAGTGGACAACCCACTTATTAGCCCACTAATAGACAAAAAATACCTGATGTTATTGATTTTGGCGTGATTAAGGGTATTCAGAGAGAAATGATTAAAGTTGAAGCGTCACTTGAATTATCCTCAGTTCACCCAACCACTCTTGTCTATATATGTAACCAACAAAATATAGAAAAATTCTCGTTCTTAGCTGTATTTTCGGAAAACCTACCGCTAAGAACACCAGAAGACTTGGACCAGAGTCTAATTAATTTTGATCAAAACCTTAAATCACCTGCCCAACATGCAACAGTAACAAGACAAAGAGCTTGATACAATCAAATTTATTTTGTAGATGTCGAGCGGCTCTTGGCTGAAAAAAAAATTCGAAGAGAGTGGCAATCACACAGATCTCCTCAACTCAAATCTAGACTTAAAGATTGCACGAAACGGCTAAGACAGCTACTAGAATCTCTAAGAGTAGCATCTCTGATGCTACTAGAATACCTCGACGCAACTGCACAATCAGATTATTCATTATGGCGCGCATGTAGAAACCTTAAAAGACTGGTCGTATGTAAGCCTCCCTTGCGAACTTCTTGTGGAGACTGGGCAAGAAATGATAGCAAAAAAGGGAATTTATTTGTTGGACATTTAAAAAATGTTTTCACTCCAAATATATGTACTGATATAGTTGATTTGTCAGCAGTATTTTTATAAATTACCGATTGTTTTGTTTGTTTGTAGTGAAGTCTATATTTTTTGTTATTTATTAGGTCAAATAAAACTGCATAGTATAAATTTTTCTGAAACGCTTACTTTTCCTTAAACATATGTACAATTTTTGAGGTGTATTTAAACTTTAGTCATAGCAGACATTTTTGACTACTTCGTAAATTTTGAATAAGCAGATGACTCTTATTATTAATTGAGTATATTTCAAATATGACAAGAAGAAAAATTGTGAGTTTTGTTAAAAATGACTACTTTAATTGAAATGTTAAATTAATTTAAAACAGAATTTTAAAGTATATTACTTACTACTAAATAAATTAATAATTATATAACAAGTTAGGCTCTATATTGAAATAATTCATTGTTTTCAATAAGCGTCACAAGAGAACATACGAGTACATTATAGATTGTCGATTTGGGCATATACTTGTAAAGATGCAGCAAGAATGATAGAAAACAAGAATACGCTATCGTACTCAAAATTAAATAATTTGTTGTCCAAGTGAAGTACATTTTTTATTGTTAATATTTAATATCTTGTAATATAGTTAAAAAAAATTTATAATTATGTTTTTTAAGCTTTAGGACTTTTTTATAAAAATTTGAATTTATTTTTATTTTTATATTCGATATTTCCTACACCATTGGGTAGTATCGTCAGCAAATAAAAATAGTTTTATAATATTTAATTGAATGAAAAAGATTGAAAAAAAAATTATTAAAAAGGTCAAAAATTACAATAATTGTTCATTATAAAAAATATTAAAAATTTATTTGAAACAAATTTCTTTACAAACTAATTATTTTCACAGTGCAGTCATTTTGACTGTACTTTGGCAATATAGTAGGTATATACTTCTTTCTAGTGTTAAAATAGCAATTCTACATACAAAAAAGTCGTTTCATTCCGATTTTTTATACCCTTCACTACAGGTGGAAAGGGTATATATAAGTTTGCCATTGCGTATGTAATTTCTACAATATTCATTTCCGACCCCATAAAGTATACACATACTTATATTCTGCATCCTTATTCATAGAGAAGTTGATTAAGCGATGTACATACGTCTGTCCGTGTTGGGGTAGTAATGTCATTTGCCAATGCACCGGAAGAGATACAAAAAAATTTAAGCACACCATTCTGTCAGGCATAGTTTCGAAAATTTTCGAATTGCAATTCAGCAACATCGGATCATTCCTTTGGAGGCTGCGGACCAAAAAAACGCCCACCTATGTTTTTTATTTTTTTCCGCTTTTATGATCCTCTTTTGCTTTTTTTTTGTCAAATAAATATTAGAACACGACAGGTAGATCGCAAGGAGTGCATACAGATCTCGGGGAATCAATAACCCCCTGCGAGGGGCGATTTTTGTTTGTTTTTAGGTTGGTATGGTTTTTCTACTTTGAATTGTATTAAAGACCTTTATAGAAAGCAATACATATAAAGGTAGCCAATGGACCCAAAGGGTACCCACAGTTAAAGGCACATAGGATTACAATATGAAGAAATTTTTTAAGGATTTTTTTTGCTTTAGTCTACCCATTCTAACTGAATATAGATTGCAAGAAGGTCCTAAATTTACAAAAAAAACATTTTCAAAAAGATATTTTTACAGACAAATTTTCGAAAAAAAATTTTTTAAACAAACAGCTTTCCAAAAATTAAAAAAAATATCAATATTTCTATGAAAATTAAAATCAAGACTGTAAAAACATATTTTTAATATGTATGTATGTATGTATGTATGTATGTATGTATGTATGTATGTATGTATGTATATTTTAAATGATGAGATCTCTGTTTTAAAACCTAGATGCATTAAACACATAGACCGTTTTTACACCTTGCAACAAACGCCGAGTTTTTATTCTGTATTCTTTTACATTTGAATTTTTTCAAAATATTTATTTTTGAAAGTTTGTTTTTTATTATTTTTTGTGTTATTAATAAATAAACAAAAAACTGTAGTGTCAACTAAACGTATTTTATTATGATTAAGCGATTAAACATTCTTAATATTATATTAACACATACACATTATAAATATTTAAAAATAAGTATTATATTGTTGTAAAATTAATTTTAATTTGTTTTGGAGTTCGGGACCCCTAAAGTTTCTATGTAAAGTTTTGTATATCTCAACTATTTAATGGGATGAGATAATATGAGTATCACTGGAATGGTAATTAAAAGTACTATCTAACTAAATAGAAATTAATGAAAAATATTATAAAATATCAAGCAAACACAAAAAAAGTTTTTTTAAAGGGTTTTCTTGTCTATGTTCTGACAAAGAGAATTAAAATTAAAAAAAAATATTTTTTTGTTCACCTAAAATGTTTCCCAAAGTTAAAAAGTAACCTAATTGTTTTCGCTACAATGCCTGTCAGCGCCTTCTATCTCTGGAACCGTAATAGGTAGACTCTTGAAATCTTCACAGAAGGTGTATAACTGTGGCTGCTATAAAAACAACTACTAAAACTTTTAGGGTGTTCCGAAAGAGACTCGTTTTTCACGTTATTATTAATCAGTAAGAGGAATAAAATTAAAATCTATATAAATAAATAGTGAGGAGATTTGCATGTATACGGTCTAAATTTTGAACCATAATATTTAGAGTCTTAAAATTTGTACAGGAGATGAATTACTGTGTTAGGACAGGGATATATTTTTCACTTATATTGCCTATTTTACCGCAATAGGTAGGCTCCTATTATTTTCATATAAAGCTATAACAATAATTACTAAAATATAATTAGTATTCCGATAGTGATGTATTTCGCGAATATGACTGTATTTTCAGAGTGTGTGAATTTATGGAAAACTATAAAAAATAAAAATAAAGGGTTTTGCGAGAGTAGCAAATATTTTCGAATAGTTGTAGCCTAATTTTTGAACCGTAACGGGTAGATACTTTACACCTACGCAAACTATGTACAAATTTGTCCCCTAGAACAAATAACAAAACCAAAAATTAAAGGGTGTTTCGATAATGACTCGATTTTACATATATAACCTTATATTGACACTTAAAATTTACACATATTATTTTTAACAATATCTACAGTAAAAACAAGAAACGAAAATAAATTTAATAATAATGGGGTGTTCCCTTAATGTCTCAAAGTTGCAGAATTTGCCATTCTCTTCTTAACCTTATAGGCAAACACTTAATATTTACAATATTTACAGGATATTTAGTACTATGCTCTAGTAGAAAAAAAAAAATAAAAATTAAAGCATACCTCATAAGACGTAAAAAATTATAGACTTGATTTTTTAAAGTAGAACTGAACATAGTTCGAAACCATACGTGTGTGATTCTGACTCGCACTTGGCTGATTTATTTTTATTAATTTCATTTTATTTGGATAATACTTTTAATTACCTTTCCAATAGCACGCATATTACCTCATTCTATCTTAAATAGTCGAGATTTACCATACATACAAATTTAAATTTTAACACCCGAAACTAAAGGCCGGGGCACATAGAATCCGTCATACGTTATACTTTAAAGCTCTCAATTGAAATCAAAGTAACAACGGAAGAGGTACTTTGTAGACGGATATTAAATCATTTTACTCTATTAAATTAAATTATTTTGTTTTATTTTTGCTTCCACTCAACACAAAAATTTAATTTTGAGAGAGAGAAACAAAGAGAAAACAATTATAGCTTTCAACGTACGTCAAAAGTTAAAAGTTGCCCAACTTTAATACCCTACGTTGACGGAGACGTACTGATTGTGACAACACTCATTAGAAAAGCTTTATTTCAACTTTCTTGTGCGTTGACGTATAAGATATGACAGATTCTATGTGCCCCGGCCTTAAGAGTACCGCCCAATTTGTGCTTGTGACATTTTTGTATAAAATCAAATTTATATATATATATATATATATATATATATATATATATATATATATCTTAAATTATAATTTGGAAATAATTTTTTTATACAAAACAAAAATACAACTAATCGTTTTTTTCTGTTGTCAAAAAGTAGACAACACTTTGAAAAAATAAAATGAAAATAATCAAAAACAAAAAACAAAAAATGCCTCGTCAGGCTTTGTCATGCAACTTTTTCAACCCCGCTTGCCTCCCAACCCCTCTGACTAGCAAGAAAAAAGTTGCATGAAAAAGTTGCGGCGTTTATTGCAAGGTGTAAAAGTGGTCATAGCCAACATCAGGATACCGACTACAAACTGTCAAAAACAAAATACACGTTTATAGGTAAACAATTATTTTAAAGTCAGTATAGCTACATGGCTACACCATTGTGGCTGTAGTCAACTTAGGCTAATTTCTATTTTATTCAACAAAACAAAATGTCACAAAATTGTAAATTACAAATTTATATACAAACAAAAAGTTTTGGAGGAAATATTTATAATTTTTTGAAAAAGTTATTTAATTTTATATATTTTTTTTTTAAATCTTCCAGTTTCTAGTTCGTACGTCTGAAAGCTGAGGTATTGTTTGTTTATTTATGCGAATGGGGAGGCACGATTCCCTACGCAGTGTAATAGTTATGTGAGTACATTTTTGTTAATTCACCTTTATTCCCCATTTCTTCAACCATTTTTCTAAATTTAATATGTGGTCTTCTAAATATCGTGATGCTACTTCGGGACTTTCGTGAATGCTTAAAAGCATATCTGAAATATACAACAAATATTTAATTAGATCAGGTGAGCTTACAAAATTTCCTTCTTTCACAATCAATTTTCGATTAGTTAATTAATTACCTAACAACTTATATAATTTTGTGGGCAAATTAAGTTTTAACTTGTTAATTTGGCCAGCATGTCATACCTCATCGAATGCTTGAGAAACCTCGATAAAAAGCGCAGAGCAGTATTTTCTTTCTACAACGATATTTTTAACTACGTTGAATAACCTGTGAGTTTGTTCGATTGTACTATATTTTTTTCTGAAGCCGAATTGATGGTTTGGAATACATCCTTTGTCGCCTAAAATGGTGTTCAGCTTAGTTATTAACATCCTCTCAAACAGCTTTGACATATTTGATAAAAGGCTTATTGGACTGTATAAATCTAACTTTGTGTGGTCTTTTCCTGGGTTAGAATTCATAGTTATTGCCGAAACCTTCCATTCTGAAGGAAAGTACTCAAGGCGTAAAATGGCGTTAAAAATAAAAAGAATAATCTTGCGAGCTATACGAGGCAACTCAAATAACATCTTGTTACTGGTTTTATCCAATCCATGGGCTTTCTTAGTGTTAATTATTGCCCTTTCAATATCACTAAATTGAAATCTTAAAGGTACTGCCGCACTAGCTTCGACAGTTGGCAACTCAACTATATCAGTCGATACATTTGGAGTAAAAAACTTTTTGAAATGTCCACCAAATAGATAACGTTTTTCGGTATCATTTCTTGCCCAGCCTTCAGACGAAGTTCACCATAATAAATTATTGTGGAGTTTATTCAAGGTCTTCTAAAAAGTTTTTCAGTGATGATGCTCTTCGGAATTCTAGTAACTGTCTTAGCCGTTTCGTGCATAAGTCTGCTTTTAAGTTGAGGAGATCTGTGTGATTGCCACTCTCTGCGAATTTTTCTTTTTTCAGCCAAGAGCCTCGCGACGTCTACAGAATAAATTTGATTGGGTCTATGTTGCTTGAAGATAGCCTTTGTTAGTGTTGCTGAACCACCACCATATAATATATAGTCATTGATGCATTTCTTGCATCATGATGCTCATAGTGCTCATAAAACTGCTTAACGAATGCACTAATGTCTCTATGATTGCTTCGAGGCGATTGAAGTTACTATTTGGAGTAGAATTGGTTGTCGGTGTCGCTTTGTGTACTAAAATATGATTGGATTTTAACATATCCGCGTGTGAAACATGTTGGGTTGTTATGTGAGCTAACTGTGGGTAATGGGCAATTGCTCGATATTGTGGCTGCTTCGAAGGAGTATTTAATTTTTGAGTCGACTTCTTTACCATGGAAAAAACTGGACATCATCTGTAGTTTGCAGTGTGATTTCCGCATTTGCTTCATATTTTAGTCCTCCAGTCATCTTTTGCTTTGACGCATTGAGCGGAACAATGAAGCTCCCCACACACACCGGAGGCAACTTGCAGTAAGCCCTAGTATGACCATGTTCTTGGCAATTTAGACACTGGACGGGTCCTGATCGCTTATGAGATTGCTCTACGATTATTTTGCGGTGTAACAGATACTTATTAAAATTAAAAATGGGTTGCGTTTCGTTCTTCTTCAATCTGATATCTCCAGGTTCCAGTTCAAAGCGAAATAGTGCTTGGGCGATACGTTTTCGATTTCGGAGATTATCTACACTTTTTAGTTTAAAACCCGCTTTTTGAAGTCCAGCTCTTATTTCAGCTGGATCTACGTATGAATCTACACCTTTAATGACTACCTTTGTAGACCTTTGCTACTCTTCAGCTGATAGGTATAAAATTTTTTTTTGCTGATTTCAAACTCTTTTACTGCTTTACGGTAACTGCTTTCATGAATTGTAATTTTTTCTCATCAATGTTACCACCCTTAATGGGCATTACATAAAAAAAATTCTCTCCAATCAGTGAAATCAGTTTATTTATTAACTTGTTTCTCTCCCGTTTTAGGTTCACTTTTTTCGCTATCTAAGATAACAAAACGATTTTGGGAAATAAAAATGGCAGCGGTACAATGTACTTTAAACTGTGCTGCGACTCTTTATTATTGTTGTTTGCTCTTTTCGACATGAGAATCACTGTATAAAAGTATACAGTGGTCAAAAACACAATTTTTAGAGTATGGACACGAATGCAACTTCGAAAGAGAATTAAAAAAATGTTTCGGAAACAAAAATTACAAGTGTGGAACGGGACAAATCAAAACTTGTTGCTGGGTTGTTAAATGAAGTTGTGAATGAAATTGCACGCTGAATTGTATCGTTTGTGGAGCGCGTACAACTGATTCCTAGAATTGGTTGTACAACTCATCGCAACCTGTATGGCTTGCTTTACGAATTTCGCAAGCAAAACAAATCTAAAATTAAAAATTAAGACAAAATCTGCTAACTGGAGTATGTAATTAATTATACTTCAAGTTTAACCTCTACCACATGTTGAGCACACGAATAATCTTCGCTAGATATTAATGAGTAATGATTTAATTTTTTCTTGTTGAGGTGTGTATTGGAAGCTAAAATGAAAAAGGCTAAGGAATTCGAAGTGGGTTCCAAGGTCGTTAAGAGCAGTACCGATGAAGAGGATGAAAATGATAGTGACTTTGATGTGGAAATTCAACAACCAGAGAAACAAAACGGTGTGGTCAAATAAAAAAAAGGAAAAAAAAGAATTTAAGAAAGAAAGCGCCTGGCAGTGAACGTGTGTTGTCTGTTGGTGTTTAAAATAAACTTACGCTGTGACCCGGAGGCCAAACCAGGCAAACAAATACAAGTTTATTATGAAGGCTGTCTTATATCGAATAACAAACACAGAACAGTTTAACATCTGGAGCTGGTTTCATTTTTATTTTGGGCCGTGGAGACATTATTATGGCTTATGGCTCTCATAGAAGTCCACCAGCCATTCCACCAAACAGCACTTTAATTTTTGAAGTTGAACTTAAAGGTGTTAACTAAATTTTATAAAAGTAATATTTTAATATCTTCTGTTCTTAAATATAATTATTTTTAAGTGATTGCATTGTGAGCTTCCAAATTTTTTTCATAAATATTTAAATAACCTAAAAATTCGTTTTTTTTTCAATTTTCATTTTTATAATTATTTGTACTTCCTTATAAGCTGACAGGGCTGCCAGGTAAATTTAAGAAAAAATCGACTTTTTAGCTTTAAAAAATCGTCAAAAAATCGGACACTTAAAAAATATGTCTTTAACTGTTTATTGTTTAAAAGCAATTAAAAAATTACAAGAAGTCACTTTAAAAGTTAACTTTGACATACATATATATTTATTGTATACTGAAATCAAAACATTTTTTTATGTTTAAACACATAGATGACAGCGGCTACACGACTACAAATTCCGTTTGCTTAATTGTCGCTTTGACTACTAATTATAATCAAGACATATATTTTACTCCTATAAAATAACTTTTTCAAAAAAAAATAAAATAAATAAAAATATTGTCTTATGATTTAAACAAATAGATGACAGCGGCTACACGACTACAAATTCCGTTAGCTTAATTGTCGCTTTGACTACTCATTATATTCAAGACATATATTTTACTCCTATAAAATAACTTAAACAAAAGAAAAAAAAATAAGTATTTCTTCAAAACCTTTGGCATGTAAATGAATTTGTAATTTTGTAAAATATAAAATTGTCGCATACAAAAATAGAAAATACCTTAATCTGACTACAGCCACAACGGCGGACTTGTAGCTTTGAAAATAACCCTTTTACTATAAATGCGTGTATTTTATTTTTAGCAGTATGATGTTGTCTATGTGTTTAATGCATTAAATTAAACTTTAATTTTAAAATGTATAAAATTGCTCTAGAGTCTTAAGGATACCATAAATTCCCTTAATAAAAAGTTTGTGAGTTATCAATCACTGGAAGTTAACAAAAACATCTTCAAAGAATCGTACACATAATATTAGAAAGCGGACAACAATCCCCTTTCAACTGACCCTCTTCGACTTTAATTACCACAATTTTTAAGTCGTTTAAACTAGAATACAAAACAAATATTAGTGTTTTAAAACACTCATATTTTTGGCATTGTTAAATCGTCACTTTTTAGTCGTCATCGTCAAATAGGAATTTTTGAATTTTTTGGACCAAAATCCTCAAAATGGCGATAAATCGTTAAATCTGGCAGCCATGCTTACTGAAGAAGCTAGCTTAAGATTAGTCAATTTGTAGTTACATACATAGCTATATACTGAATATACATTGTACATATATGTACATATTTATATTAGTTGGCTATAAAGAGACTGTAAAAATATACAATATGATATAGTTTTATTGGCCTATGAAGCTTTTTATAATACTTAATTTGCCAGAAATAAATAATATCTTACGTTTTAAAAAATTAATATTATCAGTTGTGATGAAAAATTCCAACGACAGTTTTCGACGTATTTCAAAGGCAAGAACGCCTAGCACGGTACGGAAAATTATACTAGATTTACATTTTGACTTGCATTTTAGCATTATCGACTTAAACAATACGCATTTTTTAAAACACAATGTTTTTTATACGACAACGCCTTACACAAAGTAAAGCTATCCTAAAATAAAACATATAGAAGACTAAACTTCAATTATAAAAATTAGAAATGTTTATACATACATATGTATGTTTGTATGTATGCATGTATGTGTGTATGTATATATTTTTTTTATTCTTGAATTTCCTATTTTCTTACCTGATATAAAGATTTTCAATATACATTTTCGACTTAATGATCTTAATGCTCATTAGTTTAGCTAGTAAGTTGATTTGTAATTTTATTAAATTTGTCCTTATGGGCTTTAAAATTACGATTATATATAAATAAAACCAGCTTTCTAAGAACTCATAGTCCCAGTACATTGTCCCCTCCTATAAACAGGTTAGACTATCGTATTAGCCAGTACAAGAGTTGGTAAAAAAAATTAGCACACAACACTACTATGAAGGAACACTGCCTGGAGAATGCATGTAATAACAAGAACTCAGAAAAAAATAAAAAGTTCCGCCAATGTGGTAGAAGAAAATTAAACCAAACTATATCTATACATCTACATATATCTATACATATAATAAAATAGTAACTCGAAAAAATAATTTTTTATCTTACCTTGTAGTGATATTTAATCAACAAGATGGTATCAGCTACCCATTTTTATATCTTAAATACATGTTCTTAATTTATGATATACCCGTAGTAGTAGTATTTTTTAATTGATATGTTCAAGCAATTTTTTTGTTGCACTTAAAACGAAATTTTCTCCACAATCAGTTTGCAACCACTTTTCGTTTGTTTTTCGTTAGATAGTGAAGTATATTGTTACGTTTTTAGTTTACGTTGGGTTCTTTTAATGAAAAAAAAACAAGCCGATTTAAATTTTACTGTAAGTACGTTTTTTTACTTCCATTAACTACTTTCTGAATTTCTATGCCCGAAATCGTCATTCGAATCAGAGCTGAATGGATCTGCAGAGCTATAACTTTTATTGTCACTATGTATAAAATATCATTAAAATGGTTAAAGCAAAGAAGGACGTTTTTGGCTGAACAAAGTATTAAAAATAATTTTTTTTTACTTTCACTCATTCTACATTTTGGGGCCTGTTGGTCTTCAGGCCCCATTTATTATTCATACTTTGTTCAACCAAAAACGTCTGAGCTAAAAAGCTGATACGCCAAAATGGAGCTAATAGGCTCTACTTTAACGTACAAGTGGTCCCATCCATGAAGATATCCTAGATTTGGGCCCAGGCCCCAAAATGTAGAATGAATGAAAGTAAAAAAATATATTTTTAATACTTTGTTCAGCCAAAAACGTCTGAGCCATAAAACTGATATGCCAAAATAGAGCTAATAATCTCTTAACGTACAAGTGGTCCCGTCCAGGAAGAACTCCTAGATTTTGCCCCAGGCCCCAAAATGTAGAATGAGTGAAATTCAAAGTTGTGATTGTAACGTATTAATACGTTTTAATTGTAGTGTATGCATATATAGAATTAGTACTGTAGTATAATAGATACATATATAGAGTAAGTACTGTAGTAATTTAAGAATTTCATTATACTTTTTATTTGAACTTGAAAAAGTCAAATTCATTTTTTTGTTTACAATAAGTATTTTAAGAATTTCAGTTGATAAAGCCACTGACCAAAGTTAGTATTTTATGTTATGTCAGCAATAATAAATATTTGAGTTTTTGTTTGTATGAAATAATTTGTATGAGAAATAAAATTGTAATATGAACTCTCTTTAAGTTAGTGAAATGTTGGCATGGGAATGTTTGTAATATGAAATTTGTATTAAAGCAAAAATGTTTTTCACGTGCCAATGGTTTATGGGAACCAAAGTAAAATTTGCTGAGACCGTGGGAACAGCAAATCAACTATTGATTTGTTGGTACCCCAAAATATTGCTGACCTATAGATTAATTTAGTATATAAGCTTGTATTTTTGAAAATAAAATTCAGAGTTAAATCAGAATTGAAATCAATTTGTATTCTTTCCTCATTAATTCTCGAGGGCATCTTAATACTCAGTTTAAGCGGCAGAAGTGCTAAGAGAATACTTAACATAAAACCTTAAAACACTAAACATAGTATATGGCGATCCTGCCAGTTTGGAATAGATCCTGTAGAAATTTTAATATTTGAGACTTTTTCCTGTAAATTAAAGAAAACAAAAGATATTTTTTTAAATTATTTTGCAACAAAAAAAAATTTTTTTTTCTCTGACTGCAAAAGAAATACATAATAAATTTTTAGTGAGCAATGAAGAAGAAATAGACGCCATATTTAAAAAGTGGGAAAACTTCCTACTACCCCAAGAAGAATACATACCAATACCAGTTATTAGCAAACCAGAGACACCACCTCCATATGT
This sequence comes from Phasia obesa, assembly GCA_949628195.1. Taxonomy (NCBI): domain Eukaryota; kingdom Metazoa; phylum Arthropoda; class Insecta; order Diptera; family Tachinidae; genus Phasia; species Phasia obesa. The sequence continues at coordinate 118,074,296 of OX451215.1, read as the reverse complement.
AGCGACACCAAAGACTGCAGCCCCAAAAAGAATTACAATACAACAGTACAAAGAAAGGACACAAAAGTATAAAGAGCAGGTGCGAGAGTTTGGGGAGCGGAACAGAAATTTTAAACCAAAGAAGAGAGGAGGAAAGAAGCGGCGTTTTGCGAAGGCCTGCACGGAATTGCAAACCGTGATAAACACGGCAACCAGAAGAAGAATTTAATTGCGGAACTAAACAACTTAAGAGAGAAAGGATGGCAGAAATTTTAAAATAAATTTTTTTAATTCTCAAAATCATATAAATAGAAGGAGAAATAAGATAAAGCCAAAAACAGAATTAGAGTATAAAGAATATGAAATTAAAAACTACAGTAGAGTTTTTAACAAAATTGTGGAAAAATATAGGTATGGAAGGAACCCCTGATAGGGACAAAGTTATTAATAGAAATCGTATTGAAGAAGAATCAATATTACTAATGATAAAATTGGGCTTTCAACCCCAATATTAGATTTTTTATTTAGGTAATGAATCTAGAACTACATACTTTTGAATTAACCGAGGAAGATGGAATAGAGTTTACTTTAGAACAACTCAAAATGGGCATCGCAGATGCAAAAGTGGAAGGCCATGCGAATGCCAATGCTATAAATACCAATAAGATAACAATAGATCAAGAAATGATAATAATTTTACTGATAATTTTTGTACTAGTAGTCATAGTTAAATTCTTACAGAATTACATAAAGAAACAAGTTGTAAGAAACTCTGTACAAAATGTATAAATAACAAGACAAAAAAAAAAATTTGTGTTGCTGTATAATTAAATACCATTCATGGAACAAATTTTTGAAGAATTAGAAAAACTAATTGTGAATGCTAGAAAAACCCAAAGCAAGAAAATACACAAATGAAACTATACAAGAAAAACTAAAGTCAATAGAAGAGTTGAGTAAAAAAAAAAATTTGGGAAACTTGTAGGGCATTTAGCGAACCCTGTAAGAGATGAAAAAATTACTCAATTTAAAGATTTAAAAGCAACAGCAATTCAGATATTGACAGAACATAAAGGAGAAAAACTAGAAATAGAGCAAGAAGTTAAAAATCCTATAATCATGTCGGACTTTGACAGTAAAAAAGCTTCGGATATAATTCCAATTGTCGACGGAAAGCCAAAACATGTTGATATTTTCCTTTCGATGATAGAAATGGTTCATTCTGAACTAAATGAGCAAGGAAAACAGAAACTAATAAAATATGTAATGGTGATAAAATTAATAGACAGAGTCAGGGATATTCTTATTATAGAAAATACACCTACAACTTTCGAAGAACTTAAAACAGTTCTAATAAAGCATTTCAAATCCGCAAGAACAGCAAGCAGCATACATTTCGAATTAAAGAATACCAAACAAAAATGCAATGTACTTAACTACAAAGAACGGATTAACACTTTGATGGCGGACTTGACATTGATACAGATTTCAGAACTAGAGGACAGTTCAAATCAAGTAGCTCGGTCTACGGTTAAGACTATGAACTGGCGCTAGAAATTTTTCAAGAAGGTTTAAATAAAGACATAAGAACCACTGTAATAGCTGCATAACCCAAAACTTTGGCACAAGCCTATGACATTGCAAGTGCACAAGAAAGAGCATTACAACTATCAGATACATTTACGACCTTACAAATAAATAATAATAGACGAAACTAATACAATAACACAAATAGAAACAATTCAGGGTTCACAGAAATAGAAATTATTTTAATCCACAGATGGATAGAAATTTTAACATCAGTAGGAATAATAGAAACTGTAACAACAACAGAAATTATAGCAATATCAACAGAAACTCTAACAGTAACAACAGAAACCATAACAACAGTAACAGAAATTATAACAATAACAGACACTATGACAACATCAATAATAACAATAGATATAACAACAACAATGCATCCAACAGAGGTAATAGATACAATAATAATTCAAGAGGAAGAAGCTATTCCAATGTTCATTCTATACAACAACAACAGGGAAACGTACAAGCCCTGGAGACTCAATACGAATCTCCGAACAGGGAAAATTAAGGGTTTATACACTACATATTGGGACATCAAATTTTCTTTTTTATCAGTAAAAAACGTTAACTATAAGTTAACATTTCTAATAGACACAGGTTCAGAGATATCACTCTATAAAGAAAATGTAATATACAACTATTACAAAAATACTGACAATATTTGCCAATTAAGTGGCATTACAAATGAATTCAAGGAAACTTTAGGTTCTACTAACACACAGATTTCAATTAGTGGACGAAACATTTCCAATCATAGCTGATGGAATTTTAGGAATAGATTTTTTCTGTAAATATAGCTGTCAGATTGACTATGAAACACTGACTTTAAATACTTGCATAGAGGGAGAGGAAATAACAATCCCAATAGAGATTAACACAAAAAGAATTCATAATATAATTATACTCCCAAGAACAGAGAAGATAGTACCTATAAACATTGACATTGACATTATACCCCCAAGAACAGATAAGATAGTACCTATAAACATTGACATAAAAGAGGATAGTGTCACATGTAGTAAAGAAATAATAAACGGAATATTTTTAGCAAACACTATAATACCCAAAGATGACCAACGTTATGTTAAAATTTTAAATACATTAGAGGAACCAGTGCGACTAGAAAAGTTAGGAGTCACAACAATACTATTAAAAAATTATACAATTTATAAAACTAACAAGCGAAATAGCAATAATCATTCAGAGCAAAGATTGAATAAATTGCTAGAAAAACTAGATTTCAAGGACATGGAAGAAGAAAATAAAAAAGTCATATGTGATATTCTAAGAAAATATCAAGAAGTATTTCATCTTGAAGACGATTTAAATGATAAATGACGAATTAAATGATAACACACCTACTTACATTAAAAACTACAGACTGTCACAGACACAATTAGACGAAATAAGCAAACAAGTACAAGAGTTATTAGAAAAGGACATAGTAGAACCATCTATTAGTCCATATAATTCTCCATTATTATTAGTACCAAAAAAAGGACAAAACGACACGGAAAAATGGCGTTTGGTTGTAGATTTCAGACGTTTAAATGATAAGATAGTAAATGACAAATTCCCTTTAACCAGACTTGAAGATGTATTGGACAGATTAGGTAGAGCTAAATATTTTTCCATTTTAGACATGACAAGCTCATTTCATCAAATAGAACTCGAACCACAATCACGACCACTAACAGCATTTTCAACACCGAACGGTCACTTTCAGTATACAAGACTACCATTTGGTTTAAAGATATCATCTAACAGTTTCCAAAGGATGTTGACAATAGCTTTATCTGGTTTAGATTCGGAAGCATTTTTGTACGTTGATGACGTCATTATTTTCGGATGCAGTTTGAAGCACCACAATGAGAACCTCATAAGAGTGTTACAAAGACTAAAACAGTACAATTTGAAGCTGAATCCATCAAAATGTTGTTTCTTAAAACCAGAAGTTTTGTATCTGGGACATTTGATTACAAAAGATATTATTAAAACCGACCCGACAAAATACAAAGTAATTGTACAGTATCCTGTTCCAAAAAACTCAGACGACGTTAGACCATTCATAGCTTTCTGCAATTATTACAGAAGATTCATTCCAGACTTCGCCAAAACGGCAACTTGTCTTAATAATCTATTAAAAAAGAAAGTATATAACACAATATAGATTGATAGAAGAATTTCATGACTCACCACACGGAGGACATTTTGGAATTAGGAAAACACTTTCCAAACTAAAACAAAGATATATATGGAAAAAGATGAATAAAATGGTTAGAAAGTACATAACAACATGTGATTCATGCCAGAAACATAAACAGATACAAAATACAAAAGAACCTTTTACTATAACAGATAAACGCTCACACGGTTTTGATACTGTTTTAATGGACACAGTTGGACCACTAAGACCATCCGGACAATTTAGATACATACTTACCATGCAGTGCGAACTGACAAAATATGTTGTTGCTTGTCCGATTGAATCAAAAGATGCCAAAACAGTCGCGAAGGCTTTAATAGAACATATTGTATTAAAATACGGTTTATTTAACATTCTCAAAACATATAGAGGAACTGAATTTACCAATGAATTGATGAGAGAGATTTGTGTATTATTAAAAATAAAACAAAATTTCTCAACACCTTACCATCATGAAACTTTAGGCACGATAGAACGAAATCATCGTGTCCTGACCGAATATTTTCTAAATTTTGTAAATGACAATAATTGGCATGAGTGGATATCATATTATACTTTTGCTTGTAATACGACACCAAATGTCGATACAGACTATTCACCATTTGAACTAATTTTTGGTAGACTTCCTAGACTGCCAAACGATATTTTAGAGGACACCAGAAAAATTTATAATACTGACAATTATTTAAATGAGCTAAAGATTAGACTTAATCACTCATTACAAAGAGCTAGAGAAATAGTTCTCGAAGTAAAAAAGAAAAGCAGATTAGAATCTAAACAGAATCAAAATAGGATAGATATTAGAATAGGAGATTTAGTTTTAGTTAAGTTTTAAATAGAAAGAAATATGAACCCCCATACAAAGTAATAGACATAGAAGATTTAAATGTAGTCATAGAAATTGATAAATCAAAAACAAAAAGAGTGCATAAAAATGTACCAAAAAAATATTTAAATCAACACACAAATATGTAGATAAGAAATATAAAGAATTATAAGAACTAATATGTAACAATATGAATAAGAAATATATAGAGTAAATACTTAAAATACACTTTATAAATACGCATATATATATGTTCATATGTTTAATTTTTGATTCTAACTTGGTTTCATTTTTAATAATACCCAAACTTAAAAGGGTAAGGGTGTAGTGTATGCATATATAGAATTAGTACTGTAGTATAATAGATACATATATAGAGTAATTACTGTAGTAATTTAAGAATTTCATTTACACTTTTTATTTGAACTTGAAAAAGTCAAATTCATTTTTTTGTTTACAATAAGTATTTTAAGAATTTCAGTTGATAAAGCCACTGACCAAAGTTAGTATTTTATGTTATGTCAGCAATAATAAATATTTGAGTTTTTGTTTGTATGAAATAATTTGTATGAGAAATAAAATTGTAATATGAACTCTATTTAAGTTAGTGAACTGTTGGTATGGGAATGTTTGTAATATGAAATTTGTATTAAAGCAAAAATGTTTTTCACGTGCCAATGGTTTATGGGAACCAAAGTAAAATTTGCTGAGACCGTGGGAACAGCAAATCAACTATTGATTTGTTGGTACCCCAAAATATTGCTGACCTATAGATTAATTTAGTATATAAGCTTGTATTTTTGAAAATAAAATTCAGAGTTAAATCAGAATTGAAATCAATTTGTATTCTTTCCTCATTAATTCTCGAGGGCATCTTAATGCTCAGTTTAAGCGGCAGAAGTGCTAAGAGAATACTTAACATAAAACCTTAAAACGCTAAACATTGTATACAATTTTGTTAAGTTAAGTTGAATTTATTGAGCCTTTTTATAAAACAATGGTAGATTACAAAAACAATAAATAACTAAGTAACATTTAAGATTATAATGTAATGTCTTAAAAAATATGAGTTTATTATACAGTACCAAACTTAACTAATAAGGATTTTTTATTTTAAAATTTTTAAAAATTAAAAGAAAATGCCCTTGCTCCCGAGACTAACAATATCGTGAGAGTATATCTCTTATAAACGTGCAATAATCTTAAAACTAATACTTAAAACATAAATGGAAAAAGAACAAAAAAACAAAAATTGAACACAAAATTAACCTCTATGAGAGCCAGGAAAAGTTTTCTTAAAAAAATCCGGTAATGAATTAGCCATGTTGAAATCTATAATTTCATTTTGTAAACCAAGAGGCGACAAGTATACCTATAGTTTTTAATTATGTCAATTGCATAAAAGCTTAAACGGGTCAATTTTGAATCTTTATAAATTATCATATTTGAATATCATTTAAATCTTTGAACAAAATATTTACCAATACAAGACCGTAAAATTGTTCTTTCGAATATTTAAAACTTATTCATAAGGGTGGGTGAAATAAAGAACCAAATTGGGAAACCGTATAATAATACTACTGGTAATAATACTGGTCTTAAACAAGTTTTATAAATTAACAATTTTGTTCTAATCTAATGATTTATGGGATAAAACTCTGCCAAAGCATCCTTTAATTTTATTAACTTTATTTAGTACAAATTTATGGTTTATTGAAATAAACCATTTAAAGGTATTTGAACGCCATTTAAACAAAGTTTTAGTCTTTTACTTTCAGGAACAACAAAGTATACACATTTACCAGACGCAATTCGTTAACAAATTGCTTCACTTTTAGATGCATTTATTTTTATCTCCCAAAAATCGTAAAATCTTTTTACTTTACATAAATGTCTGGACACAATTTGCAATGCTTCCAATGGAGATTCATGATGAACATAGAGCAGTGAATCATCTGCGTAAAAAATACCAGTTGAGTTTGAATAAATGAGAGCAAAATCGTAAATAAAAATATTATATAAATGTGGAGCCAAAATTGAGTCTTGAGGAACTCCACAATAAATTTGACCAAAAATCAGAATGAGAATTATTCAATTGAATACAAAAACGTCTATTGTCGAAAAAGCTCCTGAATAGTTTAACAATGTGAATATCAAAGCCTATATCATTCATTTTAAAAATAATTATATTGTGATATGCTCTATTAAAGGCTTTTTCTATATCAAGAGAAACTGCAACTGTACAACAACCTTGGAACTTTGATAGAGCATCTACAGTAGAATATCCTTTTTTAAAGCCGAATTGTTAATTTGATATATAATTTTCATCTAAACCAAAATCCATTTTCTCACGAACAATTTTCTCAAACAATTTGCCTAAATTTAACAATAAAGAAATAGGTCTCAAATTGTTAATGTTATTAGAATTAGCTTTCTTTTTAATCGGGACTATCTTTGAAATTTTCTAGCTATCTGGGAAATATGCATTATTTGAATAATTATTAAAAATTATAACTAAAAATTCGAAAGCTTTGACAGGAAATTTTTTATAATAAAATTGGAAATTTGATCGATTCCAGCAGATTTTTTATTGTTTAGTTTTTTTAGAATGAGACACAATATAATCTAAATTTATAAATCTATTGTTGTTTAATGAATTTAGCGATGAAAAACTACTATCAAAATTTATTATTATTATATTGATCTATAAGAGTTATATATCTGCGATGTGTCCCTTTCCAAAAGACTCCCAGAAGATTTGTTTAACTCTGTCTCAATATCAGATATATTAGAGTCATAATAAAGTCCTCGCAACACTAAAGACTTTCGTGTCAACTCCGATGATGTAAAAGAATATGATTCAATATTCTTTTCTCTTAGAAGTTGCATCATTTCTGTGTGTGCCGAAACATTTTGTAGTATCAACAGAACGCAAATTTGATAAATCAATTTTTAAATCACCATTAGAATTTCTTTTATATTTTTTATTATTAACTACTTCAAAATTAAAATCATCACCTGAATATTTTTCCAAAAATTCGTCTTGAGAAATATAAACATCATCAATACAAATGGGTTGTTGACTGCAGTTATCAGCTTGGAAACTTTGAATAACCATAGTTGTTTTTGCGATATCATTTTTTTCAAGGAGCTTGGTTTCACAGGATGAATTAAAACAGGATTGGGGTTTTGAGAATTTGCTCTTGTAAATTATTTGAACTATGCGGCGTGCCAGATTCAATAATTGTAATATCAGTGGTTGATCCAGAATCGTTGATAAGACATTGGGTTGCATTATTGATTTTTGAAATGCCATCATTATTTACCGACATTAAAACAGTTGGAGGATAATTCCAAAGTTTATCTGGCGGTTTTTTAATTTTCTTACCAATAGGTACAAGCGCTTCATCCATTTTTAAGGACCAAGCACAAAATTGAAAACGATTTGTTTTATATTAAAAGTTTTAATATTTTTATATTTTAAATTGAACAGAATATGTCTGTCTTCTAAAAGCTATTCAATTTTGTTAAATTATATTAATTTAAAAATTTTTTATATATATTTCAGTAATTAATAAAGAAAAGCAATTCAATTTAAAAATTTTTTATATATATTTCAGTAATAAAAACTAAATTTTTCTTTAATTTATTATTATAATTTACAACAAACAGTGCGATTGTTATGCAAGTGAATCTGAGTTTCTAATAAAAACAAGTTTTAATAGTTTCAATAAAGTTCAGCGTTTTATTTAATACAAGAAAGGAAACTTGAAAATAATTTGTAATTATACCGCGTGTTCAGTCAAACTCAGACTAACTTTAGTATAGAGAAAGAAAAGTATGTATGCTATTTGACCTTCGTTTAACATTAACTATGAAACAATATGAAGAAAGAGATAATGTAAAGTGGAGTAAAGTAAAAGGCAAATTACGGATAAATAAACGGTAACATTCTCCCCCTTGTAAGCGCGTTACGAATTATTCAGCTAGCCGTTAAATAAGTATGTATGTGTACCTTCTATTACAGCTTTTTCATACACATCAATGCTCCAAGGGCGTGGCATATTTTGTTCCCGCCCACTTTGTGTATAAAACAACAGGAATAATTTGGTAGGAAAAACATAATTTATATTTCTAATAACGCACTGCAGTAATAGACTGAGACGTGGACAGACAGTGTATAGATTTGTTGTGTTTTTTAAGCAGGAGTTCATGATCAAGAAATAGGTTGACATATTAATAAGAAATATTTGTGAAGGGGGAGATATTGAGTAAATAGTAAGAAATTATGAGTTTAATGATCTTAAGTGTGTGGAAAGAATGTAGGTCATTTGGTGATCTTAAGTGTGTGGAAAGAATGTAGGTCATTTTGTGGGAAAAGCGTAATCTTTATTTCTAATAATGCACTGTGTAGATAGAGACTAAGAAGTGGACGGACAGAAATGATATTGGTTGTGTTTTTAAGCGCGTGGCAATGTTCTCAATTATGGAAATTTTAAAAAATTCTTAAATTTAGTGGAAAACAAAGCAAAGAAGTGCTTGTGTGGGATAAGGAATTTTTTTAAGAGTAATAAATTCCTGCAGCTAATTGCTTAAATGTGAAGTTAGTTGAGATGGGTTAACATATTTGTAAGCGTGATATTAATATTAAGGTTTAGTGCAATGTACAATCTCATGTATATCAAAGAAATAGAGGAGCTGAACACAGCAGACAGACATATTGATAAATGTAAAAACATGCTAACAAGTGTAGTTACAGATAGATAAGAATATATAAATATTTTACACATTATGAAAAATACACAATCTAGGAGGTCATTGAATTTTGATTTTTGGTTTTCGTTCAACAGAAGCGATATGTGAAAAGAATGCCAAAGAAGAATTTAAATTTAAGTTTTTGTTTTTTATTTAATAATTTTGTATGTTTAGAAAATCGTGTGGGGGGAAATAAATAATCTTTATCTATAACTCTATGACGCTATGAAGTAGCGAAGTACAAACATATGGTCAGATCGACAGATGGGCAGACACACAGGCAGACTAACAAATAGTAGACGGATAGTGTGGAAGTGTGAAGTCATTTTTATGTCTTTAGTGTTTGGGTTAGTTGTTTTTCTGTTTATGGATGTTTATGAATCAATAATTGTTTAATTTGTCCCCCATCAGTGCGAAGAAAGAAAATTTACAAATTCTATTTATTTAAAATTTAAAAAGTAGTCGTGATTTATGAAATTAGTGTTTACAATGCAATTAATGTATAAACAAATGCTTCCAATGTAATTTTTTGTTTGTGGAGTTTTACCGTCATAATTTTTGTATAAATAGAGTAAACCAAGTGGATATATGCTGATGAATCAATAAGTTCTCAGCTCCTCAATAAAAGTGATATTTTGAAGGCCAACTATCATATTCAAAGAATTGCAAGGAATTACTATTTACATACATACGTATGTACCTACATACATCAGAAGTGTATGAATAAAAATAGAAAAAATTATAATATTGCTTAACTTCTAGGGTTCAATGCTCTTAAATCGTATTCAATGATTTCGGCAAGAGTTTATTGTTCAACTTTAAATTATTGAATTATTACTTTACATACTTGAATATTCGATTTGTTATTGTTTCGGTAAGTGAGCAATTGTAGGAAAAAATAATTCTTATCGGTGCAAGAGTTATAACTATTGATTTCACAATATAGTGAAATTAATATAAATTTATAATTTCAAAATTTTGTGAAATTATTTATATGCATACATATAACTGTAATGAAAAGAAGTAAAACTACATCTCGGTGGAAGAGCTATAACTGCTGATTTCACAATATAGTGAAATTAATATAAATTTATAATTTCAAAATGTAGTGAAATTATTTATATACACACATATAAATCAATGTATGCATATATATGTAATCTTACTCTCTTTAATGTTGGAAAAAACATACATACATATGTATGTACGTATGTATTCTCTCTCAATCTTACTCTCTTTAATGTTGAAAAAAATATGTATATGAATTTATATGTGTGAGAGTGTGTGTGTATGTCATAATCAGAGACTTAAATTGGTGGTATAAATAGTTTAATCATAAGGGATTATAATTCATAATTATTCTGAATTTAGAAGTGTTCTTAACTTTATTTCAAATTTAAACGAAAACAAAAACACAATGGCTAACTTTACCTGTGAGATTTGTAACAAAGAGTTTAATCACAACACATCTTTAAGACGTCATATAATAATGCATCACAAAGAGGAACATGTATGTACACCATGTAATTTGATATTTTCAATAGAATTTTCTAAGCACCAACATGTAGTAGCTCACACCCCAAAAGTGGAGAAAGTTAGCATAAGTATATGGTTGTAAAGAATATGTTCTAAAAAAATTTTGGTCACATCATTTGCGAACAAATAAACACAAAGATAATTGCGTAGACCGTTTAGATAATAATACAAATTGTATTTCATCAATTTTTAAAAACCGCATCGTCACTTACTTATTGGAAAATAATAATAAAGCTAACTTAATACCAGAGAACTTTTTATATACAATTAATGCAAAAGTGATCAATATTTTAAAAGATGTGTTACAAAAACATACAAACATAAAATTTAACATTGAACTATTTTGTGAATACGTATTGGTTAAGGAAGAAGAAGATTCATGTATTATCGAAGTAAAGTCCCATCACACTAAAATGGTTATTGTCAGTATATCTTCGGCAAGAGATGATATTCTTGACCATTACAATGAACAATGTGATGTTATTATTAAAAAGATGAGTGAATTTCAGGATCGTGAAAGCGGTTGGACATTAACTGAAATATTACATTTAGAAATTAACATTAATGAATATAAATGTATTAGGGTCCTCAATATATTCCCTTACCACCAATAATACAGAGAAAGCATGCATGTATCTATGTACAAAATAATGATGAATATTGTTTCAAGTGGGCTATTATATCAGCACTATATCCAACAGATCATTCAAAAAAAAAAATTCAAAAAGATGTGCATCCTATAACGTTAGAAACATTAGTGATGAAATTATAACGTTAAGCCTAGTACTCTGTTCGAATTTGTGAAAAATGTTGAGCAATGATGAATATTGTTTCAAGTGGGCTATTATATCAGCACTATATCCAACAGATCATTCAAAAAAAAAATTCAAAAAGATGTGCATCCTATAACGTTAGAAACATTAGTGATGAAATTATAACGTTAAGCCTAGTACTCTGTTCGAATTTGTGAAAAATGTTGAGCAACATTTATTATTTCACAAGGAAAATTTTACATTTAAAATGTGGTGTCTATCTCGCAATTTGGAAGGATTTTACGATTTTATTGCTTTTAAGTATACCACACTGTTTTACAAAAGCCAGGTGATCAGCTGTTGTTCAAAAAATTCCGCATGAAATAATGCCCATTTGCTTTATTTCACATAAAATATTGCCAGAAACATTTCAATGTTTTTCCACAGCAAAAATAGAGTACTACTTCTGCAACATTTTTTCATTACTTTTTCATACAAATTTTTTATGTATGTAGTTTGACAGCATTCCGCATGAAAAACTGAACAGAGTACTAGGCTTTAGATAATAATATTGTTTTAAATTTTAAAAACATGAAATTTCCTCTGCAGATTAATCAAATAAAAGTCTTTGAAATCAACAAAGACTTTCATTGTATGTAATCCTGAAATAATTGTAAATGTATTTGGTTTATATGGTGATAATATAGTGGGTCCATACTACTTCACTCAAGCAGAAAGAGCTAATCACATTAATTTGTTGCTTTTAGAAGATGGCGATAGATTTCATTATGTATGGATTAAAACATATCAAGGTAACTAAGTTTAATCATATACATATTTAAAAAAATTAAATAAAGAAAATGTCCGGTGTAGAAAGTCTATCTTTATAATCTTAAATAATTTAGACTTTTTATTTGTTTTATTCTTGGTGCTCCGCGGTTAGAGCTACCAAGTGACTTTTTATTATTCTTGTCATTTTTACAAAAGTCTTCTGCTTATATACTATTTGGTTGAGTGTTTTTACAAATCACACTCAACCTCGTAATTCTATTCTTATCCTAATTAGTCTATACCTTAACATAATAAAATACCAGGCAATCATGAATTTTTGAGTGATTTCCAAAAGTCATGATTGAGTGAAACTTTAAAATTTAAAGTGTTTAAATCTATGGGAACCATATGGGAAATATGATCTATTTATTAACATTTTGTTTTAATAATTTTTATTTAAAACTGAAATATTTTGGGGTGTAATATAAAGCGTGGTGATCGGCGTGTGCGGACAACAAAGTCAAGGGCATTTTAGTGGTGCATTAATTTGAAGGCCACTTGACTGTTATTTACTTAAACTGTGTGTGGGAATTTATTATTGTAAATGCAATGCAACAACAACAACAATGTATTCTTTGTTTGTTTCTCCACTTGAACATTAATATTTATTTACCATACCAAATGTGTTGGTAAAGGGCGGTTTACATTATGCTACAAGTAATACGACATGTCAAATTTTTGTGTAGAAGAGTACAAGTAGTATCGTCTAAACATAATATGTAATGAAACTGTCCGACATTGAGAGAAAATACGGATGGAAATTTGACAGTCTTACGGCTCTCTTTATGTTTTGAAATTTTTCAAAAAATATTCTACTTCATTAGATCAGGGTTGTATTTTTCTTATTAATGCTACCTTTTCAAAGGCAAAACTCGTCAAAATACAGAAAACCGCTGAATATAGTGCAAAATAGATCCAGTGCAAAAAAATCCAGAAACAATAAAAAACTTTTGGAAAAAGAACGTGAACATTTTTTAAAATTCTTTTAGTTGTTGGTTTACAGTTTTTTTATTATAGCAATGGCTAGTACAACACCAAGAACCTTTTCCTTGTTACTTTTTTTTTTTAAATTTGGCATATTTTTAACAAGTACGCGCACTATTAATTTGTTTTCACTTTATTTTATTATTTTAACAACAGTTGTTTCAATTTTACTTAATTTTATTCAACACCAATGGTGTAAACGTAAGAAAAAAAAACCATACGATTTTTAATCTCTATTTTTTCATACGGATTGATTTTCATTTTATTTTCTCTTAGATTTTACGTACGTAAAGTCTTACTGTCTAAACTGCCCTTAATTAAGACTGTTTGTTACAGTACATGTGTGATGGTTATACTAACCGATCAGTCACACTACACCTCCGCTTTTCATAAGAATGTTCATATAACGTGAGTTTTATGGACATTTTTTTACAAAACTTAAAAGTGATTACATATTTGTTTTTATTTTATTTCTTTAATTTGTAAAGTAATTCTTATATTAATTTTTCTTAAACTATCCATGGAAGTTTTATTATATATAATATTATTTTTTATTGTGATATATCTTAAGTCTATTTTTATGAACTGTTTGTTCTTTATTTGTTTTCTTATCAACTATGGTTACATTATTTCTTAAATCTATTTTCTTAATTTTAAATGGTCCTTTGTATTGGATATCTAATTTATGACCTACTTCATTTTTTAATAAAACTAAATCTCCTAATTTAAAATTGTAATCTATTATATTTCTATCATAATTTTGTTTTTGTTCTACTTTATTTCTATCTAATAATATTCGAGCTCTTTTAAATGTTATTTCTAGTCTATATTTTGCCTCTTTGGCGTAGTTATCTATATTGTATAATGGAGTAATTTTATCTACCTCTGTGAATTCTGAAAATGTATTTGGGTTTTTTGAAAAAACTAATTCATAAGGACAATAGTTATGTACGGTTGATGGTGTAGTATTAAAACAATATGTGAAATATTTCAACCATTCATCCCAATCTGTTTTATCTATTGAAATATAGGAACGCACATATTCATTGAAAGTTCTATGACTTCTTTCTATTGTTCCTAGAGTTTGATGATGGTGGGCCGTTGAGGTTAGTTTTTCTATTTTGAGGAGACTACACAATTCCTCCAATATGGAATTTTTGTATTCTGTTCCCATGTCCGAAATGAACGTCTTCATCGGGCCATAGGTAAGAATAAAATTCTCAAATATCGATTTAGCGACTGTCTTAGCGCTTTTGTCCTTAATGGGTATCGTAACTAAATACTTAGTTAGGTCACATATAATTGTAATTGCATATTCATTCCCAGTGAGAGACATTGGAAATGGTCCTATTGTGTCTACGTATACTGTGTCAAATGCTTTATATGGTGTAGGCGTGATAGTCATTGGAACTTTGTTGTGCTTGAAAGTTTTTGACTTTTGACAATTTGGACATGATTTAACATACTTTGTTATGTCCTTTGTCATGTTCTTCCAGTAGTAATACTTTTTTATTTTTTGAATTGTTCTATATATTCCACAATGTCCTCCTTCTATGGGATCATCGTGATATTTCAGCATTATTTCAAGAATTGCCTTGGCATTCTTATTATTAATTTGGGTCACCTCATTTAATAGCGCTATTTTCAATTTCTTTAAATATTTATTGCCCATAATCTTAAATTCATTTGTTGAGATAAATTCGAAAATTTTCTCACTAGGTACCACTTGAAATTTTTCAATATTCAGTTTACCGGCCACTTTCTCAAGCCTAAAGAAAAATTGTCCTAAGTCAATTTTCTTATTAGTAAACAAATCATTTATTTGCATATTTGCAATGACAGATTTTCCACGCTTAATATAACATTTTGCGGGTGTAATCTTCAATTTAATATATTTTCTGACGTCAGTGTTCTTCAATGGTATATATATATATTGGGCTCTTTATTTGTGCTGAATTTATGCTGATTATTTGTTTTACTACTGTCTTTTTCTTTTTTATTTGTCATCGACCTAGTCGTGATCTTAAGAACATTATTTAATTTTTGGTTTATGTCTTTTAATTCATTAATTGTAATTCTTGATAACGCATCGGCAACGTAATTGTCTTTTCCCCTAAGATATTCTACAGTAAAATCATATTCTTCCAAATCTAAACGCATTCTGGTTAATTTAGAACTTGGATTTTTCATAGAAAACAAGTAAGAAAGTGGTCTGTGATCAGTGCGAACCAGGAAGTGTTTTCCATATATGTATGGTCGGAAATGTGTTATAGCCCAATGTATGGCTGTTAACTCTTGTTCAATCGTAGATTTATTACTTTCACCCTTGGTGAAGGTTTTTGATGCATATGCAATTGGTAATTGTTTTCCATTGGATTCTTGTGTTAACACTGCTCCACAAGCCTGTTTACTTGCATCTGTTGTTATACAAAATTCTTTTGTGAAGTCTGGATATTGAAGTAGTGTGGGTTTCATAAGTGCTTTCTTTAGATACTTAAACGCATGTTCACAATCTTTACTCCATTCAAATTGTACTCCTTTTTTGGACAATCTTGTTAAGTGTCTTGAATATTCCGAAAAGTTTTTAATAAATCTTCGATAATAGTTACAGAGCAGTTGTTCGTAATTGGTATTTTTATTGGTTGTTGCAAATAATAAGGGCGTAGGATAAGGTAATTGTAATCGTCATTGAAATCCAAAATGCAATTATATTTTTTTATGAAATCCATTCCAATAATTCCATCGCATGTTATTGGAAAGTCATTGTGTACAACTTGAAAATTGTGTGGTATTAGAAAATTATTGAATTTTAAATCTAAAAATGTACTTCCTATTGATTTGATTTTACCTTGTCCTATTCCAGTTAAGGTTGTTGTTTTGTTAGTATTAATTTGTTTTAGTGTGAAGTGTTCGCATTTTATTACTGATATATCAGCACCTGTATCTACTAATAGTGTTATTATGTTATTATTAATTTTAGTTTGAATATTTATGAAAAAACATAAGTTGAGGTTTAGATTATATACTTTTCTATCTATTGAATTGATCCTAGGGGAACTTCGGAGTTTTCCGACTTGTCTTCTTGTGAGTGTGTTGCTCTTACGTTACGTCTGTATCCTCTATTATTATTATTGTATCTATTATTGTTTCTGTAATTATTGTTATTATAACTATTGTTATTATAGTTATTTCTGTTATTATTGTTATTTCTTGGGAAAATATTTTTCCTACCAAAATTGTTGTTAGTTCTTTGAAAAGAATTTAAATTTTGCCTTGGTTTATAATAGAGTATGGCATTTTGTTGTCCAGTTGCTTCAGTGCAACTGTTCACAAATTTACTGACAGCTTCATTCATGCTGCTAAATTGACCTGCTTCCATGATAAGTTTTACTTTATCAATGGTGCAGTTTTTGGTTATTGCTTTTATAGCAACTTGTGTCGAATATTTGTTTGCCAATTCGTATGACAAACCATCTGAAATGTAGGCATTTTCTAAGGACTTTGTAATACTTTCTATTTCGTTGCAGTAAACATTAGCGGTTTTATTTCCTTGTTTTATGTTCATTATTTTTGCAGTTAGGACTTCTACTGATTCACCTTTAACGGTAATACTAAGTTTGTCAATAATTTCTCTAATGGTAGTTTCATTGCTTACTAAATTTCTTGCATTACCTTTTAATTTTGTTTTTATTAAACATATAGCTGAGAATTCGTGATAACCTTTTATTGATTCAACTAGAGTTAATGAATCAATGAAAGAACGTAAGTTTTCAGATTTTCCATCGAAATCTGTTATTAGCTTTGACGCTGTATTTAAGAATTCTACCAATGTTTGAGTCATTTTTGTTCTATGAATCGTATTTTCTAACTATTCTAACTATTTTCTGATCTTTGTTCTAGATAGGACCTTTAATTTTAAAAGTAATATTTTATCATTTTATAATTATTTTAAATTGCTACTTATTTATTTATTTTCATAATAAAGTTTTTTTAAGCTCTAGGTCTATTTTTTTTTTTTTATCAAAATTTATAATTTTATTTTCAATATTACAATAATTATTTATATTCTTAATTTACGTATTTATATTTAAAGTATGTTTTTTCATAATTTTTATTAATATTAACTTAACTTCTCTTAGAAGAATAATTTTCTCCCGTTTTCTTTGTTGGCGTAACCCTTATTCTTTTGGATTAGGCCACTTTCTATATTACTAGTCTTTTTTTTTTTTCTTTCGGAAACTTTCGTTTCCGCTGCCTGTTTTTGTATTCCGCCATAGTCAACGGCTTTGGACCATTTACGGACATAATTTTAGATGTAAAATTACAAAAAAAAAGTTTTGCCTCGAGCTGTTAACGCTTACAGGCCCTAAATTGCGTTATAGTTTGGCGCAATTTTTTTTTTTTTTTAATATAGGTTATTTAAAAATATTATTGTAAAAAGTATTATTATTGTTCTGGCTGAACCATCCTTCTTGCTTTATTATTGTTCTGGCTGAACCATCCTTCTTGGTTTATTATTGTTCTGGCTGAACCATCCTTCTTGGTTTATTATTGTCCTGGCTGAACCATCCTTCTTGGTTTATTATGCCTTTTGGCCAGGCTGTCATTTTTTTCTTCAATATAGATGTTGATGTGTGCAGGATTAGTCTTCATGCTCCAGATTTGGCAGCAGGATCGCCATGTAGAAAGTCTATCTTTATAATTTTAAATAATTTAGACTTTTTATTTGTTTTATTCTTGGTGCTCCGCGGTTAGAGCTACCAAGTGACTTTTTATTATTCTTGTCATTTTTACAAAAGTCTTCTGCTTATATACTATTTGGTTGAGTGTTTTTACAAATCACACTCAACCTCGGTAATTCTATTCTTATCCTAATTAGTCTATACCTTAACATAATAAAATACCAGGCAATCATGAATTTTTGAGTGATTTCCAAAATTCATGATTGAGTGAAACTTTAAAATTTAAAGTGTTTAAATCTATGGGAAATATGATCTATTTATTAACAGTTTTTGTTTTAATAATTTTTATTTAAAACTGAAATATTTTGGGGTGTAATATGAAGCGCGCTGATCGGCGTGTGCGGATAACAAAGTCAAGGGCATTTTAGTGGTGCATTAATTTGAAGGCCACTTGACTGTTGTTTACTTAAACTGTGTGTGGGAATTTATTATTGTAAATGCAATGCAACAACAACAACAATGTATTCTTTGTTTGTTTCTCCACTTGAACATTAATATTTATTTACCATACCAAATGTGTTGGTAATTAAGACTGTTTGTTACAGTACATGTGTGATGGTTATACTAACCGATCAGTCACACTACACCGGTCCTTCTCTATTGTTATTTTGCAGATTAATAAAAAGTTAATTAACAAAGCATAGACGACAATTGTAAATGCATGCTCGTAATCATCTACACTACACGACTCATTAGTAAGTTTGTTAAAGAATCATGATCGTAGTGGTAGTTGTGTTTCTTCGAGACGAAGTACTGAATTTATATAGTCATATGGAAATACGCCTTTACGTTTCATTAAATTGAACTATTCATCATTTTGGTATACTGATTTTACAGTTTTTAAATCGTCATCGGACAAATACTCTGCTAGTTTTTCTAAGCTTGATGACATAAACCTACAAGAATCTAGGAATCGTAGTTCTATTGTATTCTTTTCATTTATAGGGATTTTTTAGATATAAAAATATATGACTCTTTATTTAATGGAATGATATTTATATCACCTTCAATAGATGAAAGCTCCCTTATAAACAAATGACAATCATATGCTGAAAGATTATGAAAAAATATAGGTATGAAGCGTGCGATTTGGTACTCTAAGTTGCATTTGTTATGCGCTGGTCCTCTATATTCACCTGTTAAATGGCAATGATCAGCCACACGATCTTCAGCAGATAAAGTTTTTTTACAAATATGACAAATTGTGTCCTCATTTTGTTGTACCTGTTGAAGTTGTGTTAAGGAATTTATTGGTTTAACTATACTTAAATAATTATTATATATATCTAAACAATCTCTAATTAAATTAGTGAAGAAATGTTTATGTGAATCATTACCACTATATATTCTAAATATATCTAAACTAGTATTAAAAGAACATTTTACATAATAACTATAGGCAAATGGAATATGTTTTTGTATAGATTTAACGCTTACTGAATTTTGAACATTAATTGATTCTAGAATACATTCAAAATCAGCGTATACCACGAAAGGCACATCCATTTGCCTTTTTAAATTCTTAAAACTTACAAAATTGTTGTCTGTAGAAGGTAACGTAGTAACGATTTTGTTTCAATATTTTTTGTGACTCCGTAAGCTTTCCTTATTATGAAAGTAAATCAAGCAGGTGTTACACATATGTAAATATATGTCGTCTATGCTTTGTTAATTGACTTTTTATTAATCTGCAGAATAACAATAGAGAAGGACCGGACATTTTCATTACTTAATTTTTTTTAATATGTATGTTAGAGCAAAATGAAATGAATGAATATATGCTTAATTTATATTGAAGTACTTTTCAATTAATGTCAAAAAGAAATTGACGTCAGATCTGTACACCTGGAAGGTATAAAAAAAAGAAAAATGAGAACTGAAAAGTTGGTCATTATATAAAAATATTTGATGGTGTATAGAATTGAAAAATAATAGAAATAAAATAAAAAAAAGATTTTCTATCATCAGAAGTGGAATTAATTTAGCCTACACTGCACTCTATTGAAAAGATGGCTGAAGATGATTTTAATCTAAGAGGTCAGATTCCAGAAAATTTGAATCTGCAGGAGGAAAGTCCAGAGTCGAGATCTAACAATTTTGTAATTACGGTGGAGGCAATTAATAAAATTTTGGAATCCACACAAAGGTCACAATCATCCGACGCATTGGTGGGTTTTCCGAGTTTTGATCCGGATCACTCCCGCGTTGATATTCAGAAGTGGTGCACGGATATTGATGCACGGGTACAACGAGACGGTTTGCAGAATTTTGACATTTTGCCTAGAATACAAGTTTCTCTGCTTGGAAGAGCACAATTATGGTTCAATAAGTACGGATATCAACTTTATAGCTGGCCGGATTTACGTGCTTCCTTGATACATGCTTTTTCTAATGGGGCAGACATTATTACACAGCTCAGAAAGGTTGCCAACTCAGAAAGCAATGAATATGCTTCCTATACGGAGTTCGTAATGAAAAAGGTTTGTCAAATTAATCAATTACCTTTTGAAATTCCAGAAAACAAAATGGTCAAAATTGTCATCGGATGCATTAGTGAGGTGAGTTATAGAAATTCTCTTACATTTGTTATGCCATCAACTGTGCAAAGTTTGATCAATAATTTGTCTTCGATACGTGAAAAACCTTTGAGAGAAGTAGAAAAAATAACACGCCGTTCGCAAGAGGATAAATCAGTATCCAATATTGAGAAAAAGGACAAGTTACCTAATCCATTGAAACGTAGGCGCGTAGAGGATGAGAAACCTTGCTATGGATGTGGCAAAAAGGGTCATATTAGAGCTCATTGCACGGAAAAACAAAAGACAAACGAACTGGTTGTACAGAAAATATCAAGCAAACCCATAGAAACCGAACTTAAGTGTTCGTTTTGCGGAAAATCTGGACACAAAGAACAAACCTGCTGGGCTAAACAACGAGCTGACCGAAAACAAGTAAATCTATGTAAGACTTCGTTGGTATCAGATAATTATACTCCAGTGGTTATTAAGGGAAAGTAATATCGTTGTCTTCTTGACACTGGATCTGATTGTTCGTTGATAAGATCTGACATTGCTGACAAAATATCTGCGAAAAGAACTACAAACTTACTGTCTGTGAAATGTATTGGGAGAGAACCTATTTTACTATCTGAGAGGCTTGAAACATATGTAGAATTTGAAGACCTTACTGTTGAGGTTAGCCTTTATTTGATTGATAAAAAACATTTACAAAATGAAATTATTATTGGTAGAGACATTTTGAAAGATCCTACCCTTACAATTACGGTTACTGCTAATGGATCGTACTTACATCACAGTAAGTCAGTTTTTTGTCTCAAAACCAAAAATATTGTTATCACAACTGATAGTATGTCAAAGCCTCGTACAAAGGAGTTGGATGTTGTTTTAGATAAGTACTCCAAACACTTTATAACGGGTTTTCCTACGGCAAGAGTAACTACAGGATCCCTAAGTATACGTTTAACGAAAGATGACAATATTTTCTTTAGGCCATATAGGATGGCACACAGTGAGAGGCATATAACAAAAGAAATTGTTGCAGATTTGATAAATAATGGTATAATAAGAGAGAGCCAATCACCGTTTGCGAGCCCAATGATTCTTGTCAAAAAGAAAAATGGACAGAATCGCCTTTGTGTAGATTTTAGAGCACTTAACAAAATAACTGTAAGGGACCGCTATCCTTTGCCGAGGATAGAAGATCAACTAGATGAATTGTCTGGAAATAAATATTTTACATCATTGGACATGGCATCTGGTTTTCACCAAATTCCAATTGCTGAGGATTCTATAGGAAAAACTGCTTTTGTCACATCCGATGGACATTATGAATATTTGTGTATGCCATTTGGTCTCGTTAATGCACCTGCTGTTTTCCAGAGGGCTATAAACGTGGCTTTAGGTGAGTTAACACATCATCCATGTATACCAAACATGGATGATGTGTTAATAGCATCCAAAACCATTGATGAAGGTCTTAAAAAGCTTGATATTGTACTCAAGGCATTAGTTGGAAGTGGGTTTTCTTTAAACTTGGATAAATGTAAATGTCTTCAAACTACTATTGAATATTTAGGACGAGAAGTATCTAGAGATGGTATACGACCAAGCAAAACCAAAATTGATGCGTTAGTGAGTTCCCCGACACCAAGTAATGTTAAGCACGTACGTCAATTTATGGGGCTAGCGAATTATTTTCGGAAATTCGTACCAGAATTTGCAGCAAAAACTGCTTGTATCACGGCATTGACTAAAATTAATACGGAACTTGTATGGAGTAATGAATGTCAAGCAGCAAAAGATTACATAGTAGAACAACTCACAACTCGACCATTATTAGTATTGTTTAATCCTGATCTTCCAACAGAGCTGCATACGGATGCAAGTGCCAGTGGATATCTTATTTCAGCGAGTTAATGGAAGATTAACTCGAAGTTAATGGAAGATTGCATGTAGTTGGAGACACTTGCGGTGGTAAATGCGATGAAACATTTTAGGCATTACCTAATCGGTGTTAAGTTCTTGTTAGTTACTGACTGTAACGCTTTAAAGGCAACAAAAGAACAAAAAAAAAGAATTTACTTCCTCGCGTTGCTCGTTGGTGGATTTTTCTTCAAGATTTTGAGTTTGAGATTGTATACCGAAAAGGGAAGACTTTATCACATGCAGATTACCTTAGCCGAAATGTGCCAACAAAATCATGTTATCAAATTGAGAGTTTGTCCGAAACATGGTTACATATTGAGCAGCAAAATGATCCAGGCACATTAGAAATCATAGAGAGAATTAAAAGTGGCGATACCAACACATCAACATAGTTCAAACTCAAAAACGGATTATTATACAAGAAACTGGAAAATACTAACAAACTTTATGTACCCCAACAATGTCGACTGTCATTAATGAGACGTTTCCATGAAGAAAACTGTCATGTCGGATGGGAAAAGACTCTTATGAAGATACGAGAGCATTTTTGGATGCCGCATATGACTAAAAATGTCAGGAAGTTCGTGAATTCTTGTTTAATTTGTCTGGTGGCTAAAAGGCCGTCTGGAAAGAAACAGTGTGAACTTCATCCAATAGAAAAGAAGCCAATTCCATTCAATGTGGTTCATGCTGATTTTATGGGACCATTTGACGGGAAAGACCATCGTTATATTTTCATTTTGATTGATGCTTTAACAAAATTTGCAGTTTTATTTTCTTGTAAAACCCTTACAGCTGCGGAAACTGTTCACATGTTTTATAACTATGTAATGCTATTTGGAGCTCCAGCCAAACTTGTAAGTGACAGAGGCACTAATTTTACTAGTGCTGAGTTTAAAAACTTCTGCATGTCGATGGGAATAACACATCATTTAATTGCTCCTGGTGCTAGTAGAGCTAATGGACAAGTGGAACGTTATGTGGACACTGTTGCTAACTTATTAAGAACTAATTTAGATAAATGTGGTGTACAACTAGCTCTTAATACAACTGTTAATAAAACAACTGGATTTTCTCCGTTGAAGGTATTAACAGGTATATCGGGTAAGACTCCAGATATTAGTGCATTATTAGCAGAGCTCGAAATTGAGCCACAATTTGACGACGTAGAAGAAATACGAAAGCTTACCAGTGAACGAGCAGAATTAAACGCAACTAGAATGAAAATCAGATTTGATCAAAATAATGCAAACCAACTCAATTAAAAATTGGACAAAAGGTTTTCTATTGTAGTAATCAAAGGCGTAAATCGAAGTTACAGCCTTATTATCGTGGTCCTTATGAAATAGTTGGTGTCCTTCCCAATGATCGATATAAGTTGAAGAAAGAAAACTGTAAAACTTTTGTTGTTGCAGCAAGGGAGGTCATTCGTCCTTTAAATGACAGTGAAGACGAGAAGGATATTAGTAACTAATATAAGGTAAAATTTTCTAAAAAAAAAAATTATTCATTCAATAAGAATCGAATTCATGAACAAGCTTAAGATTGCCTCTGAGTCATAACTTTCAAGTAATAAAGTGTTGAAGTTTGAACAAGCTTGAGATTGCCTCTGAGTCATAACTTTCAGTTTAGGTGTTGAAGTTTTGAACAAGCTTAAGATTGCCTCTGAGTCATAACTTTCAAGTAATAAAGTGTTGAAGTTTGAACAAGCTTAAGATTGCCTCTGAGTCATAACTTTCAAGTAATAAAGTGTTGATTTGCAAACAAGCTTAAGATTGCCTCTGAGTTGCGATTCAAAGAGTAACATCTGAAATAATAATTCTGTTTACAGCTCTGAATATCTGGTGGTTATTTATACAAGGGGACAGATAACTGCTGTGGAATTTGAAAATGAATTCGTGATTTCTGTAAACTGTTTGTTTTTTTTTTCTTTTTGTGATTTTATATTGTTCTTTCTGTAATAAACAAATGATTGTTTTGAAAACAAGAAGTTTGAATTCATCGAGAGCGATGATTTTACAGGATAGCCGTGTTAGAGCAAAATGAAATGAATGAATATATGCTTAATTTATATTGAAGTACTTTTCAATTAATGTCAAAAAGAAATTGACGTCAGATCTGTACACCTGGAAGGTATAAAAAAAAAAGAAAAGTGAGATCTGAAAAGTTGGTCATTATATAAAAATACATCGTGTACATACATGTTCCTCTTTGTGATGTGTTGTGTTTAAACTCTTTGTTACAAATCTCACAGGTAAAGTTAGCCATTGTTTTTTTTTTGTTTTCATTTCAATTTGAAATAAAGTTAAGAACACTTCTGAATTCAGTATAATTATAAAGAATAATCCCTTATGATTAAACTATTTATACCATCAATTTAAGTCACTGATTATGACATACACACACACTCTCACACATATAAATTCATATACAAATATGTTTTTTTTCAACATTAAAGAGAGTAAGATTGAGAGAGAACACATACGTACATACATATGTATGTTTTTTCCAACATTAAAGAGAGTATGATTGCATATATATCCATCAAAACCTTTTAGTTTGTGCGTTGATAAGTGCGGTCGTGATTTTTTTAAGCTCGCATTAACAAAAAACAAATCATACATTGTGTGAATAATTTAAACAAAAACAAAAAAAACAAACCTGTTTTAATACAACAACAAAGTTGTTTGTAAAATATTTTTTTCTTTCTTCTTATTTTAAACAACGGCATATTGAATTGCTACTTTAAAAATAAAACAAAAACAATAAAGGCTAATGAGCCTCTTTAATTTAAGCAACAAAAATGTTGACAATATTGAAATAAATAAAAACAAAAAAACTATTGACAATTTGTATATAAATGCCACGCCAGTTTTACGTGCACAATCTTGTTCCTCGCTGTTGTTATGCGATGACAATAAAATAACTACAAACAAGTCGCCTTCTGAACACAGTGTTACCAGAACTAATATTGATAGTGTAGAAAAACCTAAGACACAAGTAGGAATGGACAGATACATAACTGTATTGAAAAGAGATCGAAGCCCTAAATCTTCGCAGATTACACTAATGGCTAAAGTACAAAAAGACAAGGACTCTAACGGAATAAATTCCCATAATCGTTTTGCTATTTTAGATAACGAAACAAGTGAAAAAAACGGCACCCAGGTCGTTCAAACCACCTCCAATTTATTTAAGGGAGAAAAACTCCAGCGACCTAATAAAGAAGTTAATTACAGTTATTGGTGAGAACACATTTTATGTAATTCCCATCAAGCGTGGCAACATTGATGAAACTAAAATTTAATTTATTGATGAAAATAGTTATCGTAAAGTAGTAAACGAGTTTGAAAGCTGCAAAAAGAACTTTTATACCTATCATCTGAAGAGTAGCAAAGGTCTACAGGTAGTTATCAAAGGTGTAGACTCATATGTTGATCCAGTAGAAATAAGAGCTGGCCTCCAAAAAGCAGGATTTAAGGTTAAAAGTGTAGACAATCTCAGAAATCGAGAGCGTGTCCCTCAACCTCTATTTCGCGTTGAACTGGAACCTGGCGATATTAGATTGAAGAAGAACGAAACGCATCCGATTTATAATCTAAAATATCTGTTACACAGCAGGATAAGTGTAGAGGAACCACATAATTGGTCAGGACCTATACAGTGTCTAAATTGCCAAGAATACGGCCATACAAGGGCTTACTGCAAGTTGCCTCCGGTTTGCGTTCCGGTTTGCTCTCTGAATGTGATATCAAGCGGACAACCCACCTATTGGCCTACTGATCGACAAAAAATACCTGATGTTATTGATTTTGGCGTGACTAAAGGTATTTCGAGAGAAATGATTATGGTTGAAGCGTCTTCAGATCATTCACCCACTATAGTCTATATATGGAACCAGCAAAATATTGTGTCACCAACAACTAGCACAAGCATTAATTGGTTGAAATGTAGAAAGTATCTCAGTACTCACTGTTCGGAAAATATACCGCTGAGAACACCAGAAGACGTGAATCAAAGTCTTATTAGTTTTGATCAAATCCTTAAATCAGCTGCTCAACATGCAACAGTAACCCGACAATCAGCTAGATACAATAAAATTTACTTTGTAGATGTCGAGCGGCTCTTGGCTGAAAAAAGAAAAATTCGAAAAGAGTGGCAATCAAACAGATCTCCTGAACTCAAATCTAAACTGAAAGATTGCACGAAACGGCTAAGACAGCTACTAGAATCTCTAAGAGTAGCATCTCCGAAAAATTACTTGGAATACCTCGACGCAACTGCACAATCAGATTATTCATTATGGCGCCCATGTAGAAACCTTAAAAGACTGGTCGTATGTAAGCCTCCCCTGCGAACTTCTTGTGGAGACTGGGCAAGAAATGATATCAAAAAAGGTAAATTATTTGTTTTTAATTTGAAAAAGGTTTTCACTCCAAATATGTGTACTGATATAGTTGAGTTGCCACCAGTAGAGACTAGTGCCATAGTTCCCCTAAGATTTGAATTTAGCGATATTGAAAGGGCAGTAGCAGATTTAAACACCAAAAAAGCCCCTGGCGTTGATAAAACAAGTAACAAGACCGTATAGGTCGCATCGCCGTCTTACGTCTTGAGTATTTTCCCACAGAGTGGAAGATTTCTTTGATTACTATGATTCCTAAACCAGGAAAAAACCACACAAAAGTAGAATCATACAGACCTATAGGCCTCATATCAAACATGTCAAAGCTGTTTGAGAGAATATTAATAACTAAGCTGAATCCGATTCTTAGCGCGAAAGGATGTATTCCGAACCATCAATTCGGCTTCAGAAAACAACCTAGTACGATCCAACAAACACACAGATTAGTAAATGTAATTAAAACGACCTTTGAAGAAAAAAAATACTGTTCTGCGCTTTTTATCGACGTTTCTCAAGCATTCGATAAGGTTGAACTTGCCGAAAAACTTGTATAAGCTCTTAAAAAATTATTTAACGAATCGGAAGTTTTTACTAAAAGAAGGTGACTTTTTAAGCTCGCCACAGCTAATTGAAGCCGGAGTTCCCCAAGGTGGTATTTTGGGACCAATTTTATTTTTACTTTACACATCAGATATGCCAATTAGCACCCTAGTCCACACATCAACTTTTGCACATGACACAGCTTTTTTAAGTATTCATGAAAGTGCCCAAGAAGCATCACAACTTTTACAAGACCACATACTCAATTTGGAAAAATGGCTAGAAAAATGGAGAATAAAAGTGAATGAACAAAAATGTACTCACATAACTTTAACACTGCGTAGGGACTCATGCCCTCCTATTCGCATAAATAACCAAATGGTACCACAGCTTTCAGCCATTAAATACCTGGGTATACATATTGACCGTCGCCTTACTTGGAAATGCCACATAGATTTCAAGTTAACACAAATGAAATTAAAAGCAGTACAACGAAATTGGCTTATTTCAAGTTGGAAATGTTAAAGACTCAATCACTAAGTTTTTTGTATTTAAGAATAAAAAAATCAGGAAAGTTTCAGGCCAATTGGAGCATTTTTGGTAAAGTTAAAAGTTTTTTTTTGATAAATACAAAAATAAATATTAATTTACACACAGAAATTTGCGATTTGCTGGTTGCGCCAAAACCACGTAAGCGACAGATTTGGCTACAATTAATTGTAAGTAACAAATTTAAAAAAAAAGTTTCTATACCCTTCAGAGAGTCACACAGCCATGTTTTGTAAAAAAATTGTTTTGAAACTCATATTAAAGAACTTATTAAGTTTTTTTCGTTTTCTAAAAAACGACTTTTTGGCGCTTACGTGGTTTAAGAATAAACGGGACGATATCTAAAGAGGCTTGAACCTCATCCAAACCGTTTGGCGCGTAACATGCTGAACGAACCTGGTTACATTCGACTAAAAAGAAGATATACTGCTTTTCTTGGCCGTACATTAGAGGGATAATCCGCAAATGATTGCAAAATCCGTGAAACAAACATTATTTTTGTCTAGCACTGGCTGGACTTAAAAAGTATATTTTTCTTTTAGACTTAAGATATGAGTAATTATTGTTAGTTCAAAAATATTGAAGATACAATAAATAATTTATGAAAAAAAAAGAAAAAAAATATATATATGCATACATTAATTTATATGTATGTATATAAATAATTTCACAACATTTTGAAATCATAAATTTATATTAATTTCACTATATTGTGAAATCAGCAGTTATAGCTCTCCCACCGAGATTTAGTTTTACTTCTTTTCATTACAGTTATATGTATGTATATAAATAATTTCACAACATTTTGAAATTATAAATTTATATTAATTTTACTATATTGTGAAATCAGCAGTTATAGCTCTCCCACCGATAAGAATTATTTTTTCTTAGAATTGCTAAGTTACCGAAATAATAACAAATCGAATATTTAAGTATGTAAAGTAATAATTCAATAATTTAAAGTTGAACAATAAACTCTTGCCGAAATCATTAGTTACGTAATCATTGAATACGATTTAAGAGCATTGAAACCTAGAAGTTAAGCAATATTATAATTTTTTTCTATTTTTATTCATACACTTCTCATCTATGTAGGTACATACGTATGTAAATAGTAATAACTTAAAATCTTTTTGAATGTGATCGTTGGCATTCAAAATATTTAGCATGACAAAATATCAGTTTGAGGAGCTGAGAACTTATTGATTCATCAGCATATATCCACTTGGTTTACTCTATTTATACAAAAATTATGACGGTAAAACTCCACAAACAAAAAATTACATTGGAAGCATTTGTTTATACATTAATTGCATTGTAAACACTAATTTCATAAATCACGACTACTTTTTAAATTTTAAAAAAATAGAATATGTAAATTTTCTTTCTTCGCACTGATCCTAAAAATATTAACAGAAAAACAACTAACCCAAACACTAAAGACTTCTTATCAACATCTTTTTTTACTCCACATAAAAATGACCTTAACACTTCCACACTATCCGTCTACTATTTATTAGTCTGCCTGTGTGTCTGCCCATCTGTCGATCTGACCATATGTTTGTACTTCGCTACTTCATAGCGTCATAGAGTTATAGACAAAGATTATTTATTTCCCCGACACGATTTTCTAAACATACAAAATTATTAAATAAAAAAACAAAAACTTAAATCTAAATTCTTCTTTAGCATTCTTTTCACATATCGCTTCTGTTGAACGAAAACCAAAAATCAAAATTCAATGACCTCTTAGATTGTGTATTTTTCATAATGTGTAAAATATTTATATATTCTTATCTATCTGTAACTACACTTGTTAGCATGTTTTTACATTTATCAATATGTCTGTCTGCTGCGTTCAGCTCCTCTATTTCTTTGATATACATGAGATTGTACATTGCACTAAAGCTTAATATTAATATCACCCCTACCAATATGTTAACCCATGTGAACTAACACTTCACATCCTCTGCGATGGGTGGTCACCTTGACTCTTCAGACACGGTGCAGGGGCTTAAACATCAAATTGATGTGAACTAAGAACCACCCACCCATAGGTCGAGGCGTCTGTACTCCAGGTCAGGGGCGGCCGTGTGCAAACTATGACTTCTCCTTGTGGTCGACTTGGTCGGTCTATACCGCTCTGGTAGCGTCTGTTCCCTAGGTTAAGGACGACTACTGGAGACTTTATTCGTCCGTCTTTTTGTCGGTCCGTGGGGGTTGTTTTTATTAAATCCAAGATGTGTCTGACTCATAGTGAGCGGCATCTTGGTCTGCGTCTGTCTCCAGTGGAGCGGCAGTCTTTCACTACACCTCTGGTGGAGGTATAAACCACCCCCCCCCCCCAAATGAAATGAATAATAAAAATAATGGCCCTATGTCCTTGGTCGAGGGTGCTAAAATCTCCAAGGGTAATAACGTGAGTACTCAGGCGGAGGCCACAGGTCTGAGTGCCACTGATATTTCTGTGCCCACGACTGACCGGATAGGTAACCCAGGTTCGGGCGTGAGAAACGGTTAGACCGTGCCCCATGCTACTCCTGGACCGAACACGATCGTCACCTCCGCGATTCTGGATGAACGCCCTTCTACTTCTAGTGGGGCCTCATCTGGATCAAGGAAGGGCGATGACCAATGCTAGCAAAGGCTCCAAGATGCTGGCTGCACAAAGCTCTAAAGGTCAAGCATCTGTCTCGAAGGGTCCCGCAAACAGACCTAGCGGTAAACGGCAAAGGTCGGGTGATACGCAGATACCTGACAGTAAACGGTTGAAGCCTTGAACTAGCTTAACGTCAGCTTCTGAGTTACAAGTAGCCATTATTGATCGTAACCACCCCGGTGGTAAGATTACCAATGAAAGATGGCTGCTCTTAGAAGAAAAGATCCTACGCAGATTGATCGACGAACTCGCTCATAATGAGTACGACTCGTTCACTGCGTTTGACGGCGCTAAGTGGTCAAAGGGCGTCAAGATCATCGGATGCGGTAATGAAAAGGCCTTAGGCTTCCTCAAAGACTGCATCCGTGATGTTGGCGAACTATGGCCATGTGCCAAAATAGAAATCGTCCCCTTGGACCAGGTTCCGTTTCAGGCGACAGTTAAGGTATGGGTTCCTCCTCCTATTTTGGAGGATGAGGCCATCCTTACACTGATCAAGCGTCAGAATAAGAGCCTTGGCACCGAGAGTTGGGCGATTGAAAGAGGACGCGCAAGGGACAAAGGGGAAGGAAAAGATCTCTGAATCAAAATCGATTCAGAATCCCTCCGTCTCCTACGTCCCTCTCAAGGCGTCATCAAATATGGGCTTAATCAGGTTCGGCTGATTCTGCCCGCAGAGAAACGCGATGGCAATTCCGAGCGGCATGAAGGTGGTACAGATTAATCTGCATCACTCCGAGGCAGCATCGGACGACCTGCTGCGTTTCATGGAGAGGGAAGATATCCACGTGGCCTTAATCCAAGAACCCTGGCTTGTAGCCAACAAGGTTCGCGGCGTCCGGTCACGAAAATATATGCTCTTCTCTCCAACCCAAGAAGGTAAGATAAGAAGCTGTATTTTAGTTAGGAGGGATGTTAATATGTTTCTTTTATCTAATTTCAGTGCGTGTGATCTGACGGTAGCAGCGTTCGAACGCAAGGGTCTCCCGACGGTGATCCTGGCATCAGCGTATCTACCATACGATGAAGATGATACGCCTCCACGTGCCGTACGCAACCTGATTCATTGGTGCGATACAAGGGGCCACGATCTCATCCTAGGATGTGATGCGAATGCCCATCATACTCTGTGGAGGAGTACGGACATTAACACTCGAGGTGAGAACCTATTAGATTATCTTCTATCTACTAATCTTAAGATATGCAATAGAGGTAATAGACCAACGTTTTTCAATAGGATCAGGGAACAGGTCATTGATATAACATTGGTAAGCGATAGGGACTCAGTTAAGATAATTGATTGGGGGGTTCGGCTTAACTGTTCTTTCTCTGATCACAATAGAATTGTTTTTAGGGTACAACTTACCCTCGATGTAAGTAAACCCTTCAGGAATCCTAGGAACACGGATTGGGGGAAGTTCAGAACGCTCGAACTTATGCCACCTCCCACTTAGGGAATGTTGGCAGGCACACGAGAGCTGGATGACTCCACATCCTTTCTATCTAGGACACTAATTGAAGCTTTTCACTCATCATGCACTGAACGGCATCCGTCTAAGAGACTTCACCAGCCATGGTGGACTCCAGGGCTCAGGCAGTTACGCACAGAATGTAGGAGACTTTTCAATAAAGTGAAGCGGGACAAAGGACCCTCTGATTGGGCCGAATACCGCCGGAGTTTCAATAACTTCAAAAAGGAGACCAGAAGAGCGAAGCGAGAAACTTGGCAACACTTTTGTGGAGACTTGGAAAGTACCACTGAGGCGTCCCGTCTAAGAAAGGTGCTCTCTAAGGATCCCGGCATGTCAGGATTCTTAACTAAGCCAGACGGAAACTTCACTGAAAACAGTGTTGAAACTTTGAATCTACTAATGGAAACTTACTTCCCGGACTGTAAGGATGTCGAAGAAGAGCCGCTTTCTTCTGCGGCTATCTTCTCATCAGCTGTCCACAGTAGTGATTTAGTGGATTCCATTGTAGATGAAGCTAGGGTAGCGTGGGCTGTGAGTTCTTTTATGCCCTATAAATCCGCAGGGCTGCACGGCATTTTCCCAGCGTTACTACAACAATCGATAAAGGTTATCATGCCGTGGCTGATTTCCATTTTTAGGGGCAGCCTGTTGTATGGGTATATCCCCAAAGAATGGAAAGAGGTTACTGTGGTATTCATTCCTAAGACTGGGAGAATAAACCATGAAACTGCAAAGGACTACAGGCCAATAAGTCTGTCATCGTTTTTATTAAAAACACTGGAGAGACTGGTGGACGTGTATGTCAAAGGTCTTCTATCGTCAAGTAATTTCTGCGGGGCACAACACGCATACCTAAAGGGAAGGTCGGTGGAAACGGCAATGCATGATGTAGTCGGTACAATAGAGGATACACTGGACAGGAAGGAGTATGTTTTAGCAGCCTTTTTGATTATAGCGGGCGCTTTCAACAATCTAAATATATCCTCGATACTGGACGCCCTACAACATGTAGGGGCTGAACAGAAAATTATAGAGTGGACGGAGAATATGTTTCGAAGTAGAAGCATTATCCAGTCTTGGCCCTAGTACGATGAGGAAAGTTGTGACAAGGGGAACTCCGCAGGGGGGAGTCATGTCCCCACTCATTTGGAACCTTGTTGTAAATAAAATCCTCTTCAGACTAGGCAACGGAGGCGTTAAGGGTGTCGCGTATGCAGATGACGTTGTAATCCTTATCAGGGGTAAATTTTTATCCACGATAAGTGACCTTATGGAATCGGCATTAGGCCAACTACTCGCTTGGGCGAAAGACAACGGTCTGGGCCTAAACCCTAGAAAGACCGAACTTATTCTCTTCACCAGAAGATATAAAATTCCGGAATTTAGACTCCCAAAAATGGGTAGCATTACTCTGGAATTATCAAAACAAGCGAAGTACCTCGGTGTTATCCTAGACTCAAAGCACTCGTGGAAACGTAATGCTGAGAGCAGGATGAATAAGGCCCTATGTGCATTTTACGCATGCAAAAGGACCTTTGGCAGGAGATGGGGCCTAAAACCGTACATGGTACACTGGATGTACACGGAAGTGATTAGGCCCATCCTCACCTATGGAGCACTCGTCTGGTGGATAGTGGTGGACACTAAAGTTCACCTCTCTCTTCTGGATAAGGTCCAAAGGTTAGCGAGTCTCTCCATTACTGGTGTGATGAGGTCAACTCCACAGGCTAGTTTGGGGACAATGTTGGATCTGACCCCTCTAGATGTCTATATCAAACACGTCGCTGCTAGGTCGGCCTTAAGACTCAGGGAGTCGGGCGAATTAAGGCATTGTCGTGTTGGACATGGCACCATCCTACGGCAGGTGGGTGGCAATATCTTGAGGGAGCAGACTGATTACTTAACCCCTGTTATAGACCTCGACAAATCGTTTGTCGTGAAAATTCCTAGCAGGGATGAATGGAAGGAGAACTCTGTAATTCGGAACAATGCGGTTTCAATATTTACGGATGGCTCCAAGATAGACACGGGGACCGGATGGGGGATCTTCTCTGAGGACCTTGATCTTTCAATTTCACTTAGGCTTCCCGATACCTGCACCGTGTTCCAAGCTGAAATATATGCTATATTGGTAGCGGCAAGGAAAATTGGGGAACTTGCGATGTGACGGTTGCCCATGGGGAAATCAATATCCCCTTGGCCGAAACATCTAACATACTAGGAGAATGGTCGCTAAAGGAAACGGCTCGCAGGTGGTCTATATTAACCACTTGCAGATTATCTATAATTCTTTGGCCCTCAATTGATAAAAAAAAGGACAAAGGCACTACTGACCCTCGAGAAAAGCTCGTTAGCACTTCTGGTAGGTGTTATAACGGGACACTGTATGATTGGACGTATGTCGGAGCGTATGGGAATCTATCGTGGAGGGTGCTGCAGAAGCTGTATGGATGAGGAAGAGGAGGAATCAGTTCAACACCTTCTCTGCGACTGCCCGGCTCTTCAAGAGCGTAGGTCAAAGATTCTTTCAGGACCTGGACTGTCTCAGGGATGTGACACTGAGTAGCCTATTAGGCTTTGTGAAAAGCTCCGGGTGGTTTACAAGAACCACCGGTATTGGAGTTCTGTAGGGAATGGTGGGGGTTGATGATCGTTGGGGCATCACAATGGGCCTTATTTGCCTCCGAGTGAACTCGCGTTTTTGCGGGCGGCCCGTTTAACCGAACCTAACCTAAGACTTCACATATAAGCAATTAGCTGCAAGAATTTATTACTCTTACAAAATTTCCTTATCCCACACAAGCACTTCTTTGATTTGTTTTCCACTAAATTTAAGAATTTTTTTAAAATTTCCATAATTAAGAACATTGCCACTCGCTTAAAAACACAACCAATCTAATTGCGCTTTTCCCACCATATGACCTACATTCATTTCACACACTTAAGATCATTAATTTCTTACTATTTACTAATAATTTCTTACTATTTACTCAATATCTCGCCCTTCACAAATATTTTATCATGAACTCCTGCTTAAAAAACACAACAAATCTATACACTGTCTTTCCACGTCTCAGCCTATTTCTGCAGTGCGTTATTAGAAATATAAATTATGTTTTTCCTACCAAAGGACCTACATTCTTTCCACATACATAAGATCATTACACTTATAAATTCTTACTATTTACTCAATATCTCCCCCTTCACAAATCTTTCTTATTAATATGTCAACCTATTTCTTGATCATGAACTCCTGCTTAAAAAACACAACAAATCTATACACTCTCTGTCCACGTCTCAGTCTATTTCTGCAGTGCGTTATTAGAAATATAAATTATGTTTTTCCTACCAAATTCTTCCTGTAGTTTTATAGACAAAGTAGGCGGGAACAAAATATACCACGTCCTTGGAGCATTGTATGAAAAAGTTGTCCTTTACTTCCATTACCGACGTCCAAAACTGCTACTTTTGATACTGGTCTCTCAAGGATTTTGGAATTCGTTTTGACTTTAACCTTTTGTACTTGCCCGTCTTTTGCTAAGACAGTGATACCTTTAGGCCAGGTATTTTTTGGAAGGTCTTCATCTACTATAATCACGACATCTACTGACACAGGTGGTCTCTTCTTAAACCATTTACTTCTGCGTATAAGGGTTGGGGCGTACTCTCGTATCCATCGTCGCCAGAACTGATTAGCAAATTTCTGAGTCTCTTGAAAACGGTAACGTAAGTCGTAATTTTGGTCACACAATGGTTTGTTTCCGGAGCACCTAGTAACAAATGGTTGGGTGTTATAGCATCATCTTCGGGTGTGTCCAGTGCTACAAATGTCAGCGGACGAGAATTTATTGTGAATTAAATTTCACACAGGGCACATCTTACAGTTTCATCATTAAATTTGTATGATGGGTACATTACACGTAGTACGGTCTTGACAGATCGTATTAACCTCTCCCATGCCTCGCCCATGTGGGGTTCCGCGGGTGGATTAAACCGCCTTTTAATTTCATCGTATTTGTTTGAAATGTGGTTTAAATTAAGTAATTTTTGTTCCTCATGAAACATTTTTGCAACTGACTTAAAATTAGTGCGTTGTCCGTATAGATTTCTCGTGGGCTTCCACGACGGCTAATAAAATTTTGGAGCACATCACACACGAGTGTTAAGACTATGCACAACTTCGAGATGAATGGCTCCAACTGTAAGGTAAATAGGACTCCCCATCTTTTTTCATTTCGTCGGCCTACCGTAACATTCAAAGGGCCGAAAAATTCCAAGTCTTGCTGGTGGTATGGCTGCCATTTGGGACATTTTAGGTGAAGACGTATCACTCTTGCAACGTTGACAATTTTTCCTCACCTGTTTATACAACACTCTTAGTCGGGGAATATTGTATGTCGATTTTTTTTTGGTTAATGATTGATTCGTGTAGACAGTGGTGTGACCTTTCATGGTAGTGACGCACAAGCAGAAAGGAGATGTGGTGGCTATTTGGCAATATAATCGGATTATTGCAATTCAACATTTCAGCTCTCCGCGAGCTCTAAGTACCCCATAGTCATCTAAATAAACGTTAAGCGAATTAAGTTTGCTGGATTTTTCAATATTTTTGTTGGTTTTCAGGCAGTAGATCTCATCTGAAAACTCTGATTGCTGGGCGTTTTAAATAAGAGTACACTTTGCAGTTTGAATCATATCATAACTAAGACATGGTTTTTTACTTTTTTGAACTTTTGCTTTAAGTATGTTTACGTATAACAGAAATTGTGATGTGGCCCTGTACAGGTTCCTCCAACTTGAGAAGTCTTTTACATTGATTTCTAATTTTGTGTCAGTGGCGTCTATATGTAGGACACGATTTCGAACTTCAATGTTGTCTATGACGCCCAAATCTGTACATGAAGGCCAATCATTTTCGTCGTCCTTAAGAAATGAAGGGCCATGAAACCAAACAATTTCATTAGTTTCTACAATTTTAGTGGCGAAATCTGCCGGATTTAATTTTGTCGGAACCCACTTCCACTGTGACACAATGGTGGTTTCTAGTACCTCTCCAATTCGATGCATAGCAAACGACTTGAAATTACGAAGGTCCATAGCTAGCCGCTTCAATACGATTTTCGAGTCTGTCCACCAGAATAAGGAATTAATTGGTATACGACTGGCTTTTATAAATTTGGTTGCAAGTGTTACGCCGCTGCTTGAAGTTCTAGGCGTGGTATTGAGACCGGTTTTAATGAAGCTACCTTCGATTGGCTGGCGATAATTCTGAAATCTACTTCTTCAAGGTGTTCTATTCTTAAATAGCTTACTGAGCAATATGCATTCTCCCCTGCATACACAAAGGGTGTAACTGAATATTTGTCGAAAGTTTCAATAAAGTGGAGTAGCAGCGTTGGATGACTATTGCTGATATTTTGCCTATGTTTGACAACCAGGAATGCCACTTTGTGTACAGTTTATCAGTAAGTTCATCGTCCCATTTAATGCCGGAACGCTATACGTCTTGTAAAACGATTTTAAGTCCAATTGTATAAGCTTAAAGGAATCCAAGCGGGTCAAATATGGCCATAAGGTCTTGAAGAACTTCCCTTTTCGTGGGAATGACCGGATTTCGCAAAACGTCTCTTTGAACTCGAGAGAACCTGAAATTATACTTAAATACGTCATCATTCGGTTCCCAATACATCCCAAGAACCTTATCAATTGACCCAAATAAATTTTGGACATAACAGCCATCTTCGCATAGCTGCTCTCTAACAAATTTTGAGTTTTTGGCCCAGTTGCGAATGTGAAAACCTTCTGATGCTTGTATATTTTGTACCTGCAGGGCTAACTCCAAGGCCTCCATCTCCGAATCCACACTATCAATAAAATCGTCCATATAATGATATTCAGTAATCGCCTTAACAGCTCGTGGGTGTGTGTGAGAATGTTCTTTGGCATTTTTGTCACGAATGAAGTGGGCTATATAAGGCTCAGAACACATTCCGAAAATCAAGGCTCTCATAACATATATAGTGGGGTTTTGTGATGTATCATTATCATACCACAGAAATCTTTGCACGTTCATGTCCTCGGCGTTGACATTAATTCAGTGGAACATCTCTGTGATATCACCGATTATTCCAATTTGGCCCACACGAAATTCTACCAGAATAGCAAATAAGGAGTTAAGCGAATCCGGCCCGGTCATTAAAAAATCATTGATGGACTTGCCATGTACTTTAGCAGCCGCGTTCCATACTAGTCTTACCTTCTCGGGTTTATTAGGATTTAAAGCCACAAATACGGGCAAATACCACACACGATCAACGTTGTCTTGGACTACATCTATGCAAAGCCGCTTAGCATAGCCCTTTGTTATTAATTTGTCAATTTCGAATTACATGGTTTTTCTTAAATCTGGATTCCCATTTAACTTTTTCTTAATGCATTTCATTCGACATTTGGCCGCTTCGCTACTATCAGGCAGCTGTGGGCTTTCGCTTTTCCACAGTAATCGTACTTCAAAATGACCATCCTTTTTTATACTAGACCTTTGAGGAATTTTAATTCTCCTTTCGTTGTCGGCTGACTAAATCGAATTTTCCGTGGGTGATTCAAGGCTAAAGTACTCTTTGACCACCTCATGCAGCTCCTCACACTTACACCGATGAATATTAAGAGATGATGGCCCCATTCCAAAGCCGAAGCCATAAAGCGCCCATCCCAATCGAGTTTTTGTGGCGATTGGTTGATCCCATCTACCTTCGCGAATTTTTAAGGGGACTGTTACTTTTATATTATTTAGACCGATAAGTATCGTTGGTTTTATGTTGGTATAGGATCTTAAAGGCAGCCCCCTCAAATGAGGGTTTGGTTTAAGAATTCCGTCCATATTTAAGGATTGTGATGTTAAATCTAGGTTACTGACAGTTTGTACGTCAAAGAGTGTATATCGGTTGTCTTTTTTAATACTAGATACTTCTAGGTTTAATTTAACAGACGAGTCCTCTGAAAGCGTTATATTGCCCGCCCAGCGTAATTCTAGAGGTTCTATTTTTCCTTTTAAGTTCATTTTGTCGAAAATGTGTTGTTCCATGAGGGTAACTGAGGAACCCTCATCTAAACGCGCATACGTGTTTAATGACTTATCTTTGGTTTTAATGGTTATTGGTAGAATTCGGAAGCCCGGCTTGTGTTGTTTGTTGTCGTTGTGAGCGTTGACATTTTCGCTTTGCTCTTCATCTGACGAGACTACTGTATAATTTTTTGCCGTGAGGTATTTATGTAATAACTGATGGTGTTTTGCGTTGCATCCATCTAATCCACATTCTCGGCATGCATAGCATTTACGCCGATGTGCATTTAGATATTGACGGCATAATTTCTTGTCTTTAACTATGGACCATTTGTGTTCAATGCTTAAATTTTTAAATTCACTACAGTTTGGATTTTGCGACACGTGGCCCCACATACAACGCAAGGTGACTTTTTGTTGTTTTATTGATGAATGTTAAACGGCGCCGTTCTTCTATTCATGCTTACTGGTGTAACGACTTGGCTAGCAGCCGCAGCTATCGCATATAACCAATCACTAAATTCTTTAATTACTGGTACTTTGTTATTTTTTATATGCATAGCCCAGTTCAGATTATGATTGTTAGGTAGCTTGTACAGAAGGGTTTTAACCAACATTGTTGAGATGGTCCGACATATCACATGCCTCCATGGTGGAACAGATGTTACGTACAATTAGCGCATACTCAATAATGCTGTCTAGCTTGTCTTTTAATGGGGAAATTTTAACGGCCTTATCTATAAGACTGTCAAGTATGTACTCAGGCCTACCAAAACACATTTCAAGTGTTTGAATAATTTCGTTAACCATGGAGGGGAGTAGTAGCTTGCATCTAACTAACTCTTGGCTTTCCAGCGAAGATTGTAGGCGCATTAAATTTTCCCCGCCGGTGTAGCCGGCCATTTCAGTGGTGTTTTTTTAGTTGCTGATAAACAGTGGCCAATCTTCCGTGTTGCCATCAAAAACTGGAAGGTCCCTTGGAATGGCTTGTCTGGCTGCGATCTGAGAGGTTGTGGGTTGAATACTAGTCATGGTATTGGTAAGTAAATTTATACTTGAACTGCTATTATTTTCGAAGAGAATGCTGTATTTTTTCTTAAGGTATTATCTTTGTAGTTCCTTTTCTTCCTCTAAAAGCTGCAGCTGTAGAACCCATTGGTTCGTCAGATTATTAGTCGATTCTTTTAAGTTCAAATTGTGTGTATTTGCCCCCTTCTGTGGATTTGATTCTAAATTTTTGGCACATATGTTGACGGGTGTATTGGGTTTTGGCGGTAATGTGCCTGTATTTGTATGAGCTGTTGCACCTACCACGTTGGTGGGCCCTTTTCTATATGCGCCGGTTAAGGTGCTTTGGCTTATCGATTTCGATGGGTTATTTAAATATTGTGGCGAACTATTTACCTGTAATCCGGCTACAGTTTCAGTGATCCCGACGACGTCTGCTAATGTGTACTTGCTTATTCTTTTCAACTCGGCCGGCTGCTGGCTCCTGAAAGATTCGCAAATCCAACTTATATTGGATACCTCGCTATTTGTCACATCCATCGCATTGTACCATGCGGTCGGTGTCTTTACTAGATCATTTTGCACAATTAAACTCCAGATCGCCTGATGTGTTCGCCATAGTTTTTATTAAAATTATTTTAAAGAATTGTTGCGATTGTTACGCAAGTGAATCTGAGGTTTTAATAAAAACAAGTTTTAATAGTTTCAATAAAGTTCATTGTTTTATTTAATACAAGAAAGGAAACTTTAAAATAATTTGTAATTATACCGCGTGTTCCGTCAAACTCAGACTAACTTTAGTATAGAGAAAGAAAAGTATGTATGCTATGTGACCTTCGTTTGACATTAACTATGAAACAATAAGAAGAAAGAGATAATAAATAAACTTTATAATTGTAAACAGTGGCGGCGGTAACAAAAAGTTTGTTTGGTTTTATTTATATAACATATCTTATTTAGGCCCATTATTATAACTTGCCTTTAGCTAAAGTTAGGATTATGTTGGAGCGATAAGTAGTTCTTCGTTATAATAATGAGGATAATGCTCATTGCTATAACTTGTCCTTATAGTACGTGATAGTTAAAAGTGGTTTTTAGCTTACTTTTAATAACGAAAAACTATTTGTAGGCATAACATACTTTGCACAAAAACACTTTGCACTTAAAAATAGTTTTTAATTATTTTACCTTTGATTTTTATTGTAATGAACAAAATATATTCTTATGAAAAATTTAAGTTGTTAAAAAAATATTTTTGAACGTGAAACAATAAAAACATATTAATATTTTAAATTCAACTTCCGTGTTTAATTGTCTCATATTTATCGCTCCAACAAAATCTTAACTTTAGCTAAATGCAAGTTATAATAATGGGTCTTAGTTTGATAAGTTAGTTATTTAAGTCAAACTCCTCTCCCATGCATCAAAAAAAGAAGAAGAACGTACATCCACAAGAAATTGATAATTATCGAAGAAGTTGCAATACATTTTATTAAAATCACCCACTATTTCATGTACTTAAACTGGGTAGCATTAAATTTTTTCAGCCAAAACGGAAACACTCAATTTTTGTTTGCTTATGAGCTGCAAAAGTCGCCATTTTTCATCTGGCAACATTGCCTTGAGTTGTAAACAACGTGTTGTTTTTTGCTCGTGTGTGATTTTTCTTGAAAATTTAATTTTTCCTTTAAATCGCTTCCAATATGGCTAGCCAGAAGCGAGATTACTTTGGGAATAGTCCCAAATTTAAGACGATAAGGATTGATCCTGGCCCTAGTAACAGGTTTCATTTACTAGCAAATGAAGAAGAAGAAGAGGCAAGAGCAGTCAAAGAAAGGGTTCCACCAATAGTGGTAGACTCGTGTCACAGTTTCTCAAAAGTTTAAAAAATACTTGGTGAGGAGTACTTCTTCAAGAGAATGACAATTGGAACTAAGGTTACATGCAACACAATGGTCCTGTATGAAGCTGCGTTAAAAAAGCTGAGTGAACTGAAGTACAGTTTTTATACACACGAAGTTAAAGACGTAAAGCACTTTAAGTTAGTGTTATTTGGTTTGCCAAGAACAGACGCAAAGCTTTTAAAGGAGGAATTGGTTAAAATGCACAACATAAACCCAGTAAGTGTCAAAGAAATCGTAACCAAAAGGACTACAGCTGATGACGCTTTATACTTGATTGAGTTTAACAAACAAGAAGTGTCAAAAAATGATATTATGAAAATAAAGTTCTTTTGCAATATTGCTGTTTACTGGAGAAGACCTCTTAAAGGGAATAAAGGGCCTACGCAATGTACGAAGTGCTCTATGTACGGACATGGAGCTAAAAATTGCAATAGAGTTATCGTCTGCGCAGTTTGTGCTGGCAATCACGACCAGACTGAGTGTGTATTGGCCAAAAACAGTCAAGGGAGTAATGTTGTTTATAAATGCCACAACTGTAGCCAAAAGAACTTAAGAAACTCGAATCACAGGTCCGACGATCCTAAATGCCCTTGCCGTAAAGATTATTTAGAAATGCGCCTACGATTAACTTCTAAGTCTATACCAAATTTCAACAAGTCGAGAATTAATCATGTGTATGATGAGACTGAGTTCCCACACCTGTCAAGTCAGAGTCAACCAACTGATTCACGAGAGCACACCTTCCAAAGGAAAAGTTTGTACTCTGAGGTTTCGAAAAACAGACCCCGCGACAGCAACAACGATGATGACTTATCTAACGAGAGATTGTTAGAAATCTTCTTTAGTGCTGTGGATGCACTAGAAAAATGTCGAAATAAATTTGACAAATTAAGAGTGCTTGGCATGATGCTCAAGCATGCTATATAAAATCATGGGTAGTCAAAATGTATACATTATGCACTGGAATGCTCAAGGCATAACAACTGAGTCAGCAGCTGCACAGCTCGAAAAAGTTCTCCATGAGAAAAATATTGATATTCTACTTCTTAACGAAACGTTGCTGAAGCCGTATCATAGGTTAAAATTTGGAGGCTACAAAATATACAGAGAAGACCGTCAAACACATGGTGGGGGTGTGCTTATAGCGCTTAAAAATTACATAGATCATAAGTTGTTACCAAAGATTAAAACAATAACCATAGAAAATATCTCTGTGGAAGTTAAAATAAGTGGACGTCCCGTAAGTTTTATCTCTGCTTATAATCCAGTTTACACTTCTAATTTTAAAACTGACTTAGAACTTCTTACCAATTCGTTTAGTGACTATTTTATTTTTGGTGATTTGAATGCACAACATGTGAGTTGGAATTGTATTTCAAACAATTCAGTTGGCAAAGAACTGTACAGACATCACTTAAAATCTAGTTATTATGTATATCATCCGGATACACATACTAGATTCGGCCAAAATATAATTCCAGTCCAACCATCCACGGTTGATATTTTACTTACTAACTCTAATATTTCATTTTTGCAGTTACAGTCACATCCAAATATTTTACAGTCTGATCACACCCCAATATGTTTTTACATTTTTGGAACACCACAAAATCACTTTGTTACAGTTCCGTTGTATAATCAGGCTGATTGGCCAGCAATTAAATACTGGGTCGAGAATGAAATTAAGAATCATTATATCGGACAAATAGAGCTTAACAATATAAACCTAGATTCGTCATTAAATAAATTAGTTAGTTAAAGAAGCTTTTTCCAAGATTCCAATTGGCCAGAAAAATCCTTGCAAGAGGGAAATTTTAAATACGTCTAAAATGCTGATTACTCAGAGGAACAAGTATAACCGTAAACTTAAAAGATGTAGAGATCCTAGTTACAGAACTCAACTAATCAGCATTTTAAAACAGTTGAATCACTTAATTGATTTTCATTTGAAAAGGGATAGAAATGAAGCGTGGGCTAAATTCATTTCCAAACTGCCTTCCGGCTCTAGAAAGTTTTGGAAACTAACAAAAGCTTTAAAAGGTAGAAATTCTGCAATCCCCGATCTAAATATAAATGGGGAAGTTTTAAGTACCGGTGAAGCAAAAGCAAATGCCATTGCGGAAGTTT
The DNA here is from genome assembly GCA_949628195.1 of Phasia obesa. Taxonomy (NCBI): domain Eukaryota; kingdom Metazoa; phylum Arthropoda; class Insecta; order Diptera; family Tachinidae; genus Phasia; species Phasia obesa. The sequence goes on along the minus strand of OX451215.1, from coordinate 118,029,926 downwards.
TTAGATGCAACAATAATATCACCAACAACAATTCATCACCTTTAGATAATGTGGTTCTAAATTATGTGCAGGAACTTAACAATGTAAATCTCGCTGACAGTGACAATTTTGAATTCACAGATGCAGTAGAGGTAAAGACATTTGTTTTTTCTTTAAAAAATAACAAAGCCCCAGGTTTAGACGGAATTAACAGCATTATTTTAAAAAATATGCCCGATTACTTTTTTGAAACTTTGAGCAAACTATTTAATTACTGCTTGAGAAATGGTCATTTCCCCATGATATTTAAAAAGGCCAGGGTTATACCTATTTTCAAAACTGGAAAAGATCCAAAATTGCCTTCCAGCTATAGGCCAATAAGCATTTTGAGCTTGTTGGATAAAGTCTTTGAAAAAATAATCCACAAAAGAATCGTAGAGTTCTCAGAACCGAATAACATTATACATCAGCAGCAGTTTGGATTCCGAAGAGAGCACTCTACGGTACATCAAATCAAACGAGTGGTTAATATTATTGAGAATAATAAAAGAAATCGTAGAAGTACAGGTATTATATTTCTTGACATTGAAAAGGCTTTCGATACAGTATGGCATAATGGCCTATTGTATAAACTTAACTCTTTTAGTTTTCCTTTATATTTACAAAAAATCATGCAAAGCTTTTTAGACCAACGTTCATTTGTAGTTTTCGTGGAGCGCATCTCATCAGATGAAAAACATATATTCGCAGGTCTACCGCAAGGTTCCGTTTTGTCACCTACGCTTTATTCGTTATACACGTCAGATATCACTCTGCGCAGGAATCACGAAGCAGCATTTTATGCAGACGATAGTGCTTTCATTTGCAGCGGTAAGGTATCTAATTCATTAGTTAGGAAAATGCAAGAGAGCTTAAATTCAAGCCAAAAATATTTTAATAAATGGAAAATAAAGGTCAATGATGATAAAACACAGGCCATTATTTTTCTATATAATAAATCGCCAAAACGCATACCTTCTCAATCTATGTTGTGCCGTGGGAATGTTATACCTATAAAGTCAGAAATCAAGTATTTGGGCATTATAATGGATAAAAAACTAACATTTAAGCAACATGTCAACCAAATTTGTGAAAAAGCTATAAAGTGTGGTCGGGCATTGTTTCCCATACTCAACAGAAGATCTAAATTGAATATGAAAATCAAAATATTGTTATATAAAATGTGCATTCGACCAATTATGAGTTACAGCTGTCAAGTATGGTTTCATAAAACTGCGAAAACTCATACCAAAAAGCTTCAGATTATACAAAACAAGAATTTGAAAATAATTCATAATCTTCCTCGTAGGTATCCGACAAATTTACTTCACAGTAACTTTGGACACAAGATGATAAACGATTTCACTAGAGAACTGACACTGACATTTAATGAAAAATGCAGACTGTCAAACTTTGAATCAATAAGGAATTTACAAGGTAATCACTAAGATTCGTTCGTTAAGAATGAATGTATTAGTGATTATCCAAACAAATTTCTTTATAACTTCCATAGAGATCAATTTTCGTACTTTGCGTTGATGTAGACGTACTGATTGTGACAACACTCATTAGAAAAGGTTTATTTCTTTTTTCTTGTACGTTGATAAAGACGACGTATAACGTATGACCGCTTCTATGTGCCCGGCCTTTAGATTTGAAGATAATTATTGTCATGTTAAAATCATACATTCTATGACAATTAAAATGTCAAAAACCCAAATCCAAGGGATATTTAACCAGGTGACAGCACAAGGCGGAGCTAATATTAAAGAGAATTTTTTTCAATGTTTTTATATGGAGTTTGACTTTATCATCTATTTGAAGAGAGAATAAAATAGATATTACTGTCGTACACGGGCGATATTTTTGTGCCATTGGGTGTCGTTAGTTAGTTAAGAAAACATGTACGTCGTGTCATCGTTCCATACAGCTTTGTTGGGCCGTGTCTGGATTCGACACTTAAAAATCAATCTTGCTGATTTTGACCAAGGCGAACTTGAACAAGAGCAAGTAAAGCAACTAAATTCGATAACACAAATTGAGCAGCAGTTTTCAGAGATTTCTCAAGAAAAGGTAGAAGGGTACAGAAGGGTGCTAAACCTGTATTTTTAAAAGAAATACAAGTGCCATTTGCCTTGCGTGAAAAAGTAGAACTTGAGCTAGACAGCTCTGAACGTGGTGGTATTATGTACAACTAAAGTCAATACCAGTAATCGGGGATCACCATTAGTGGTGATACCAAAACCAGATGGCAATGTGTGCTTGTGCGTAGATAATAAAGTTACAGTTAATCCACATCTAGAGCCGGCACATTATCCTATAAAAAGAATGCTTGAAGAATTCAAGTTACTTTTGTAAACTAGATTTGTACAAGGCATATCTACATGTGTTGGTGGATAAAGAAAGTAAACAAATACAAACTATTCCAACCCACAGGGTACATATTTAAATAACCGTTTATCATTTGGAATAAAAACCGCTCCAAGCGAATTCAACCGTATTTATACCAAATTCTGATGGGATTAGAAGGCACCATTTCATATTTTGACCACATAGTAGTTCATGGGCAAACATTTCAGCAGTGTGAAGAGCGACTCATTAAATGCCTCGAACGTTTGAGCAAATATCAACTACATATTAACAAAAAGAAGTGCTAGTATTTTAAAAAAGAAATCAAATGCTTGGGATATTTGATAGTCATAATAAGATTTCAAAATGCAAAGAAAAAGTAAGAGCAATTATAGACCTCCCAAAACCAGAAAACGTAGATGACGTGCGACGATTTTTAGGTATGGTTACTTATTATGCAAAATTTATACCACATGTTTCAACCATTACGTTTTCATTACGTGAGTTGCTGGAAAAAAAATAGAAAGTTTGACTGGAATTACAAGTGCGAAGAAGCATTTGCAAGATTCAAAGAAGATATATTAACTGATAGAGTGCTAGTGCCTTATGATGAAAACTTGCCCGTATCCTTAGCTTGTGATGACAGCCCAACCGGGATAGCAGCAGTGTTATCACATGAAATAAATGGGGAAGAACGCCCAGTGTCATTTATTTCACGTTCGTTAACGAAATCGGAAAAAAATTGTAGTCAGCTCGATAGGGAAGCTTTGGCTATTATATTTGCAGTAGACAAGTTTTTCATGTATCTATATGGTAGGTAATTCAACCTAATATCCGATAATCGTCCACTTAGTCGAATCTTTCATCAAAACTCGAAAACACCAGCTATGACATCTGGTAGATTACTTCGGTACGTATCATTTCTGCAAGGTTTTAAACAAAGAGAACCCAAGAGGTGAAACGGCGTATAAACAGGACGGCAAAAAATACTAATTCAACCCGTCTCTTTCACACGTTGATTAGTTTTCTTTTGTGTTATTTCGTAAACATTGGTTTTCTTTTGTGCTATTTTCTGACGCATAAAAATTAAACGTATTTTAACAAGGTAAGAATAAGGGTGGAAAATTTTAAAGAAATTTAAATTAATTAAAAAAGCAACCATATTCAAGGTAAGTTGCGATTGGAATATTTTGTAATTCATTAACATAAGTATGTTTTATTTTATTTTACAGAAACCTAAGAAGTTGAGAAATTGGGAAACAATATGTAAGAATCAACAAAGGATTCGAGGAGGTAAGTGTAAAACTTAAAAGTGAAAGAAAATCCATGCACCCGGCCGAATACTGGCTATGCAAAAAATCTTTAGTAAGCGAAGCCGGTGTAGGTCATACCATAGAAGAGAATTCCTTGCGTCCGGCTGAAGGTCGGCTATGCAGAACATCTTCAGTTAGTGAAACCAGTGTTTATTATACCATAGAGGAGAAAATTCTTTCATCCGACTGAAGGCCGGCTATGTAGAAAAGCTTTAGTAAGCGAAGCCAGTGTTTACAGGAGAAAATTCTTGCGTCTGGCCGTATGGAGGCTATGCAAAAATTCTTTGTGTTTGTGTGTGTTAATCCATAGAGCGGAAAATTATTGCGCCCGGCGTGTTATTTACGTTTATGTCTTTATTTCTTGAGCTGTAGGAGGTAACCACTTGAAATTTGCAGACAATAATTAAAATTATGTTCGCTTTATAAACAAGTATACAAAATTAAACCTAAAAATTAAAAGGTGTTCCATTAGAGATTAGCATTGAAATGTCATCAATAAACTACTACAGCTATTAGTTGTTCTGCAGTTATTCGGGTATGTTCTGCAATCCGAAACCGAGTGAAATTGAATCCGAATGAAATTTTAAATTGTCATAACTTTTAAATTTTACCATATTTTGATATTATTTTTTATACATTTGATTAAAGACCATTCACATAACTTCCTTGATTGCTTATGTTTTAAAATAATAGGCGCAACTAAGTTATATTTTTCTTAAAAAATGTATTCGATTTCTATTTCGCTCGGTTTCGGATTACAGAACATACCCGAATATATTGACTTAGATAATGAAGCATACATAACATACATAACACTTTTAAAATATATTTTCACAAAATGATATATACAAACGTTAACATTTAAGTTTCTTATATTGTTTAATTTTAACTTAATTTGTATGTTCATTTAAATATTTTTTTTTTTAAACATAAACTTGTTAACTAACGAATTAAGGGCCATATTCAAAAAAATATTTTTGGTTTATAAAAGGTTTATTAAACAAATTTCTTATGAAAATTTATTTTATAAAACAAAAATATTTTTTATGAATATGGCCCTCAATTCGTTAGTTAACAAGTTTGTGTTTTCTTATAAAAGGTTTATTAAAGGTTTATTAAACAAATTTCGTATGAAAATTTATTTTATAAAACAAAAATATTTTTTTATTAATATATGGCCCTTAATTCATTATAGTTAACAAGTTTATGTTTTCTTATAAAAACAAGGGCCTTATTCATAAAAAATATTTTTGTTTTATAAAATAAATTTTCATACGAAATTTGTTTAATAAACCTTTTATAAACCAAAAATATTTTATATGAATTTGGCCTTAAATCCTTTATTCAAGTGAAAACTTCTTTAAGCACGTTGATCATTTTTTGGTTGAAGAAAAATGTGTATTACTATTTTTTTTTTTTTTTATTTCATATTTATTTATTGTATCTTCAATATGTTTGAACTAACAATAATTACTCATATCTTAAGTCTAAAATAAAATATACTTTTTAAGTCCAGCCAGTGCAAGACAAAAAAAATGTATGTTCCACTATTGTTGAAATTATTTACGGGTCATCCCTCTATTGTACGGCCAAGAAAAGCAGTATCTCTTCTTTTTAGTCTAATGTAACCAGGAGCATTAAGAATTTTACGCGCCAGTGGATTTGGATGAGTTTCAAGCTTTTTCAAATACGTTACCGCATGTTTCGCTATTTCTGATTTAACTGTTGGCACGTTTAGATCTTTGTGAATATTAGAGCTTTTGATATACCAGGGAGCAACTGTGATCATTCCAAGAATCTTATTTTGGCGCCTTTGAATTTATTCAACATTGCTAGCTGAGGCAGTGCCCCATAATTGAATCCCATAGCACCAAATTGGTTTAAGTATCGACTTGTAGAGTAGTAATTTGCAATCTAAGCTGAGGATAGAGTTTCTGCCAATAAGCCAGTTTAGTTGGACTGCTTTTAACTTCATTTGTTTCAACTTGGATTCTATGTGACTTTTCCAAGTAAGACGCCGGTCAAGATGTATACCGAGGTATTTGACGTCTGAAAGCTGGGGTATCATTTGATTATTTATGCGAATAGGGGGGCATGAGTCCCTATGCAGTGTGAAAATTATATGAGTGCATTTCTGTTCATTCACCTTAATTCTCCATTTCTTCAACCATTTTTCCAATTTGAGTACGTGATCTTGTATATCTTGTGATTCTACTTGCACGCTTTCATGAATACTTAAAAAAAGCTGTGTCATCAGCAAATGTTGATGTGTGCACTTGATTGCTAATTGCCATATCGGATGCGTACAGCAAGTATAAAATGGGTCCCAAAATACTACCCTGTGGAACTCCGGCTTTAATAAGCTGAGGCGAGCTTAAGAAATCTCCTTCTTTTAGTATGAACTTTCGATCAGTTAAATAATTTTTTATGAGCTTATAGAAGTTTTTGGGCTTTAACTTGTATATAAGGCCTTCGTGCCATACCTTGTCAAATGCTTGAGAAACATCGATAAAAAGTGCAGAACAGTATTTTTTTTTCTTCAAAGGTCTTTTTAATTACATTTACTAATCTGTGTGTTTCTTGGATCGTACTAGAGCTGGCAAACTATCGATAGTATCGATAGTTTTGTCTTCATTAGACTATCGATGGTTTTTTTCTCGATAGCGATACTATCGGTGAAAAAATAAATTAATAAATTGGCAATTAGTTAGTTGGGAATGAAAATTCACCATTAGAAATAGACCCATTGCAGTACTGGAAGGTAAATTATATAGTAAATTTATACAGTGTTATATCTATTCACAGAACAATTCTGATCAGATGTCACTCACAAAGTCATGTGATTTACGTTACTTATGCATACCAGCTACTTCGACAAAACCTGAAAGAATGTTTAACAAGGCCGGAGCCATTATTTCAGATAGAAGATCTAGTTTAAAGCCAAAAAATGTTGATATGCTGCTCTTTTTAAACAAAAATTTTTGGATTAATCAAGAATTATAAAAAATTACGATTATAAGATAATTCCTTTAATTATATTTAATTAATTATAAATGGGTTTTTGTTTTTATGCTAAGTTTTATATGCTTCATATTTTTGTTTTTTTTTTTTTTTTTTGTATTATCTTTTTTATTTAATAAAACAACTTTACTTAAGATCGTTTAATATATTAGTTTTCTTTTATTAAACTAACTCAAATAATTTCAAAACTTGATCAATTAAGTTGATGGAGTTAATAATACAGAATACTTTGTCATATAAAATATGGAACCTTACTTTGTGGTTTTAACCACAGATTACTAACCAGATTACCCACTTGTGACGTTTAAAAAAGTACATTATCATACATACTAACAGCTTTCGATAGAGTGAATAAAAAAATAACCAATAATATTCATCGCAATGAGTTAACAGAAACAGCTATACATAGCCATTTCAAACATATGTTATCGATGAAGTAAACAAAAAAATTTAAAATGAACTGTAGCAAAATTTGTATTTTTGTTAATAAAATTAAAATTATATAAATTTCCGTGAAGTAAATAACTTAAAATTTATAAAAATATATTGCGGTGGTTCCAAAGTGCTATTAAAAGCTAAAAAAATACAACATGTGATAAGGTTGTTACAAAAATTGGCAATCAAAATTTTCCTAGTGGTATTTGTTCAAGAAGTCTCAATTCAACAGAATTCAGGAACAAATTGAACACAAATGCTGTTGGATATGAAGAAGTCCTGGCTAAATTATTAGAGGTCTTATGATAAACAACTGTAAATATGTACGGGACTTCGTAAGAATTGTGCAATATATGTATGTAGATGCTTATATGCATTACATGAATGGTTGTCCGGCGAAGTGCACGTTAGCTTCATATACATAGTTGCAAAGAAATGTTTTTGAATATTATGGTGGAAACTTAATAGATAATATATACATGTATATATTTTACAAATATATAAATAAATATATTTATCTAGTGAATTTGGATGCATCCGTATCGATTTAACAATTGCTCGTTTCAGTTAATGGATTCGGTGAAAAGTTTTAATATATACGTGAGCCAAGCAATCATCAACATGCTTTTATCGAGTATTCATTGCTGTTATTAATCAGCCGCGATTGCCTTATGATATAAATGAGTATTTCTCAATAAAAATTAAGGTAAGCAAAATAATTTCAATACCCTGTGATATAAATACATACCTCTAATAAATTGCATTTTCATTGAAGGTAAATTGGGCCGCTAGTATTATAGCATTGTACGCAAGCTATGAAATGAAAACGATACGTTGTTTTATGAAAAAGCCAAAAACGAAAACGAATTAAAAGCAATAAATGGCAAATGGATCGGTTGACGTTTAAATCGCTCCAATGGGTTGTCATGTTGCACCACTTGAAAATACTACGCCTATGAAGCCCAAGTTAAAATCTTAATCATAATTATTAAATATCTTCAAGTAAAAAAAAACATTTTTACTTTATTTGAATTTAAATAAAAGAATTTATTTTCGGTTTGAATATTTATTTGTTAAAGTTTTTATTTTACGTTTTATATAAAGTCATTCTTATAGATACATAAATTTATATATTTTTGCCTGACTCAAAATATTTATAAGTTCTTTATACATATGTACCTACAAAGTATAGTATTAAACTGAAATCTTTGTTTTAATATTTTTCTTGTATGTACTATTTTTTTTAATTGATTTGCTAAATTTTTTAATTTAAATTTTTTTTGTTGTTTTTGTTTCTTTTGTATTTATAAAATGCAGAGCTAACGGCCGATGCTGCTAAAGCTCTTTGTTTTTTTATATTATCTTATAATTTTAATTGTAAGGTAGTTCGGTAATAAATAAATAAATAAAGTTTTTGTTCTTATTTAAATAATTAATTTAATTTCAAGTATCGTTAAAACATACAAACTAAATATAATATATTTAATGTTTTCATTATTTAGATTTAACTCTTAAATGCTCAATTATTATACAAATTTTAAGTATATAGTGCAAAAGATGGTTAAAAAAATATATTTTTTTTTTTGTATTTAGTTTTGCTATTCGTAATTATTTGTTGTTTAACAAGTATTTCGAAACTGTGTAAGAAAAAAAGGTTTTACGTATAAAAACAAACAAACAATTGTATTTTAATTGTCTAACAGAATCAAAAGTTTAAAGAATTTTTAACAAATTTTAAATGTAATATATAATAGCTTGTGGTTGATATGGATACCTGCTGCTGCCGATTTACTTGTTTGTTCAGATATGATAGTATTCAGGAAAACACATGTCATGTTAACACACAAGTTAATTTGAATTAAAACTGTTAATGCACCTTAACTCTGTCGTCTGTCTACGCTATTAGAAAACTGCAATTAGAAAAATAAAAGTTACATATAAATATTAAAAAATTTAAAATTTAACTTGTAATATATTTTTTTACCTTGAGCTTGTAGTCAGGATTAGTAAAAAAGACCTGCCAACTCAGGGCAATTATTCTTCGTATGGTAAAAACCTGTTTGAATATTAAAATTTTATTTAAATTATTAAAAAAATGTAAAATAAAAAATTTGGCAGTCGCCCTTATTTTCCGAGTTATGGGCCTCTGAACTTTTCATATGGAACTATGATTTTACACTACATTTTTGAACAAATTATGTCAATATGGGTATCATTTTAAAGCTTTTGGAAATATCTATCAGGTAATGTTAAACTTTTTTTTTTTAAATTAACCCATTAAGAGCCAAAGCATTTTTTTTATTTTTTAAATTTTTACACTATTAAGTACTAAAGATTTCCTGCAATGCCGGCCTTCGGCCGGACACAAGGATCTTCTCCTCTGTGGTATGACCAACACCGGCTTCGCTTACTAAAATTTTCCTACGTACTATGCATAAAATTTCATCAAAAAATGTCACCGATTCTTAATGGGTTAAATTTTTTTTTAAATTTTAGCACCACCTGATAGATATTTCCAAAAGCTTTATATTCACACAACTTGTTCAAAAATGTTGTACACAATCACAATTTCATATGAAATATTCACAGGCATAATTTGCATATCAAATTTAACCATGTAAATACTTACATAGTCGGATTTTTCGGAAACTGGTGAAGTTTTTCCCCTTTTGGGCAGCCCATTATGCATCGGCGACTACTGAAATAGCAAAATAATTTAATTATAAACAAATTTATTTCAATAGAATACCTATGTTATACTTACATCTTTTCCTGTTGTTTTATTTCTTTTATTTATTTTTATTTGGCCGACTCCGGATGTTTTTTCTTCAAATATTATTTTAAGCACAAAAACATAAAACTATTTATAAAAATTTCACAAATTATTTTGTAAACAATAAAATGTCAAATTGCAGCTATAACCAGAAAGAGATTTTTTTTTTCAACTTTATTTATTGAATCTTCAAATATAATTGAACTAACAATAAGTGTTCACATCTTAAAACTAAATTATACTTAATAAATTAAGTCCAGCCAATGCCGGGCTCAAATTTATTTTCGGGCTGATGTCATCATTTCGGGTTCACCTCTCTGGGGTTTGGCCAAAAAATGTAATATCCCTCCTTCTTAGTCGAATGTAGCCGCGGTCGTTTAGGATGTTACGAGCCAGCGGGTTAGGATGTGTTTCGAGCTTTTTTAAATATGTTAAGGCATGTTTCGCGATTTCTGCTTCAATCAACGGCACGTTTAAATCGTTGTGGATGTTCTAGTTTTTAATATACCAAGGAGCGCATGTAATCATTCTTAAAATTCTATTTTGCCGCCTTTGAATTTTTTCCAAGTTTGAAGCTGAGGCAGTGCCCCATAACTGAATCCCATAACGCCATATTGGTTTGAGGATCGAATTGTATAGCAAAAGTTTGCAATCTAAGCTGAGAGTAGAGTTTCTGCCAATAAGCCAGTTAAGTTGGACTGCTTTCAATTTCATTTGTGTTAACTTTGATTCTATATGACTTTTCCATGTAAGGCGCCGATCAAGATGTATACCGAGGTATTTGACTTCAGAAACTTGAGGTATCATTTGATTATTTATGCGAATAGGGGGACATGAGTCCCTACGTAGTGTAAACGTTATGTGAGTGCATTTTTGTTCGTTCACTTTTATTCTCCACTTCTTCAACCAGTTTTCCAAATTAAATATGTGGTCTTGTAAATATCGCGATGCTATTTGGGGACTGTCGTGGATGCTTAGAAAAGCTGTATCATCCGCAAATGTCGATGTGTGGACTCGGTCACTAGTTGGCATATCCGAAGTATACAATAGATATAAAATAGGTCCCAATATACTACCTTGGGGTACTCCAGCGGCAATAGACTGTGGTGAACTTAAAACGTCTCCTTCTTTCAGTATAAACTTACGATTAGTTAAATAACTTTCTAGCAAGTTATAGAAGTTTTTAGGCAAATTTAGCTTTAACTTATATATTAAGCCTTTATGCCATACTTTGTCGAACGCTTGAGACACGTCTATGAAAAGGGCTGAACAATATTTTTTTTCCTCAAAGGTCTTTTTGACTACATTTACTAATCTGTGTGTTTGTTCGATTGTACTGTGTTGTTTTCTGAATCCAAATTGATGATTCGGAATACATCCCATATAGCTTAGAATTGGGTTTAACTTAGAAATTAAAATCTTTTCGAATAGCTTTGACATGTTTGATAAAAGGCTTATGGGTCTGTATGATTCTACTTTTGTGTGATCTTTTCGCGGCTTAGGAATCATAGTTATCAATGAAATCTTCCAATCTGATGGAAAGTACTCAAGACGACAAATGGCATTAAATATAAAGAGAATTAATTTTAGTGCAATACTAGGAAGCTCAATTAGCATCTTATTGCTCGTTTTATCAAAACCAGGCGCTTTCTTGGTGTTTAAATCAGTTATTGCCCTTTCAATATCACGTAGCTCAAACCTTAAGGTGACTGCAGGATTAACATCGACAGGTGGCAACTCAGCTATATCAGTCGAGTCATTTGGAATAAACACGTTTTTTAAATGGTCAACAAATAGATTTCCTTTTTCAGTATCATTTCTTGCCCAACCCCCACAAGAAGTTCGTAAGGGAGGTTTGCGTATGACTGGTCGTTTTAAGTTTCTACATGCACGCCATAATGAATAATCTGATTGTGAAGTTGTGTCAAGATCCTCCAGGTAATTTTCCAGGGATGCTATTCTTCGACATTCCAGCAGCTTTTTAAGCGTTTTCGTGCATTCCTTTAGTCTATTTTTGAGCTGGGGAGATCTGTGTAACTGCCACTCTCTTCGGATTCTTCTTTTTTCAGTCAGGAGCCGTTCGACATCCGCAGAATAAATTTGGTTGTATCTAGTTTGTTGTCGGGTTTTTGTTGCATGTTGAGCGGCCAGCTTGAGGTTTTTTTCAAATTGAGAAAGACACAGCTCTACGTCTTCTGGTGTTCTTAGCGGTACATTCTCCGAACAATGAGAACTAATATATTTTCTATAACTTAACCAATTTATGCGAGTGCTTGTTTTCGGTGACATCATTTCTTGTTGATTCCATATAGAAACAATAGTGGGTGAATGATCTGAAGATAAATCTAGTGATGCTTCAACTTTAATCATTTCTCTTGAAATGCCCTTAATTACACCAAAATCAATAACATCAGGTATTTTTTGTCGATCAGTAGGCCAATAAGTTGGTTTTCCACTCGAAACAACATTCATAGCCATTTTTGAGATTACGTTACAAAATGCGACCTTTTGTGGTAATTAGCCGTGATCCCCAAAACGTATGTTTGGCATTGTAGTCCCCAGCTGCTAAGAAACAAGGACCTAGAGATTTGTAAAAATCGCTGTACTGGCACTCTGATATAGTAAATCTAGGAGGTGAATAAATCGATGAAATGACTAAGTTTTGATGAAATTCTTCAAGACAGATGTTTGTTGCTTAAAGGTAGTCCTCACAAAAATCACACAATAAATGGTGTTTAATTCGGGCCTTTATCAATATTGCAGATCCACCACAAGCTCTACCACGGGGGTCCTTAGTATCATAAAATATATAGCCACTGATTTTAAACAGGCTGTTTGTCGTTAAATGAGTCTCTGAAATCAGCATGACATCAATTTGTTGATTCTTAAGGAAGTACTCAATTTCATTTTTATGTTGGCGTAAGCCGTTTGCGTTCCAGAAGCATATTTTTAAACAGTTCATGGTTTTTTGAGTACTGACTGCAATATCATGGATTGCATTTTTAACATTTCTTACATCATATTTCCCATGGAGTTCATAAAATTGTTTAAAGACAGCACTAATGTATCAATTGTACCTTCAAGGCGACTGAAGTTAGCGGATGGGATTTGTTCTTTATTTTCCGTTTATAAATTGTTGTTGTTATTTGATGTTGGTGGTACATTAATAACTGGTGTACGATTTGTTTTTAAAATATCAGCATACGAAACGTGTTTTGCGTTGGGCTGGGCTAATTGAGGATAATTAGCATTTGGTGTGTGTTGTGGATGCTTTGGAAGATTGTGTAACTTTTGAATTAAAGACCTCTTCACTATAGTATATACTGGACAACCTCTGTAGTTTGCGGTGTGATTTCCACCACAATTACTGCATTTTTTTGCATTTATGTCATCTTTAGTTTTATTGGGCTGTAACATGAAGCTCGCCACAGACAACGCAAACAGGGGGCAACTTACAATAAGCCCTAGTATGACCAAATTCTTGACAGTTTAAACACTGTACAGGTCCTGATCGCTTATGTGGTTCCTCTATGGTAATTTTTCGGTGTAGCAGATATTTAATATTGTATATAGGGTGAGTCTCATTTTTTTTCAATCTCATATCACCAGGTTCCAATTCAACCCGAAATATTGGTTGGGGGACACGTTCACGATTTCTGATATTGGCTACGCTTTTTACCTTAAATCCATTTTTTTGTAGACAAGCTTTAATATCAGCTGGATCGACACAAGGGTCCATACCTTTTATGACTACCTGCAAACCTTTGCCACTTTTCAATTGGTAGGTGTAAAAATGCTTATTGCGGGTTTCAAATTCGTTAACTAATTTTCGGAAGTTGCTTTCATCACTTATTTGAATCTTTGTTTCACTTATGTTACCACGCTTAAGAGGAATCACATAAAATGAATTTTCTCCAATTACTGAAATTATACTTTTTATTAAATCATTAGAATTTTGTTCTCTCAGAAAAATAGGAGGTGGTTTGAACGACTTGGGTAAGGTTGTAGGCACACTTGTTTCGCTATCCAAGATTGCAAAGCGGTTTTGGGAACTTAGACTATTAGAGTCCCTATCTTTAGGTACTTTAGAAATTGAAGCCAACTGCGAAGATTTAGGGCTACGTCCTCGTTTTAATACCGTCACGTATCTATCTATGCCTACTTGTGTTTTGGGTTTTTGAGCACTGTCCATGTTTGTTTTGGTCACACTGTGTTGAGAAGGCGAAGATGATTTATTCATATATATTTTTTTGTCGCTACTAAGCAACAATGGTGAACAGGAGCGTGTGCGGTATATTGGCGCAGCATTTAAAAACACATCAGTTTGTTTGTTTTTATTTATTTCATTTTTATCACTGCTTTCATCAGCATTTAGAATTACATATGCATTTCTACTGCTTATGTTCGCACTTTTCTCAGATATATTTAAATTTGAGTGACTCATAAATGAGCCCTCGCACTGTTTTTTTGTTTTTTCTTATTAGTAGTAATAAATGCCGTTGTAAAAGAAGGAAAAAAATACAACAACTTTGTTGTTCTGTATCAAACAGGTTTTTATTGTTTTGGTATTTTGTTTGTTAAAAATTCACACACTATGTTTTTGTTTTTTTTTTTATTATTGCGAGCTTAAAAACTTGTGACCGTTCTGTTCAACGAATAAACAAGGAATGAAAATAAGCATTAACTCTTGCTATCCCTTTCCAACGAAAGCTGTGATCTGGCAACACTACAATTTTCGTGTCTTATCTGGTCTGATTTGTGTTTTCGTCTTCCTTAGCCTTAAGAGTTTGTACATATCTCTCTGCTAATCCATTAAGGTGTGTTTACATTGAGTGTACAAGTCATATGTACTGTCAAAATTGCTATCCATATGAAATTTCCAACGCTACAAAACACGTTACTTGGCTGGATCGTGGGCGGCCCTGTACGACAAATCGTTTCTCACAGCTCATCACCACCACCTACATGTGGAGTATTTGGTGAGGAGGCTTCACTAGAACAAGCAGACGAGAGGCTATGGAAACTCGATGAAGTAGAACCAAACGAAAGGACCTTGTCCCCAGCAGATGCCCAATTTGAAGCTCATTTTATTTATCATACTCAAACTAACCCAGATGGTCGTTTTGTCGTAAGTCTTCCATTTCGGGAAAACCCAACATCATTGGGTGATTTCATTGCCATGGCATACAACAGATTTGTTAGTTAGGAGCGACGACTCCAAAAGAATGAAAATATCCGAATCCAGTACATGTATGTACATATTCATGAGGGAATATTAGCAGCTTGGACACATGCAAAGGGTAAACCTAGATGACGTAAATCATCCAAGATTTATTATTCCACACCACTGTGTATTAAAACCTGATAGCACAAAAACAAAGCTTCGGTTAGTGTTCGACGCATCAGCAAAAACATCAACTGGATACTCATTAAATGACTTAATGTATACTGGCCCGGTGGTGCAAAGTGAACTATTTTCCATTTTAATTCGTTTTCGAATGCCAAGGTTCGTTTTTACAACAGATATTGAAAAAATGTATAGGCAAATACTAATCAACCCAAAAGACCATCAATACCAACTTATTATGTGGAGGGAAGCTCCATCATCACCACTTGCCTATTACAAACTCAACACACTAACATATGGGACACGTGAAGCACCTTACCTGGCCACAAGATGTCTGCAAAAAATAGCTAATGCAAATTATATCAAGTTTCCGTATAGTTCTCAGATGCTGAAAGACAACGACGGCCCTGGCGGTTCAGACAGCCTCAACGTAGCAGTGGAGACGCAAAAAGAGAATCATCATATTAAAAAAATATGGATTCAGTTTGAAAAAATGGTGGGCAAACCATTCGCTCAAAAATATTCCAACTGGTGACCAAGAGATTAACTTAGATTTCGATAATAACAGTACTAATTCAATAAAAACCTTAGGATTATATTGGTTACCTAAAAGCGATCACTTTTGCGTTAAAGTTAAAATTAAAATTAACCCAACATCAGCAAATCTCGAAACGAACAGTAACTTCTGATCTCGCAAAACTATTTGATCCTCTCGGTCTATTAGCTCCTGTTATTGTTCAGACGAAAATATTTATTCAACACCTTTGGCATCATGAATTAGACTGGGATGAACCATTAAATAATGATCTATGTGTATCTTGAAGCACATTTAGAAAAGATCTAGAAAATCTTAATAATTTTACGATAGCACGACATAGTTTCCAAGGCAAAAATCCTGTAAAAAACACAACTACACGTATTCGCAGACGCATCTGAGAAGGCCTTTGAAGCAGTTGCATATATTCGCGCAATTCTTAAGAATGGACAGGTAATCGTGCGAATCCTCTGTGCCAAATCAAGAGTTGCACCATTAAAGCAGCAGACATTACCTCGACTAGAGCTATGTGCAGTAGTTCTAGCAGCGCAGCTTGCTCACAGACTAAAGATTGACCTGAAGTTTCAAAACCAAGCTACATTTTTATGGACTGATTCAGAAATAATATTATCATGGATTAATGCGATCAAAACACAATCCTGCCGATGTACTATACAGGGGGGGGGACTTCGTGCAGTAGATTTGCCAGCATGTAGCTTATGGTTATATGGACCAGTTTTTCTTCATGGAAGAAGGGAGTCATGGCCATCAAAATACGTACCGCAAGAAGGAGCCAATGACCTTGAGAGAAAAGGTGGTTCCTGTTACAGCAACTATGGTATCAAACGACGGTAGTCTTATATACGGAATTCACCACCGAAATTCTTTTACAACTTTACAGAAGGTGTTGGGTTACGTACTCAGATTCATAAATAATGTGAAAACGCACAATGAATTTCGACCAAATCACATTTCGCTGAGCCCTAAAGAACTGGATGATTCGCGGTTTATAATTATTCGAGCAGTTCAGATCTCCGACTTCAAGAAGGAGATATCTGAATTAAAGATAGAAAATCAAGTAGACAAATCCAGCTCAATTAGCAGCTTATCTCCATTCCTAGATGAACATAACATTTTACGGGGCGGAGGAAGATTGGAAGCTTCTAATCTATCATATGATGCAAAACATCCCATACTTCTACCCTATAACGACTCGATTTCAAACCTTATACTCACAATGCTACATGAAAAAAACTATCATTGTGGCCCACAATCATTATTAGCTATGTCCAGACAACAATATTGGATCATCAAGGTAAATGGCAAGAAATATAGTCCAAAAGTGTGTACGATGTACAAGAGCAGAACCTAAATTATTTTTTCAAATAATGGGGGATCTACTAGCAAGCAGGGTCACCCCATCACGCCCATTTATAAAATCTCGTGTTGATTACTGCGGACCGTTTTGGGTTCACTACAAGATAAGGGGTAAAAAACCTCATAAGATTTACATAGCATGGAAGTTGTTACTGAATTGAAAACAGATGCATTCATTGGGGACCTCAAAAGATTCCTATCACGCCGAGGGCGATGTGAGATCATATATTCAGACAATGCTACAAACTTCCTTTGTACACGGAATCAACTAGAAGAACTAAATCAAGCGATATTCGACAGTAAGTCAAAAAAAAAATCTTGCAGTCATGCAGTAAGAAGGCATTGAATTCAAATTTATTCCACCTCGAGCCCCTCACTTTGGAGGCTTATGGGAGGCAGCAGTAAAATCCGCTAAGCAACTTTTATTACGAAGTGTTTCAACAGCGTCACTAACGCATGAAGAGCTTGAAACAGTAATCGTCGAAATAGAAGCCATATTAAACTCCCGTCCGCTAACTCGGATGTCACCTAATCCAAATGATCTAATTGCATTGACTCCAGGACACTTCTTAACAGTGCAACCAAATAATTCACTCGCCACGAGATGGAAACTCGTCTCCAAACTTAAACATGAGTTCTGGAAACGCTGGTCAACCGAGTATCTACACCAATTGCAGGAAAGAAAGAAGTGGAAATCATCATCTGAAAACGTGAAAGAAGGACAGATGGTTATTATAAAAGAGGACAATTTACCGGTTATGAGTTGGCCACTTGGAAGAATCCTTCAAACACACGAGGGCAATGATGGCAAGGTTCGGGTAGCAGATGTAAAAACATCGTCAGGAATAAAAAGAAGACATATTCATAGATTATCTCCGCTACTTCACGAAGACGAATTACCTGCAAGTGAACTATCCAACCCTATTCACCAAATACCTGTTGACGAAGAATATACTCCATCCACCAAAAAATCAAGGACTATTACTAACTCAATCGTACTCACCATGATCGTAGCCATACTTATCATTCCAGCTGTTTTGGGCATTCACGTAAAGATAAACAACTTTCACTCTGACCCGGGGCTCTACTTTGAACTTATTGGAAGCTTGAAACTGGCAGCAGTTGAATGGAAACTCGTGGTATACTATGATCTAGCACCTTTCTTGTCCGAGCTAAAGACCTTTCAATCTGGACTAGTCACTTTGCAGCATTTATGTTCATCCATCAGACATCAGTCAACATGCAATATATTGTTAAATAATTTCAATCAGAAATTAAATACTCCTGCTAGGCAGCCACAATACCAAGCAAATGCTCATTACCCTCAGTTAGCTCAACCCACAACCAAACATGTTTCATACGCGGATATGTTAAAATCAAATCATGTTTCAGCACACAAAGCGACACCTACAACCAATTGTACCCCAAATATGCATCCAGAATCTAAAGAGCAAACACCATCTGGTAACTACAATCGTCTCCAAGCAAGTATCGAGACATTAGTGCATTCGTTAAACAGTTTTATGAGCTCTATGAGCAGCATGATGCAAGAAATGGTTCGCATGCAATCTATGATGTTGCAGGCGGTACTTAACAAACCATGAACTGTTTAAAAATATCTTTCTGGAACGCAAACGGCTTACGCCAACACAAAAATGAACTCGAGTACTTCTTGAAGAACTAACAAATTGATGTCATGATGGTTTCAGAGACTCATTTAACAACAAATAGCTTTTTTAAAATCAATGGCTATATATTATATGACACTAAAGACCCCCGTGGCAGAGCATGTGGTGGTTCAGCAATTCTAATAAAGGCTCGAATTAAACATCATTTACTGTGTGATTTTTGTGAGGACTATCTTCAAGCAACAAACATCTGTATTGAAGAATATCATCAAAACTTTGTTATTTCTTCGATTTATTCACCTCCTAGATTTCAAATATCAGAGAGTCAATATAGCGACTTCTACAAATCACTAGGTCCCTGTTTCATAGCATCAGGCGACTACAACGCTAAACATACGTTTTGGGGACCAAGACTTATTACTCCAAAAGGTCGTGTTTTATTTGACACTATTTCAAAAATGCGTCTGAATGTGATATCAAGCGGACAACCCACATATTGGCCTATGGATCGACAAAAAATACCTGATGTTATTGATTTTGGCGTGACTAAAGGTATTACGAGAGAAATGATTAAGGTTGAAGCGTCACTCGAATTATCCTCAGATCATTCACCCACAATAGTCTATATATGGAACCAGCAAAATATTGTGTCACCAACAACTAGCACAAGCATTAATTGGTTAAAATATAGAAAGTATCTCAGTACTCACTGTTTGGAAAATATACCGCTGAGAAAACCAGAAGACGTGGAACAAAGTCTTATTAATTTTGATCAAATCCTCAAATCAGCTGCCCAACATGCAACAGTAACCCGACAATCAGCTAGATACAATCAAATTTACTTTGAATATGTCGAGCGGCTCTTGGCTGAAATAAGGAAAATTAGAAGAAAGTGGCAAGCACACAGATCTCCTCAACTCAAATCTAGACTTAAAGATTGCACGAAACGGCTAAGACAGCTGCTAGAATCTCGAAGAGTAGCATCTCTGAAAAATTACTTGGAAGACCTCGACGCAACTGCACAATCAGATTATTCATTATGGCGTGCATGTAGAAACCTTAAAAAGCCAGTCGTACGTAAGCCCCCCTTGCGAACTTCTTGTGGAGTCTTGATACCGAAAAAGGTAATTTATTTGTTGATCATTTGAAAAAGGTTTTCACTCCAAATATGTGTACTGATATAGTTGAGTTGCCACCAGTAGAGACTAGTGCCGAAGTACACCTAAGATTTGAATTTAGCGATATTGAAAGGGCAATAGCGGATTTAAACACCAAAAAAGCCCCTGGAGTTGATAAAACAAGTAACAAGATGTTAGTTGAGTTGCCCCTTATAGGTCGCAGAATTATTCTGTTTGTTTTTAATGCCATCTTACGTCTTGCGTACTTTCCCACAGAGTGGAAAGTTTCTTTGATTACTATGATTCCTAAACCAGGAAAAGACCACACAAAAGTAGAATCATACAGACCTATAAGCCTTTTATCAAACGTGTCAAAGTTATTTGAGAGAATATTAATAACTAAGCTGAATCCAATTCTTAGCGCGAAAGGATGCATTCCGAACCATCAATTCGGCTTCAGAAAACAACACAGTACGATCCAACAAACACACAGATTAGTAAATGTAATTAAAACGACCTTTGAAGAAAAAAAAATACTGTTCTGCGCTCTTTATCGACGTTTCTCAAGCATTCGATAAGGTTTGGCACGAAGGCCTAATATTTAAGCTAAAGCTGAACTTGCCCGAAAACTTGTATAAGCTCTTAAAAGATTATTTAACGAATCGCAAGTTTTTACTAAAAGAAGGTGACTTTTTAAGCTCGCCACAGCTCATTGAAGCCGGAGTTCCCCAAGGTAGTATTTTGGGACCAATTTTATATTTACTGTACACATCAGATATGCCAATTAGCACCCTAGTGCATACATCAACTTTTGCAGATGACACAGCTTTTTTAAGTATTCATGAAAGTGCCCAAGAAGCATCAAAACTTTTACAAGACCACATACTCAATTTGGAAAAATGGCTAGAAAAATGGAGAATAAAAGTGAATGAGCAAAAATGTACTCACATAACTTTCACACTGCGTAGGGACTCATGCCCTCCTGTTCGCATAAATAACCAAATGATACCACAGCTTTCAGACGTTAAATATCTGGGTATACATCTTGACCGTCGCCTTACTTGGAAAAGCCACATTGATTTCAAGTTAACACAAATGAAACTAAAAGCAGTACAACTAAATTGGCTTATTGGCAGAAACTCTACCCTGAGCTTAGATTGTAAACTTCTACTGTACAAGTCGATCCTCAAACCAATTTGGTGTTATGGGATTCAGTTACGGGGCACTGCCTCAGCTAGCAATGTAGAAAAAATTCAAAGGCGCCAAAATAAGATACTACGTATGATTTCATCTGCTCCCTGGTATATAAAAAATTCGAACATCCACAAAGACCTAAACATGCCATCAGTTAAAGCAGAAATAGCGAAACATGCAGTCACATATCTAAAGAGGATTGAATCTCATCCAAACCCTTTAGCGCGCAACATGCTGAACGAACCTGGTTACATTCGACTAAAAAGAAGATACTGCTTTTCTTGGCCGTACATTAGAGGGATGACCCGCAAATGATTGCAAAATCCGTGAAACAAACATTATTTTTGTCTAGCACTGGCTGGACTTAAAAAGTATATTTTTATTTTAGACTTAAGATATGAGTAATTATTGTTAGTTCAAAAATATTGAAGATACAATAAACAATTTATGAAAAAAAAAAAAATAATTTCAATCAAGTAAGAGAAGAGTTGCTGGAAGAGAAAGGACTATTCACCACTAGTAGAGTAAAAAGGGGTGCATTTAACATTGTAGGAAATGTAGCAAGGTCATTGTTTGGAGTACTGGACTCAGACTATGCCAATGAAAAGTCAGACACCATTAAAAGGGCGAAGGTCGAAACAGACTATATCTTCGAATTACATAAAAACCAAACATCAATTATTGATTCCACTATTAATATAATTAAAAAAGACGAACTCAGCACACAAAAACAACTAACAGAAATTGTTGGAAGAATCAATAATGAAGCAAATGCACTTGCTAAGGAATCATCAGAAATCAGCCAAACACAACTAATATCACTTTTTTCCAATCAATTAACATTAACAGCACTGAACTTGCAAAGGGTAGAAAAGGAGATCATCGACGTACTAACGGATGCGCACAATGAAAAAATTAGTCCACTTTAATTATCACCTCATCAGCTAAGGACTGAATTAACCACAATAAAAGCACATCTACCAGTACAACATATGCTTCCAATTGAAGACGATAGTTTGGTTCAACTGTACAAGCTAATGAAGACAAATGGAGTCGTGACTAAAAATGAAGTCCTCTTCGAGATTAGGTTGCCACTGATAGCTCAACAAGTTCTAGAACCCTGAAGATATCTCCGGTCCCAACAATAAGAAATAACACTCTAATAGCCATCAAATCAGATGTACCTTTTCTAGCAGTGAATTCCCACAGAGATGAATGTATTCCATTTACAACCGACGATTTGTCAAGCTGCATTATAGCAAAAGGAAATACATATATATGCCACAACAAACAGATTAGATTTAAAAAGGATACAAATACCTGTGAAGTTAATATCCTCAATAGTTTAAACACAGCCAACTGTAACCTTACCCGGCTGATAGGTAACACAACATGGACGCAATTGAAAAATCCAAATAAACGGATTTTTGCTAACACAACAGAAATAGAAATTTCAGCAGTTTGTGGCACTGAATCCTCTCAACGGCTAATAAGAGGCACTGGGATAATGCAAATAGAACCAAATTGCATAATTAAAAACAACTGTCTCACTATCCAAGGCCACTTTGATGCATCAAATAGCTTGCATACTTCATACGTTCAATTCAGGCACATTGATAAAATTAGCACTCCACAAGAAATTAAAAGAATTTTAAATACCAACAATCAATTTGAATCCCATCTAAATCAACTGAATAACCTGCAAAAACAACTTGATGAGTCAACTATTGTACGATTACCAGAGCTAATCAGTTCCCAAAGCCAACATCACCACGCTGTAAGTTACACTGCACTGTCAATTTATCTAATCATTTTAGTAGCGATGATAGTCAAGCTATACTCAATATATAAGAAAAGAAAAAATCATAAGATCGTTCAACCGACACCGCATCCAGTTCCGTCACTTCGACCTGTTACCATCGACATTGCAGATATCAAACCTAATGAACTTTTGTCACCAGTGACCGGTGGTCAACGCGGGGTAGAATGTTGGTACTTACATCAACTTAATTTTATTTTTTATTATTATTTAATTATCATTATTAAAATAATACTTAATTTCCGTTTTTAAAGTTCCATTATTGTTGACTAAACATTTTATTCTACTTTTATTTTTGTTTTAAGTTCAATTACCTAAACATTTTATTTTATGACCTAATTTTGTATTAAGTTCAATAACCATTGTTGTTGACAATGCAGAAATTATTAACTATAAAAAAGAGTAATTACACAACTTTGGTTTATTTTACCTACTAAGGAATTTAAATCAATTTATTGTAAAACAATTTAGTATATAAGAATGAAAAATAAAGAAAATATGAATCAATCGTTTTAAAGCATTTAAGGTGTTTTATTTGATTCGATTAGCGTTCTTCAGGTTCAAGTGCTTGTATGACCAAATAAGGCAAAAAATTGTTTCAGTTCAGATTTATGTGTTTGAATTGAATTAAACTATCGCCTTCACGTACAGTTGTATAACTCAGTCGGTTCTCAAAGTTTGGCAAAATAATTATTCGTAACTTTGTCAACTTTGCCATGTGTTCAGATAGTCGTTCAGGTATGATTGGTAGTGCGGTAGTCTATCGTCTCAGCGTTGTGGGTTCGATTTGTTCCAAAGTCTCTGGGTATTTTCTGCAGACAACCAAAGAAATCTTCGCAGGTAGGTCTTTTAAAAAAAGGTAATTCTATTAATGTAAAATTGCATTATTTATAGTTAATTGTAGACATTGTAGGGCGAAGAAGTATAATATAATTATTTAAAAAGAAAGGTAGAACAAAAGGCTCACAAAGATTTAATTTCGACGAAACAACTGGGAGAATCAACGACTAAACACCAATGGAGAAGGTGTGTCGGCTAAAAATACAATGGATCAGATTTCTAAAAAATGCTCCATATAAGATATTTTATAAAAATTCTTTGGATGACAACTCCGAATTCAAAGTGATAGACCTTTTTTTTCTAAAAGAGCAAGGCCAAGGATATACGAAAATATTGATTTGCTTCCATTATACATAACCATTAGACCAATAGCAGAAGAACAACGTAAAGATATGTTGCATTTATTACCCTATATCCTACCAATTTTTCATAACTACATTTATATTTCCCTAAATAAATTCTTTATTTACAAGGTAATGAGTTTGAATAAATTGTTAATTTCTAATAAAAATTTTTCCCTTATGGTTAAGTCATTTATAAAGTCATGTAGTTAAATTTGAAAATGGTTGGCACTATTTAATTGTCAAAATATTTTATTCCATTATACAAAATTATTTTTTAATCCTTTAAAATGTAAACCTCTTAATATCTCGAAACAATAAATATATGACTTCAATATCTACTTTTCAATATTTCAATATTGACTTTTAATATTTACCACCTTATATGTATCTTGTTGTTCCTTCTTTCATTGCTAACCGAAGGTTGGCTAAAGGAACAACAACATACATATAAGGTGGTAAATATTAAAAGTAAAAATATTCAACAAGAGGGAAGCTTAAGGTAGTGGTAGACTTCGTTCTCACCAACTGACGATTGATAATTGAATACAAGTTTTCTCGTATTCCTTTATCTGGGTTTGGTTGGTTAAATAGATGATGCTTACAACTAAAACACTGCCCTAAGTAGATTAGATACAAGAGAGACGGACGTCGGTGTCTAGAAAATGTGCATTCCGCTCGTGCTGGTATCTAAAATTATATTTTCCCAATTTTTCTTTAATAATGGGTGATTTTTTTGAGGTTAGGATTTTCATGCATTAGTATTTGACAGATCACGTGAGATTTCAGACATGGTGCCAAAGAGAAAGATGCTCAGTATGCCTTGACATTTCATCATGAATAGACTTACTAACGAGCAACGCTTGCAAATCATTGAATTTTATTACCAAAATCAGTGTTCGGTTCGAAATGTTCAAATGTGGCAAATTTTGTTCAGCGATGAGGCTCATTTCTGGTTGAATGGCTACGTAAATAAGCAAAATTGCCGCATTTGGAGTGAAGAGCAACCAGAAGCCGTTCAAGAACTGCCCATGCATCCCGAAAAATGCACTGTTTGGTGTGGTTTGTACGCTGGTGGAATCATTGGACCGTATTTTTTCAAAGATGCTGTTGGACGCAACGTTACGGTGAATGGCGATCGCTATCGTTCGATGCTAACAAACTTTTTGTTGCCAAAAATGAAACAACTGAACTTGGTTGACATGTGGTTTCAACAAGATGGCGCTACATGCCACACAGCTCGCGATTCTATGGCCATTTTGAGGGAAAACTTCGGAGAACAATTCATCTCAAGAAATGGACCGGTAAGTTGGCCACCAAGATCATGCGATTTGACGCCTTTAGACTATTTTTTGTGGGGCTACGTCAAGTCTAAAGTCTACAGAAATAAGCCAGCAACTATTCCAGCTTTGGAAGACAACATTTACGAAGAAATTCGGGCTATTCCGGCCGAAATGCTCGAAAAAGTTGCCCAAAATTGGACTTTCCGAATGGACCACCTAAGACGCAGCCGCGGTCAACATTTAAATGAAATTATCTTCAAAAAGTAAATGTCATGGACCAATCTAACGTTTCAAATAAAGAACCGATGAGATTTTGCAAATTTTATGCGTTTTTTTTAAAAAAAAAGTTCTCAAGCTCTTAAAAAATCACTCGTTATTTACATGGTTAAATTTGATATGCAAATTATGCCTGTGAACATTTCATATGAAATTGTGATTGTGTACAACATTTTTGAACAAGTTGTGTGAATATAAAGCTTTTGGAAATATCTATCAGGTGGTGCTAAAATTTAAAAAAAATTTAACCCATTAAGAATCGGTTTAGTTGGACTGCTTTTAACTTCATTTGTTTCAACTTGGATTCTATGTGGCTTTTCCAAGTAAGACGCCGGTCAAGATGTATACCGAGGTATTTGACGTCTGAAAGCTGGGGTATCATTTGATTATTTATGCGAATAGGGGGGCATGAGTCCCTATGCAGTGTGAAAGTTATATGAGTGCATTTCTGTTCATTCACCTTAATTCTCCATTTCTTCAACCATTTTTCCAATTTGAGTACGTGATCTTGTATATCTTGTGATTCTACTTGCGCGCTTTCATGAATACTTAAAAAAAGCTGTGTCATCAGCAAATGTTGATGTGTGCACTTGATTGCTAATTGCCATATCGGCTTTAATAAGCTGAGGCGAGCTTAAGAAATCTCCTTCTTTTAGTATGAACTTTCGATCAGTTAAATAATTTTTTATGAGCTTATAGAAGTTTTTGGGCTTTAACTTGTATATAAGGCCTTCGTGCCATACCTTGTCAAATGCTTGAGAAACATCGATAAAAAGTGCAGAACAGTATTTTTTTTTTCTTCAAAGGTCTTTTTAATTACATTTACTAATCTGTGTGTTTCTTGGATCGTACTAGAGCTGGCAAACTATCGATAGTACTATCGATAGTTTTGTCTTCATTAGACTATCGATGGTTTTTTTCTCGATAGCGATGCTATCGGTGAAAAAATAAATTAATAAATTGGCAATTAGTTAGTTGGGAATGAAAATTCACCATTAGAAATAGACCCATTGCAGTACTGGAAGGTAAATTACATAGTAAATTTATACAGTGTTATATCTATTCACAGAACAATTCTGATCAGATGTCACTCACAAAGTCATGTGATTTACGTTACTTATGCATACCAGCTACTTCGACAAAACCTGAAAGAATGTTTAACAAAGCCGGAGCCATTATTTCAGATAGAAGATCTAGTTTAAAGCCAAAAAATGTTGATATGCTGCTCTTTTTAAACAAAAATTTTTGGATTAATCAAGAATTATAAAAAATTACGATTATAACATTATTCCTTGGGCAGCCTACATATGCACAACATATGTATGTGATATACGAGTACATAGTATTTATAGTGTATGTAAAAATTTTTTTAGAAAATTGATCTCAAAATGCGTTGTAAAAATTAATTATAAATGGGTTTTTGTTTTTATGCTAAGTTTTATATGCTTCATATTTTTTTTTTTTTTTTGTATTATCTTTTTTATTTAATAAAACAACTCTGGATTTACTTAAGATCGTTTAATATATTAGTTTTCTTTTATTAAACTAACTCAAATAATTTCAAAACTTGATCAATTAAGTTGATGGAGTTAATAATACAGAATACTTTGTCATATAAAATATGGAACCTTACTTTGTGGTTTTAACCACAGATTACTAACCAGATTACCCACTTGTGACGTTTAAAAAAGTACATTATCATACATACTAACAGCTTTCGATAGAGTGAATAAAAAAATAACTCATTGGTTATTTTTTTATTCACTCTATCGAAAGCTGAAACAGCTATACATAGCCATTTCAAACATATGTTATCGATGAAGTAAACAAAAAAATTTAAAATGAACTGTAGCAAAATTTGTATTTTTGTTAATAAAATTAAAATTATATAAATTTCCGTGAAGTAAATAACTTAAAATTTATAAAAATATATTGCGGTGGTTCCAAAGTGCTATTAAAAGCTAAAAAATACAACATGTGATAAGGTTGTTACAAAAATTGGCAATCAAAATTTTCCTAGTGGTATTTGTTCAAGAAGTCTCAATTCAACAGAATTCAGGAACAAATTGAACACAAATGCTGTTGGAAATGAAGAAGTCCTGGCTAAATTATTAGAGGTCTTATGATAAACAACTGCAAATATGTACGGGACTTCGTAAGAATTGTGCAATATATGTATGTAGATGCTTATATGCATTACATGAATGGTTGTCCGGCGAAGTGCACGTTAGCTTCATATACATAGTTGCAAAGAAATGTTTTTGAATATTATGGTGGAAACTTAATAGATAATATATACATGTATATATTTTACAAATATATAAATAAATATATTTATCTAGTGAATTTGGATGCATCCGTATCGATTTAACAATTGCTCGTTTCAGTTAATGGATTCGGTGGAAAGTTTTAATATATACGTGAGCCAAGCAATCATCAACATGCTTTTATCGAGTATTCATTGCTGTTATTAATCAGCCGCGATTGCCTTATGATATAAATGAGTATTTCTCAATAAAAATTAAGGTAAGCAAAACAATTTCAATACCCTGTGATATAAATACATACCTCTAATAAATTGCATTTACATTGAAGGTAAATTGGGCCGCTAGTATTATCGCATTGTACGCAAGCTATGAAATGAAAACGATACGTTGTTTTATGAAAAAGCCAAAAACGAAAACGAATTAAAAGCAATAAATGGCAAATGGATCGGTTGACGTTTAAATCGCTCCAATGGGTTGTCATGTTGCACCACTTGAAAATACTACGCCTATGAAGCCCAAGTTAAAATCTTAATCATAATTATTAAATATCTTCAAGTAAAAAAAAACATTTTTACTTTATTTGAATTTAAATAAAAGAATTTATTTTCGGTTTGAATATTTATTTGTTAAAGTTTTTATTTTACGTTTTATATAAAGTCATTCTTATAGATACATAAATTTATATATTTTTGCCTGACTCAAAATATTTATAAGTTCTTTATACATATGTACCTACAAAGTATAGTATTAAACTGAAATCTTTGTTTTAATATTTTTCTTGTATGTACTATTTTTTTTAATTGATTTGCTAAATTTTTTAATTTAAATTTTTTTTGTTGTTTTTGTTTGTTTTGTATTTATAAAATGCAGAGCTAACGGCCGATGCTGCTAAAGCTCTTTGTTTTTTATATTATCTTATAATTTTAATTGTAAGGTAGTTCGGTAATAAATAAATAAATAAAGTTTTTGTTCTTATTTAAATAATTAATTTAATTTCAAGTATCGTTAAAACATGCAAACTAAATATAATATATTTAATGTTTTCATTATTTAGATTTAACTCTTAAATGCTCAATTATTATACAAAATTTAAGTATATAGTGTTAAAGATGGTTAAAAAAAATATATTTTTTTTTTTTGTATTTAGTTTTGCTATTCGTAATTATTTGTTGTTTAACAAGTATTTCGAAACTGTGTAAGAAAAAAAGGTTTTACGTATAAAAACAAACAAACAATTGTATTTTAATTGTCTAACAGAATCAAAAGTTCAAAGAATTTTTAACAAATTTTAAATGTAATATATAATAGCTTGTGGTTGATATGGATACCTGCTGCTGCCGATTTACTTGTTTGTTCAGATATGATAGTATTCAGGAAAACACATGTCATGTTAACACACAAGTTAATTTGAATTAAAACTGTTAATGCACCTTAACTCTGTCGTCTGTCTACGCTATTAGAAAACTGCAATTAGAAAAATAAAAGTTACATATAAATATTAAAAAATTTAAAATTAAACTTGTAATATATTTTTTTACCTTGAGCTTGTAGTCAGGATTAGTAAAAAAGACCTGCCAACTCAGGGCAATTATTCTTCGTATGGTAAAAACCTGTTTGAATATTAAAATTTTATTTAAGTTATTAAAAAAATGTAAAATAAAAAATTTGGCAGTCGCCCTTATTTTCCGAGTTATGGGCCTCTGAACTTTTCATATGGGACTATGATTTTACACTACATTTTTGAACAAATTATGTCAATATGGGTATCATTTTAAAGCTTTTGGAAATATCTATCAGGTGGTGCTAAAATTTAAAAAAAATTTAACCCATTAAGAATCGGTGACATTTTTTGATGAAATTTTATGCATAGTACGTAGGAAAATTTTAGTAAGCGAAGCCGGTGTTGGTCATACCACAGAGGAGAAGAGCCTTGTGTCCGGCCGAAGGCCGGCATTGCAGGAAATCTTTAGTACTTAATAGTGTAAAAATTTAAAAAATAAAAAAAATGCTTTGGCTCTTAATGGGTTAATTTAAAAAAAAAAAGTTTAACATCACCTGATAGATATTTCCAAAAGCTTTAAAATAATACCCATATTGACATAATTTGTTCAAAAATATTCAACAAGAGGGAAGCTTAAGGTAGTGGTAGACTTCGTTCTCACCAACTGACGATTGATTATTGAATACAAGTTTTCTCGTATTCCTTTATCTGGGTTTGGTTGGTTAAATAGATGATGCTTACAACTAAAACACTACCCTAAGTAGATTAGATACAAGTAGTGCTGATGACGGACGTGGCTGTCTAGAAAATGTGCATTCCACTCGTGCTGGTGTCTAAAAAATAAAATTTTTCCAATTTTTCTTTAATATTATCACCTAATTTGTAATTTAGTTAATTCTTTCTTAGAGAGAATAAAAACGAACTTTAGCTTGATTATAAAATTTCATTCTATGTAATACATAAACAGTTCGACTAATATTAATTAAAATTTTCATAATTAAAAATCGCAAAGCACCGCGCAATCTTGGTTTCTCAACAAAGTTTGGTTTGATACTAGATTAGTGTTAACTAAAAACGAATGTTGGAAGTAAAACAAATAAACAAAAAGTAACTTCATTGCTAACCGAAGGTTCGCTGAAGGAACAACAAAATATAGGTGGTAAATATTAAAGTAAAAAATATTCAACAAGAGGGAAGCTTAAGGTAGTGGTAGACTTCGTTCTCACCAACTGACGATTGATTATTGAATACAAGTTTTCTCGTATTCCTTTATCTGGGTTTGGTTGGTTAAATAGATGATGCTTACAACTAAAACACTACCCTAAGTAGATTAGATACAAGTAGTGCTGATGACGGACGTGGCTGTCTAGAAAATGTGCATTCCACTCGTGCTGGTGTCTAAAAAATAAAATTTTTCCAATTTTTCTTTAATATTATCACCTAATTTGTAATTTAGTTAATTCTTTCTTAGAGAGAATAAAAACGAACTTAAGCTTGATTATAAAATTTCATTCTATGTAATACATAAACAGTTCGACTAATATTAATTAAAATTTTCATAATTAAAAATCGCAAAGCACCGCGCAATCTTGGTTTCTCAACAAAGTTTGGTTTGATACTAGATTAGTGTTAACTAAAAACGAATGTTGGAAGTAAAACAAATAAACAAAAAGTAACTTCATTGCTAACCGAAGGTTCGCTGAAGGAACAACAAAATATAGGTGGTAAATATTAAAGTAAAAAATATTCAACAAGAGGGAAGCTTAAGGTAGTGGTAGACTTCGTTCTCACCAACTGACGATTGATTATTGAATACAAGTTTTCTCGTATTCCTTTATCTGGGTTTGGTTGGTTAAATAGATGATGCTTACAACTAAAACACTACCCTAAGTAGATTAGATACAAGTAGTGCTGATGACGGACGTGGCTGTCTAGAAAATGTGCATTCCACTCGTGCTGGTGTCTAAAAAATAAAATTTTTCCAATTTTTCTTTAATATTATCACCTAATTTGTAATTTAGTTAATTCTTTCTTAGAGAGAATAAAAACGAACTTAAGCTTGATTATAAAATTTCATTCTATGTAATACATAAACAGTTCGACTAATATTAATTAAAATTTTCATAATTAAAAATCGCAAAGCACCGCGCAATCTTGTTTTCTCAACAAAGTTTGGTTTGATACTAGATTAGTGTTAACTAAAAACGAATGTTGGAAGTAAAACAAATAAACAAAAAGTAACTTCGCTGAAGGAACAACAAAATATAGGTGGTAAATATTAAAGTAAAAAATATTCAACAAGAGGGAAGCTTAAGGTAGTGGTAGACTTCGTTCTCACCAACTGACGATTGATTATTGAATACAAGTTTTCTCGTATTCCTTTATCTGGGTTTGGTTGGTTAAATAGATGATGCCTACAACTAAAACACTACCCTAAGTAGATTAGATACAAGTAGTGCTGATGACGGACGTGGCTGTCTAGAAAATGTGAATTCCACTCGTGCTGGTGTCTAAAAAATAAAATTTTTCCAATTTTTCTTTAATATTATCACCTAATTTGTAATTTAGTTAATTCTTTCTTAGAGAGAATAAAAACGAACTTAAGCTTGATTATAAAATTTCATTCTATGTAATACATAAACAGTTCGACTAATATTAATTAAAATTTTCATAATTAAGAACAAAAACTTTATTTATTTATTTATTACCGAACTACCTTACAATTAAAATTATAAGATAATATAAAAAAACAAAGAGCTTTAGCAGCATCGGCCGTTAGCTCTGCATTTTATAAATACAAAACAAACAAAAACAATAAAAAAATTTAAATTAAAAAATTTAGCAAATCAATTAAAAAAAATAGTACATACAAGAAAAATATTAAAACAAAGATTTCAGTTTAATACTATACTTTGTAGGTACATATGTATAAAGAACTTATAAATATTTTGAGTCAGGCAAAAATATATAAATTTATGTATCTATAAGAATGACTTTATATAAAACGTAAAATAAAAACTTTAACAAATAAATATTCAAACCGAAAATAAATTCTTTTATTTAAATTCAAATAAAGTAAAAATGTTTTTTTTTACTTGAAGATATTTAATAATTATGATTAAGATTTTAACTTGGGCTTCATAGGCGTAGTATTTTCAAGTGGTGCAACATGACAACCCATTGGAGCGATTTAAACGTCAACCGATCCATTTGCCATTTATTGCTTTTAATTCGTTTTCGTTTTTGGCTTTTTCACAAAACAACGTATCGTTTTCATTTCATAGCTTGCGTACAATGCGATAATACTAGCGGCCCAATTTACCTTCAATGAAAATGCAATTTATTAGAGGTATGTATTTATATCACAGGGTATTGAAATTGTTTTGCTTACCTTAATTTTTATTGAGAAATACTCATTTATATCATAAGGCAATCGCGGCTGATTAATAACAGCAATGAATACTCGATAAAAGCATGTTGATGATTGCTTGGCTCACGTATATATTAAAACTTTCCACTGAATCCATTAACTGAAACGAGCAATTGTTAAATCGATACGGATGCATCCAAATTCACTAGATAAATATATTTATTTATATATTTGTAAAATATATACATGTATATATTATCTATTAAGTTTCCACCATAATATTCAAAAACATTTCTTTGCAACTATGTATATGAAGCTAACGTGCACTTCGCCGGACAACCATTCATGTAATGCATATAAGCATCTACATACATATATTGCACAATTCTTACGAAGTCCCGTACATATTTACAGTTATTTATCATAAGACCTCTAATAATTTAGCCAGGACTTCTTCATATCCAACAGCATTTGTGTTCAATTTGTTCCTGAATTCTGTTGAATTGAGACTTCTTGAACAAATACCACTAGGAAAATTTTGATTGCCAATTTTTGTAACAACCTTATCACATGTTGTATTTTTTAGCTTTTAATAGCACTTTGGAACCACCGCAATATATTTTTATAAATTTTAAGTTATTTACTTCACGGAAATTTATATAATTTTAATTTTATTAACAAAAATACAAATTTTGCTACAGTTCATTTTAAATTTTTTTGTTTACTTCATCGATAACATATGTTTGAAATGGCTATGTATAGCTGTTTCTGTTAACTCATTGCGATGAATATTATTGGTTATTTTTTTATTCACTCTATCGAAAGCTGTTAGTATGTATGATAATGTACTTTTTTAAACGTCACAAGTGGGTAATCTGGTTAGTAATCTGTGGTTAAAACCACAAAGTAAGGTTCCATATTTTATATGACAAAGTATTCTGTATTATTAACTCCATCAACTTAATTGATCAAGTTTTGAAATTATTTGAGTTAGTTTAATAAAAGAAAACTAATATATTAAACGATCTTAAGTAAAGTCCAGAGTTGTTTTATTAAATAAAAAAGATAATACAAAAAAAAAAACAAAAATATGAAGCATATTAAACTTAGCATAAAAACAAAAACCCATTTATAATTAATTTTTACAACGCATTTTGAGATCAATTTTCTAAAAAAATTTTTACATACACTATAAATACTATGTACTCGTATATCACATACACATGTTGTGCATATGTAGGCTGCCCAAGGAATAATGTTATAATCGTAATTTTTTATAATTCTTGATTAATCCAAAAATTTTTGTTTAAAAAGAGCAGCATATCAACATTTTTTGGCTTTAAACTAGATTTTCTATCTGAAATAATGGCTCCGGCTTTGTTAAACATTCTTTCAGGTTTTGTCGAAGTACATAGCTGGTATGCATAAGTAACGTAAATCACATGACTTTGTGAGTGACATCTGATCAGAATTGTTCTGTGAATAGATATAACACTGTATAAATTTACTATGTAATTTACCTTCCAGTACTGCAATGGGTCTATTTCTAATGGTGAATTTTCATTCCCAACTAACTAATTGCCAATTTATTAATTTATTTTTTCACCGATAGTATCGCTATCGAGAAAAAAACCATCGATAGTCTAATGAAGACAAAACTATCGATAGTACTATCGATAGTTTGCCAGCTCTAGTACGATCCAAGAAACACACAGATTAGTAAATGTAATTAAAAAGACCTTTGAAGAAAAAAAAAATACTGTTCTGCACTTTTTATCGATGTTTCTCAAGCATTTGACAAGGTATGGCACGAAGGCCTTATATACAAGTTAAAGCCCAAAAACTTCTATAAGCTCATAAAAAATTATTTAACTGATCGAAAGTTCATACTAAAAGAAGGAGATTTCTTAAGCTCGCCTCAGCTTATTAAAGCCGATATGGCAATTAGCAATCAAGTGCACACATCAACATTTGCTGATGACACAGCTTTTTTTAAGTATTCATGAAAGCGCGCAAGTAGAATCACAAGATATACAAGATCACGTACTCAAATTGGAAAAATGGTTGAAGAAATGGAGAATTAAGGTGAATGAACAGAAATGCACTCATATAACTTTCACACTGCATAGGGACTCATGCCCCCCTATTCGCATAAATAATCAAATGATACCCCAGCTTTCAGACGTCAAATACCTCGGTATACATCTTGACCGGCGTCTTACTTGGAAAAGCCACATAGAATCCAAGTTGAAACAAATGAAGTTAAAAGCAGTCCAACTAAACCGATTCTTAATGGGTTAAATTTTTTTTAAATTTTAGCACCACCTGATAGATATTTCCAAAAGCTTTATATTCACACAACTTGTTCAAAAATGTTGTACACAATCACAATTTCATATGAAATATTCACAGGCATAATTTGCATATCAAATTTAACCATGTAAATACTTACATGGTCGGATTTTTCGGAAACTGATGAAGTTTTTCCCCTTTTGGGCAGCCCATTATGCATCGGCGACTACTGAAATAGCAAAATAATTTAATTATAAACAAATTTATTTCAATAGAAAACCTTTGTTATACTTACATCTTTTCCTGTTGTTTTATTTCTTTTATTTATTTTTATTTGGCCGATTCCGGATGGTTTTTCTTCAAATATTATTTTAAGCACAAAAACATAAAACTATTTATAAAAATTTCACAAATTATTTTGTAAACAATAAAATGTCAAATTGCAGCTATAACCAGAAAGAGATAGTAATATAAAATAAGCATTAACTCTTGCTATCCCTTTCCAACGAAAGCTGTGATCTGGAAACACTACAATTTTCGTGTCTTATCTGGTCTGATTTGTGTTTTCGTCTTCCTTAGCCTTAAGAGTTTGTACATATCTCTCTGCTAATCCATTAAGGTGTGTTTACATTGAGTGTACAAGTCATATGTACTGTCAAAATTGCTATCCATATGAAATTTCATGTGTATGTCAAAATCAGTGTTTTGCATATGGTTTATAATTTTTGTGTTCAAACGTACCCATGTTACGTACATATGACATAACCTCTTGTGGTTGAAAACAAAAATCAAATATTTAAAACAGGTGGTCTTCAAAGTGTGGTTTAGATGGATTGTTTTTTTTTAATTATTGGACTATATAATAAAACTAATAATAATAGCTTTATTGGGACTTGTTGTAATAAGTTATTAGGCAATTTTGTATATTTTTGCCGCCATTTCTTCTTATTCTGGATTGTTGCTCATATAGAGCAACAATGTTGGTGCCAAATGGTGAAAAGCTGCCGTAAACACTAGGTTCATATTTGCAGCTTTTTTTCATGTCCAGAACAAAACAATGTTTTAATTATTTTAGTTTTTCTGTATGTAGTTATTATTTATTTGTTTGTTGTAAATCCTTCTGTTTTTTTTCCTTTCGTCAAATGTGTGTAAACTTTATTTGTTAATTTTTCGTGTGGTTTCTTGATTTCGAACAATTTAGGTTATACACGATAACCCAATCGATTACACGTGGCTGATTGATGCAAACACAAATTAACTGTACCACGGTACAGCTAACCGTGGAAGCCAATCAGCCAGTGCGAGAGGAAGACGCAAACCACTTGAAGACCGAGCAACAAGGACGGCCTGATTGACCTTAAACGATAATGACAATGATGCGTTCATGATAAAAATAAATAAGCGGAATTATTGAAACTAAAAGTGAACATCACTGAAAACAGCTGTTGTCATATAGTTTTACACATCAAATAGAGCGTGCTTTAAATAAAAAACTAACACATGTTATTGCACATAGTTAAATAACATATGTTATGTTTCAAGAGGTTTACACTATGTGTATAGTTTTACATATGGAAAATCTGACATTCCATATGACTTGTACACGCAATGTAAACACGCTTTTAGTAGCTGGATGTCCAATTGTCTGAAACAATTGTTTGCTGGAAACCATGTGATGAAAAAATATCTTGTAATAGCTCAGTTGTTTTTTCAGAAGTTAGTGCATCTCTTATTATTCGAGTTTCTGGCCATTTTGACTTGGCATCTACGAGAATGGAAAGGAAATGATTCTGAAAAGGATATGCACTCTTTGAAAATTTTCATTTGGCTCCTCCCAATGGTGTATAATTACTTTTTGTGGATTTCTTTACTTTAGCGCAACAGGCACATGATCTAATCAATCGTTCAATGTCACCATCTATACCTTTCCAAAAACAATTAGCCAGGAAATAGGCTAATTGTTTCATTTCTACTATACCAATGTGAGTGTGATGTAGCTCCTTTAAAACTTGCTCACGCAGCTTTAGTGGTTTCACAACTCGATTACTTTTAAAAATTACGACTTCTTGAATTGAATACTCTGCTTCATAATTTTTCCTATTTAACAAGTCTTGCTTTAATTTTGATAGTTCCGCATCAAGGTCTGTTTCTCTAGCGATGTTTGTAGCAGTTATGGAATACATGTGAAAATTTCATTTATTATTTGGTCCTGAAGGATTCGTATATCTTCATCCAAGAAATGTTTAAACGATTTTGTACTTTTAATCGGTGCTCTAGATAAACAATCAGCATTGATGTTGTCTTCACCTTTACGATGTTTTATCTTATAGTTAAAACCACAAATCAGACCAGATAAGACACGAAAATTGTAGTGTTGCCAGATCACAGCTTTCGTTGGAAAGGGATAGCAAGAGTTAATGCTTATTTTCATTCCTTGTTTATTCGTTGAACAGAACGGTCACAAGTTTTTAAGCTCGCAATAATAAAAAAAAAAAACAAAAACATAGTGTGTGAATTTTTAACAAACAAAATACCAAAACAATAAAAACCTGTTTGATACAGAACAACAAAGTTGTTGTATTTTTTTCCATCTTTTACAACGGCATTTATTACTACTAATAAGAAAAAACAAAAAAACAGTGCGAGGGCTCATTTATGAGTCACTCAAATTTAAATATATCTGAGAAAAGTGCGAACATAAGCAGTAGAAATGCATATGTAATTCTAAATGCTGATGAAAGCAGTGATAAAAATGAAATAAATAAAAACAAACAAACTGATGTGTTTTTAAATGCTGCGCCAATATACCGCACACGCTCCTGTTCACCATTGTTGCTTAGTAGCGACAAAAAAATATATATGAATAAATCATCTTCGCCTTCTCAACACAGTGTGACCAAAACAAACATGGACAGTGCTCAAAAACCCAAAACACAAGTAGGCATAGATAGATACGTGACGGTATTAAAACGAGGACGTAGCCCTAAATCTTCGCAGTTGGCTTCAATTTCTAAAGTACCTAAAGATAGGGACTCTAATAGTCTAAGTTCCCAAAACCGCTTTGCAATCTTGGATAGCGAAACAAGTGTGCCTACAACCTTACCCAAGTCGTTCAAACCACCTCCTATTTTTCTGAGAGAACAAAATTCTAATGATTTAATAAAAAGTATAATTTCAGTAATTGGAGAAAATTCATTTTATGTGATTCCTCTTAAGCGTGGTAACATAAGTGAAACAAAGATTCAAATAAGTGATGAAAGCAACTTCCGAAAATTAGTTAACGAATTTGAAACCCGCAATAAGCATTTTTACACCTACCAATTGAAAAGTGGCAAAGGTTTGCAGGTAGTCATAAAAGGTATGGACCCTTGTGTCGATCCAGCTGATATTAAAGCTTGTCTACAAAAAAATGGATTTAAGGTAAAAAGCGTAGCCAATATCAGAAATCGTGAACGTGTCCCCCAACCAATATTTCGGGTTGAATTGGAACCTGGTGATATGAGATTGAAAAAAAATGAGACTCACCCTATATACAATATTAAATATCTGCTACACCGAAAAATTACCATAGAGGAACCACATAAGCGATCAGGACCTGTACAGTGTTTAAACTGTCAAGAATTTGGTCATACTAGGGCTTATTGTAAGTTGCCCCCTGTTTGCGTTGTCTGTGGCGAGCTTCATGTTACAGCCCAATAAAACTAAAGATGACATAAATGCAAAAAAATGCAGTAATTGTGGTGGAAATCACACCGCAAACTACAGAGGTTGTCCAGTATATACTATAGTGAAGAGGTCTTCAATTCAAAAGTTACACAATCTTCCAAAGCATCCACAACACACACCAAATGCTAATTATCCTCAATTAGCCCAGCCCAACGCAAAACACGTTTCGTATGCTGATATTTTAAAAACAAATCGTACACCAGTTATTAATGTACCACCAACATCAAATAACAACAACAATTTATAAACGGAAAATAAAGAACAAATCCCATCCGCTAACTTCAGTCGCCTTGAAGGTACAATTGATACATTAGTGCTGTCTTTAAACAATTTTATGAACTCCATGGGAAATATGATGTAAGAAATGTTAAAAATGCAATCCATGATATTGCAGTCAGTACTCAAAAAACCATGAACTGTTTAAAAATATGCTTCTGGAACGCAAACGGCTTACGCCAACATAAAAATGAAATTGAGTACTTCCTTAAGAATCAACAAATTGATGTCATGCTGATTTCAGAGACTCATTTAACGACAAACAGCCTGTTTAAAATCAGTGGCTATATATTTTATGATACTAAGGACCCCCGTGGTAGAGCTTGTGGTGGATCTGCAATATTGATAAAGGCCCGAATTAAACACCATTTATTGTGTGATTTTTGTGAGGACTACCTTTAAGCAACAAACATCTGTCTTGAAGAATTTCATCAAAACTTAGTCATTTCATCGATTTATTCACCTCCTAGATTTACTATATCAGAGTGCCAGTACAGCGATTTTTACAAATCTCTAGGTCCTTGTTTCTTAGCAGCTGGGGACTACAATGCCAAACATACGTTTTGGGGATCACGGCTAATTACCACAAAAGGTCGCATTTTGTAACGTAATCTCAAAAATGGCTATGAATGTTGTTTCGAGTGGAAAACCAACTTATTGGCCTACTGATCGACAAAAAATACCTGATGTTATTGATTTTGGTGTAATTAAGGGCATTTCAAGAGAAATGATTAAAGTTGAAGCATCACTAGATTTATCTTCAGATCATTCACCCACTATTGTTTCTATATGGAATCAACAAGAAATGATGTCACCGAAAACAAGCACTCGCATAAATTGGTTAAGTTATAGAAAATATATTAGTTCTCATTGTTCGGAGAATGTACCGCTAAGAACACCAGAAGACGTAGAGCTGTGTCTTTCTCAATTTGAAAAAAACCTCAAGCTGGCCGCTCAACATGCAACAAAAACCCGACAACAAACTAGATACAACCAAATTTATTCTGCGGATGTCGAACGGCTCCTGACTGAAAAAAGAAGAATCCGAAGAGAGTGGCAGTTACACAGGTCTCCCCAGCTCAAAAATAGACTAAAGGAATGCACGAAAACGCTTAAAAAGCTGCTGGAATGTCGAAGAATAGCATCCCTGGAAAATTACCTGGAGGATCTTGACACAACTTCACAATCAGATTATTCATTATGGCGTGCATGTAGAAACTTAAAACGACCAGTCATACGCAAACCTCCCTTACGAACTTCTTGTGGGGGTTGGGCAAGAAATGATACTGAAAAAGGAAATCTATTTGTTGACCATTTAAAAAACGTGTTTATTCCAAATGACTCGACTGATATAGCTGAGTTGCCACCTGTCGATGTTAATCCTGCAGTCACCTTAAGGTTTGAGCTACGTGATATTAAAAGGGCAATAACTGATTTAAACACCAAGAAAGCGCCTGGTTTTGATAAAACGAGCAATAAGATGCTAATTGAGCTTCCTAGTATTGCACTAAAATTAATTCTCTTTATATTTAATGCCATTTGTCGTCTTGAGTACTTTCCATCAGATTGGAAGATTTCATTGATAACTATGATTCCTAAGCCGCGAAAAGATCACACAAAAGTAGAATCATACAGACCCATAAGCCTTTTATCAAACATGTCAAAGTTTTAAGATGTGAACACTTATTGTTAGTTCAATTATGTTTGAAGATTCAATAAATAAAGTTGAAAAAAAAAAATCTCTTTCTGGTTATAGCTGCAATTTGACATTTTATTGTTTACAAAACAATTTGTGAAATTTTTATAAATAGTTTTATGTTTTTGTGCTTAAAATAATATTTGAAGAAAAACCATCCGGAGTCGGCCAAATAAAAATAAATAAAAGAAATAAAACAACAGGAAAAGATGTAAGTATAACATAGGTATTCTATTGAAATAAATTTGTTTATAATTAAATTATTTTGCTATTTCAGTAGTCGCCGATGCATAATGGGCTGCCCAAAAGGGGAAAAACTTCATCAGTTTCTGAAAAATCCGACCATGTAAGTATTTACATGGTTAAATTTGATATGCAAATTATGCCTGTGAACATTTCATATGAAATTGTGATTGTGTACAACATTTTTGAACAAGTTGTGTGAATATAAAGCTTTTGGAAATATCTATCAGGTGGTGCTAAAATTTAAAAAAAAAATTTAACCCATTAAGATTCGGTGACATTTTTTGATGAAATTTTATGCATAGTACGTAGGAAAATTTTAGTAAGCGAAGCCGGTGTTGGTCATACCACAGAGGAGAAGATCCTTGTGTCCGGCCGAAGGCCGGCATTGCAGGAAATCTTTAGTACTTAATAGTGTAAAAATTTAAAAAATAAAAAAAATGCTTTGGCTCTTAATGGGTTAATTTAAAAAAAAAGTTTAACATTACCTGATAGATATTTCCAAAAGCTTTAAAATGATACCCATATTGACATAATTTGTTCAAAAATGTAGTGTAAAATCATAGTTCCATATGAAAAGTTCAGAGGCCCATAACTCGGAAAATAAGGGCGACTGCCAAATTTTTTATTTTACATTTTTTTAATAATTTAAATAAAATTTTAATATTCAAACAGGTTTTTACCATACGAAGAATAATTGCCCTGAGTTGGCAGGTCTTTTTTACTAATCCTGACTACAAGCTCAAGGTAAAAAAATATATTACAAGTTAAATTTTAAATTTTTTAATATTTATATGTAACTTTTATTTTTCTAATTGCAGTTTTCTAATAGCGTAGACAGACGACAGAGTTAAGGTGCATTAACAGTTTTAATTCAAATTAACTTGTGTGTTAACATGACATGTGTTTTCCTGAATACTATCATATCTGAACAAACAAGTAAATCGGCAGCAGCAGGTATCCATATCAACCACAAGCTATTATATATTACATTTAAAATTTGTTAAAAATTCTTTAAACTTTTGATTCTGTTAGACAATTAAAATACAATTGTTTGTTTGTTTTTATACGTAAAACCTTTTTTTCTTACACAGTTTCGAAATACTTGTTAAACAACAAATAATTACGAATAGCAAAACTAAATACAAAAAAAATATATTTTTTTTAACCATCTTTAACACTATATACTTAAAATTTGTATAATAATTGAACATTTAAGAGTTAAATCTAAATAATGAAAACATTAAATATATTATATTTAGTTTGTATGTTTTAACGATACTTGAAATTAAATTAATTATTTAAATAAGAACAAAAACTTTATTTATTTATTTATTACCGAACTACCTTACAATTAAAATTATAAGATAATATAAAAAAACAAAGAGCTTTAGCAGCATCGGCCGTTAGCTCTGCATTTTATAAATACAAAAGAAACAAAAACAACAAAAAAAATTTAAATTAAAAAATTTAGCAAATCAATTAAAAAAAATAGTACATACAAGAAAAATATTAAAACAAAGATTTCAGTTTAATACTATACTTTGTAGGTACATATGTATAAAGAACTTATAAATATTTTGAGTCAGGCAAAAATATATAAATTTATGTATCTAT
This sequence comes from Phasia obesa, assembly GCA_949628195.1. Classification (NCBI taxonomy): domain Eukaryota; kingdom Metazoa; phylum Arthropoda; class Insecta; order Diptera; family Tachinidae; genus Phasia; species Phasia obesa. The sequence goes on along the minus strand of OX451215.1, from coordinate 117,987,271 downwards.
AAGAATGACTTTATATAAAACGTAAAATAAAAAATTTAACAAATAAATATTCAAACCGAAAATAAATTCTTTTATTTAAATTCAAATAAAGTAAAAATGTTTTTTTTTACTTGAAGATATTTAATAATTATGATTAAGATTTTAACTTGGGCTTCATAGGCGTAGTATTTTCAAGTGGTGCAACATGACAACCCATTGGAGCGATTTAAACGTCAACCGATCCATTTGCCATTTATTGCTTTTAATTCGTTTTCGTTTTTGGCTTTTTCACAAAACAACGTATCGTTTTCATTTCATAGCTTGCGTACAATGCGATAATACTAGCGGCCCAATTTACCTTCAATGAAAATGCAATTTATTAGAGGTATGTATTTATATCACAGGGTATTGAAATTATTTTGCTTACCTTAATTTTTATTGAGAAATACTCATTTATATCATAAGGCAATCGCGGCTGATTAATAACAGCAATGAATACTCGATAAAAGCATGTTGATGATTGCTTGGCTCACGTATATATTAAAACTTTCCACCGAATCCATTAACTGAAACGAGCAATTGTTAAATCGATACGGATGCATCCAAATTCACTAGATAAATATATTTATTTATATATTTGTAAAATATATACATGTATATATTATCTATTAAGTTTCCACCATAATATTCAAAAACATTTCTTTGCAACTATGTATATGAAGCTAACGTGCACTTCGCCGGACAACCATTCAAGTAATGCATATAAGCATCTACATATATTGCACAATTCTTACGAAGTCCCATACATATTTACAGTTGTTTATCATAAGACCTCTAATAATTTAGCCAGGACTTCTTCATTTCCAACAGCATTTGTGTTCAATTTGTTGAATTGAGACTTCTTCTGTTGAATTGAGACTTCTTGAACAAATACCACTAGGAAAATTTTGATTGCCAATTTTTGTAACAATCTTATCACATGTTGTATTTTTTAGCTTTTAATAGCACTTTGGAACCACCGCAATATATTTTTATAAATTTTAAGTTATTTACTTCACGGAAATTTATATACTTTTAATTTTATTAACAAAAATACAATTTTTGCTACAGTTCATTTTAAATTTTTTTGTTTACTTCATCGATAACATATGTTTGAAATGGCTATGTATAGCTGTTTCTGTTAACTCATTGCGATGAATATTATTGCTTATTTTTTTATTCACTCTATCGAAAGCTGTTAGTATGTATGATAATGTACTTTTTTAAACGTCACAAGTGGGTAATCTGGTTAGTAATCTGTGGACGAAAACATACAGCTGAATGTTAAAGTTCAAGAAATTCTTTTTTGCTATAGCAAATAGGCAAACTCCAACAAAACTCGATCTTGGTCGGGACTTAAGGACAAACTAAACGCATTGCGTCCAGTGAATTTATCAAAGCCCATACTAATTACTCCAATTGTTCGACATATCATCGTGGGTACAAGAGCGATGGTACGACAAAAATATGCCAACATTGAGGTTTGGAACCATTAAAGCAAAGTTTGATCGGCTTCACTAACGTGTAAAACTTGACAATGAGTATGAAGTTAAACGTCACATAAACCAGCTATACAAATCTGGCGTAGCCCATCCGCAAAAAAACGGTAACGTTCGCGGAACCACCAGTACCGGAAAAAAAACCAATTGAAGAAGTACAAATTGAACGTAGAACTACCACCTCTAGCAATCCAATTCCAGGACCATGTATTCAATATCAATCCCCGAGATCACAAGACGGGATAGTAAGGCCTAGTATTTATTTTTAAGTTTATTTATAAAAATTTCATTACAATATAGTGCCTCAGCGCCATATAGGCTTTAGAGAGGCAAGATGGCATATAAAAAACAAATTCAGCTAACAAAATATAAAGTTAAAGATGCAACAATAATAAAAAAAATATGTTTCAATATTGAAATATTGAAATAAATAAAATAAAGAAGTTTTGAGAAAGATATTATATTAAAAGTTCTTCAAGATTTTCAAATAAATATTTATTCAAATCAGTTTTAAATAACGAAATTCTGGTTATTGACTTTAAATATTGAGGTAAATTATTATATTGCCGACTACCCAAGTGTTCTATGCGTTGCTTAGTTGTTTCAAATCTACATAATGATACAGCGAAGTTTATATTGTTACGTGTGTTAAATGTTTGCTGATTTCGTGAAAAAGCAATGGTATGATGACCGATATTGTGAATGCATTTAAATACATATAACAGCAGCTGTAGCTTATATATTCCAAAGATATATCCCGATATAACGCTGTGGTTGAAAACATTAAAGGAAGATTGTAAACAACTTTAAGCGCCTTATTTTGCATACGTTGCAGAGATCTTAATTCATAGGTTTTTTTATACCCTTACAAGATCGCCAAATAATTAAAATGGCTTTGAATTAAAGCATTGTATATCATCCGTTTTGTATTTTCACCAAACTTGTTTTTAAATTTGTACAGTATGCCTATAGCCTGAGAAGATTTAGACTTAACATGTTGAATATGCTAACTCCACGAGAGATTATTTTGCAAGTAGGTACCCAGAAACTTTATGGACGTAGACTCTATTATTTCTTTTCCATCTACACATACACTAAATGTGTTATTTCGTTGACTGGTTGGTTTAAATCTTATCAATTGCGTTTTATTGGCGTTCAATAAAAGTTTATTTATCCTTGTAAATTCTAGAATTAGTGCAGCATCTCGTTCAATATAAGCCTTGGCAACTATTTCATGATTGTAAGGATAAAAAATGCTTATATCGTCAGCATATATAAAAATTTTCCCCGTAAGGCCAAGGTTCTTAATGTCATTCATGTAAATGCTAAACAGGAGAGGGCCCAGAACACTACCCTGCGGGACACCATGCTCGACCATCTTAAAAGAGCTCTTGTTTGAATTTATCTGAACAAACTGTTTTCGGTTCAATAAATAACTTTCAAGTACATTAAGATCTTTACCAGCAAAACCATAAAAACTCAACTTTTGCAGCAAAATGCGGTGATCAATAACATCAAACGCCTTCGTTAAATCAAAAAACATCCCAATTACACCACTGTGACCTTCGTCCAGTCCTTTACAGATAAAATTGGTAACATTAACTACCGCTTCTTCCGTGCCACACCCTCTTCTAAAACCATACTGAACTCATTTAATAAATTGTTATTTTCCATAAATGATGAAATCTGTTCATACAAAATTCGCTCAAACACATTGTCAATAACAGATAAAACTGCAATTGGTCGAAATTGCTTTACGGCATTAGCGTGAATTATATGATATGATCCCAAGTTTACTATGTTGTTGAATATGTTCACCAGATAATGAACAAGCGCGTTCCTACTTTCTTTAATTATCTTAGACGAAATTTGATCGTGATAGTATTGAGAACCTCTTCAGGTGTTGTGTCGCTAAATTGAAAACTTACAGTATTTTGAACTAATGTTCTTAAGGAATTAAACGAATCTGAAGATTGTTGATCAATTTGAAGCCTTAAATCATTGACTGATGTTAAAAAAAAGTTGTTAAATATTTCTGCAAATCACAACTGATAAGCTCATCATTTTCATCCCTTATATTGATAGGTTGGTTAGAAACTCTACCAAGAGTTTCATTTATAAATTTCCAGTTTTTTCTGGGATCATGCTGAATTTCCTTTAAATTATCCTCGTAGTAATTGTTCATAGAGTCTTTGTATGCATTTTTAATTACGTTACTGATTCTTTTTAGTCTCTCATTCAATTCTGCTTTATTAGAACATCTTCTACGTTTTTTTAAAAGTTTGTGTTTATATTCTATTAGTTTTTGTAAATTACCATTAACCCACGGCGTGATTTCTTTCTTTAATAATTTTCTTTCTAATACTTCGCGAGAAGAATTGGATATGGCATCTTCTAGGCAGGATACCAAAGCTGACGTGTCGTCTGAAGGATTGCCTGATTGCAATATTCTGTGTAAATTACTATCAATGTACTGTTTTGCTTTGTTGTAATCACAATGTACGATCGATTTCTCAACATAAGACCGGTTTGCATTTTCAAATTCTATTCTACAGGACATTAAATTATGATCCGATATATCACATTCTATAGAATCTACATATAACGAGTTCTGAATATTGCTGTATATGTGGTCAATCGACGATCCACTGATTGGGAGAGTGATTAATGAATGACAACTCCTAAAATCGTAATTATACAATAAAGTAAGATCATTTGTCGGCTGCACTTTAAAACTGTTAATATTGGAATCACCCACAATAATACAAGGACTACGGCTATTTACGCGGAAGATATTTTCCAGAAATAATAAAAAGTTGCTTACGCTACACTTCTGCGATCTATAAAAAATTATTATTTTAATTGGTTTACTGTTAAGTTTATGATTTTCCAATATTAAGCCCACTGCTTCAACGAAATTGTTGCTCTCACAAATGTCACAAGTATAATGTATGTTATTTCGAATAAAGATAGAGGTGCCTCCAAAACCATCAGATCTGCAACAATGCACACTATTGGAGCCATATATGTTATAGATTTGAACAAGATCATTACACAACCAGGTTTTCTGAATAGCAATAACACTGGGTAGCCTAGGCAGCATGGAAAGCATAGTTTTAAATTTATTAATAGAAGAAATACTTCTGACGTTTATACTTAATATATCAAAATAATTGTTTTTATAAGTTTTTAAATAATTTTCATAAGATTTTAAAGAAAAAAAGTATTGATTATTTATCATAAAGAAAAAAAAAAGAAAAAAGAATTAACAACAAAAAGATAAACAACAGTAGTTAAATGTTTAAGGTGACAAGTATATATCATCTTCAGCTGCAACATCTGGAGCTTCACGTCGTGATCTTCGACCTCTCGACGCAGTTGTACCTTCTAAGAGGAGATTATAGACATCATTTTCATTATTAATACATCTAGGTCTGGACAATTCACTCCTCTTTACAAAAACTCTTCCACCGGCAGCATACACTACACGGTAACCCACGTTCTTCAGAGATTTTGCATGGTTAAACAGGCTTAAAGTTTCCCGACTCAAACAGTCACGAACAAAAATGCCTTGGGTAGCTTCATTTTCTTTGAGCTTTGGCTTTACTGACATCATCATGTCCTTCGATTTCTTGGAATTGAATTTCACAACCACCATTTGTTTCTTGTTTTCATTACTTGTGTTACTATAAAATATGCATCATTGTTTCTTGCAAAATATGCATCATCGATAGTTTCAGGTTGAAGCTTTACACCAACATCACTGGTTAATTTCAGCACAGTATCTATTGCCGACGAACCAGAAGGTACCTCTAGGCCAGTAACTAAACAGTCGTTCTTAACACGCTGGTCATTTAAGAACTTAATTGAATCTTTTAAATTATTAACTTCAGCCTTCAACATCTTATTTTCTTTTTGCGCAACATCTATTTTCCTCTTATTTTCTTGAACCCCCTTAATAATGTCATCAAATTGTTTTGACATAAAATTCATTGTTTCAGTTAGCTGATCCAATTTTTTTAATCCCTTTTTTGATCTCATTAAGTTCATGTTTTATATTACCACTACCATCACACAGATGACATGTATATTCTTCATCTTCATTTCGCAAAAAGAATTCGTACTTGCGCTTATCAAGTGTCGTACAAAGTACATGGTAAACTTTGGCGCACTTGTCACATACAAGAAAATCGTCTTGTTCTTCATTTACCACTAATTTGCATTGACCGCAAAGTTTTTGATTGTTTTTAACACTGCGACGAGCTTTATTCATTTTATTTCATACAATTGAAACTTCTTATATTTTGTTTGTTTAGAAAATAAATGTTTATAACTCGCAACTATTATTTTAATTGATATTTATTAAATTTAATAAAAACTTGCAGAGCACTTGAAAAATTTGACGTTTTCACAACAAGGTTGCCAACTCTTCAACTTCAACTCTTCAACTCTTCTTATTACATGCTTCTTTTTTTAATCAAATATATACTTTTTTGGAGGTCGGACTGTGCGACCACTTCTAGTTTTATAAGAAGAACTGACATTCACAGAGGTTTGCATTGGTCTTACAATAGAATTTCTATGAGTGTTACAATCTTCAGGGCTACTCGCAGATCCAAACCCTTAAAAATCAGCTTCATAATAAATTGATGAGTCAGATGACTCTTCCGCTAATTGATCGGGTAGTTCAGATCTCTGACTTAAATCTTTATTACTATTATAATTATTAAAACTGAATTCGGACAACTGGACTGGAATATTATCGACTGGTAAATTAATTGTTGACTTTTTAATATTGCTTCTGTGATTTTAGATATGATCTTCATATAACAAATCACTTGAGTTATATTGATTATTTTTAGTTATGGTAATGAACCGTCTATTACGACGAAAATAACGATTAAAATTATCAACTACAATATATGAGCAATCATTAACTTTTTTTACAATTTTTCCATATCGCCATTCCTTAGAATTTTTCTTGAACATTATTCGATCACCTGGATTCAAAACCGGCAAAGTTTTAGCATTACGATCAAAATATTTCTTTTGCACGCTTCTTTTCTTTTCAAATTTCTTGTTGATCACTTTCTCATCTATAGTGTTACGAACTAAGAGTTCTCTTGAGACTGGCAAACGTGTTTTCACCTGCCGACCAAAAAATAACTGAGCAGGGGAGAAGCCCATGCTAGCTACTGGTGTCGTGTTATATTCTAACAAGTAGTATTGAAACTTCTCAACATCCGGTAAGGGCTCTTTTCGGTTGTTCCGTGTAAACTTTTCTCATATGCCACAACTCTTGATCCACTCAGTTATGTCATTTGTCATACCTGGCCAAAAGAATTGTGTGCGTGCACGGGCTAATGTTTTCTCAATTCCCAGATGTCGTTCATGCAAAATTTTGCATGTTCGTAGGAATTACCAGACGATGATCTTTCAGCAAAAAACCATTCTCGTAATGCAATTCCGCTATGTATTTATAAAACTACTGACTGAAATCGTCTAACTGATGATATGAAGGCCACCCTGATTCTACATGTTTAGTAATACGCCTATAGCGTTCATCTGCCCCAAAAAATTTTTATAACTTTCACTATTATCAGGCGACATACAAATTTTTTTCGATACTGAGTGAATCATTGCTGACATGTCGTCACTCATATCTTCAATTTTTGGAAGGGGAGCTCGTAAAAGAAATTTGCTTTCCTGGCTTGTATACAATAGACATACAAGGATACTTAAGTAAGTACATGAACATCGTGCGAAGACGTGGCGTGACATCATCAATGTCTCGTTTCATTAGAGGTTCGAGTGGCTTATGGTCTGAATGTACAACAAATTCACGGCCATACACAAAATAGTGGAATCGTTCACATCAAATACTATTGCCAGTAGCTCTTTTTCGATTTGGGCCCACTTCTGCTCATTGCATGGTGTTTTGCAATAACACACTTCCAAGGCCATCCTTTGACGCATCTGTCTGGATGTAAATTGGTTGCTCAGGGTTGTATAGAGCCAAAACAGGGTCGTTTGTTATAAATTCAGAGAGGTCTTTTACCTCCTCTTCATGTTTATCTATCCACCTAAATTCAACGTCATTTCGGGATAGCTCTCGCAAACTAGCTGTACGTCTTGATAAATTCGGTATGAATTTACTTAAAAATTTGTACAATCCAAGAAGTCTCAAAACATCCCCTTTGTTTTTTGGTGTGGGCATATGAACTATGGCTTCAATATAACATCTATCTGGTTTAACACAGTTATTGAAAATTATATATCCCATAAATTTAACCTCTTCTGTCCTATATTGTATTTTGCTAGGATTAATCTTAATATTATTTTCCCGAGCTCGTTGCAAAACAATTGCAAGAGTCCTATCATGATCTTCACAATTTTTACCTGCCACCGACATGTTATCAAACTAGATTTCAACACCTGGAATATCCCCAAATATTTGTACCATCCGACGTTGGAACATTTCTGGGGTGCTAATTATACAAAAAGGCAATCTATTCCACCTATAACGTTCAAATGGAGTCATGAAAATGGGTAAATCTAAGCTTTGCCGATCAAGCTCAACTTGCCAAAAACCATTCCTTAAATCAAGTACAGTAAATACACGTTTGCCCGACAAACGGCTTAAAATGTCTTCAGACTTGGGAATCAGAAAATGTTCCCTCCTAATGCACTTATTTAAGGGCCTTGGATCAAGGCTAACACGTAGTGATCCATTTGGTTTTTCCACAATCTGGATATTATTCACCCAATTCGTGGGATAGTCAACTGGGCTTATGATTCCCCCTTTCTCAAGTTTAATTAATTCTTCCTTCAATCTATCGTGTAATGTTCATTCAGCATGTTACGCGCCAAAGGGTTTGGATGAGATTCAAGCCTCTTTAGATATGTGACTGCATGTTTCGCTATTTCTGCTTTAACTGATAGCATGTTTAGGTCTTTGTGGATGTTTGAATTTTTTATATACCAGGGAGCAGATGTAATAATACGTAAAATCTTATTTTGGCGCCTTTGAATTTTTTCTACATTGCTAGCTGAGGCAGTGCCCCATAACTGAATCCCATAGCACCAAATTGGTTTGAGGACCGACTTGTACAGTAGGAGTTTACAATCTAAGCTCAGGGTGGAGTTTCTGCCAATAAGCCAATTTAGTTGTACTACTTTTAGTTTCATTTGTGTTAACTTGAATTCAATGTGGCTTTTCCAAGTAAGGCGACGGTCAAGATGTATACCCAGGTATTTAACGTCTGAAAGCTGTGGTATCATTTGGTTACTTATTTTTGTTCATTCACTTTTATTCTCCATTTTTCTAGCCATTTTTCCAAATTGAGTATGTGGTCTTGTAAAATTTGTGATGCTTCTTGGGCACTTTCATGAATACTTAAGAAAGCTGTGTCATCTGCAAAAGTTGATGTGTGGACTAGGGTGCTAATTGGCATATCCGATGTGTACAGTAAATATAAAATTGGTCCCAAAATACTACCTTGGGGAACTCCGGCTTCAATGAGCTGTGGCGAGCTTAAAAAGTCACCTTCTTTTAGTAAAAACTTGCGATTCGTTAAATAATCTTTTAAAAGCTTATACAAGTTTTCGGGCAAGTTCAGCTTTAGCTTAAATATTAGGCCTTCATGCCAAACCTTATCGAATGCTTGAGAAACGTCGATAAAGAGCGCAGAACAGTATTTTTTTTCTTCAAAGGTCGTTTTAATTACATTTACTAGTCTGTGTGTTTGTTGGATCGTACTATGTTGTTTTCTGAAGCCGAATTGATGGTTCGGAATGCATCCTTTCGCGCTAAGTATTGGATTCAGCTTAGTTATTAATATTCTCTCAAATAACTTTGACACGTTAGATAAAAGGCTTATAGGTCTGTATGATTCTACTTTTGTGTGGTCTTTTCCTGGTTTAGGAATCATAGTTATCAAAGAGACCTTCCACTCTGTGGGAAAGTACTCAAGACGTAAGATGGCATTAAAAACAAACAGAATAATTCTGCGACCTATACGGGGCAACTCAACTAACATCTTGTTACTTGTTTTATCAACGCCAGGGGCTTTTTTGGTGATTAAATCCGCTATTGCCCTTTCAATATCGCTAAATTCAAATCTTAGGGGTACTACGGCACTAGTCTCTACTGATGGCAACTCAGCTATATCAGTACATACATTTGAGGGGAAAACCTTCTTCAAATGTCCAACAAACAAATTGCCTTTTTCGGTATCATTCCTTGCCCAGTTTCCACAAGAAGTTCGCAAGGGAGGCTTACGTACGACCGGTCTTTTAAGGTTCCTACAAGCACGCCATAATGAATAATCTGATTGTGCAGTTGCGTCGATGTCTTCCAAGTAATTTTTCAGAGATGCTACTCTTCGAGATTCTAGCAGTTGTCTTAGCCGTTTCGTGCAATCTTTAAGTCTAGATTTGAGTTGAGGAGATCTGTGTGCTTGCCACTCTCTTCTAATTTTTCTTTTTTCAGTCAAGAGCCGCTCGACATCTACAAAATAAATTTGATTGTATCTAGCTGGTTGTCTGGTTTCTGTCGCATGTTGGACAGCTGATTTAAGGTTTTGATCAAAATAAATTAGACTCTGGTCCACATCTTCTGTTGTTCTTAGCGGTATGTTTTCCGAACAATGAGTACTGAGATACTTTCTATATTTCAACCAATTAATGCTTGTGCAAGTTGTTGGCGACACGATATTTTGCTGATTCCATATATAGACAATAGTGGGTGAATGATCTGAGGATAATTCGAGTGACGCTTCAACCTTAATCATTTCTCTCGAAATACCTTTAGTCACGCCAAAATCAATAACATCAGGTATTTTTTGTCGATCAGTAGGCCAATAGGTGGGTTGTCCACTTGATATCACATTCAGACGCATTTTTGAAATTGTATCAAACAAAACACGACCTTTTGGAGTTATTAGGCGTGATCCCCAAAACGTATGTTTAGCGTTGTAGTCGCCTGATGCTATGAAACAGGGACCTAGTGATTTGTAAAAGTCATATATTGACTCTCTGATATTTGAAATCTAGGAGGTGAATAAATCGAAGAAATAACAAAGTTTTGATGATATTCTTCAATACAGATGTTTGTTGCTTGAAGGTAGTCCTCACAAAAGTCACACAGTAAATGATGTTTAATTCGAGTCCTTATTAGTATTGCTGAACCACCACATGCTCTGCCACGGGGGTCTTTAGTGTCATATAATATATAGCCATTGATTTTAAAAAAGCTATTTGTTGTTAAATAAGTCTCTGAAACCATCATGACATCAATTTGTTGGTTCTTCAAGAAGTACTCGAGTTCATTTTTGTGTTGGCGTAAACCGTTTGCGTTCCAGAAACATATTTTTAAACAGTTCATGGTTTGTTAAGTACCGCCTGCAACATCATAGATTGCATGCGAACCATTTCTTGCATCATGCTGCTCGTAGAGCTCATAAAACTGTTTAACGAATGCACTAATGTCTCGATACTTGCTTCGAGACGATTGTAGTTACCAGATGGTGTTTGTTCTTTAGCTTCTGGATGCATATTTGGGGTAGAATTGGTTGTAGGTGTCGCTTTGTTTGCTAAAACATGATTGGATTTTAACACATCCGCGTATGAAACATGTTTGGTTGTGGGTTGAGCTAACTGAGGGTATTGAGCATTTGCTTGATATTGTGGCTGCCTAGCAGGAGTAGTTAATTTTTGAGTTGACTTCCTTACCTCTGTAATTAGCAGTGTGATTTCCACCGCAATTGCTACATTTTTTAACCTTCGAGTGATCCTTTGGTTTGTCGCATTGGGCGGAACTATGAAGCTCTCCACACACAACGCAAACCGGAGGCAACTTGCAGTAAGCCTTTGTATGGCCGTATTCTTGGCAATTTAAACACTGAACGGGTCCTGACCGCTTTTGTGGTTCCTCTACACTTATCCTGCGGTGTAACAGATATTTTAGATTATAAATGGGATGCGTTTCGTTCTTCTTTAATCTAATATCCCCAGGTTCCAGTTCAACGCGAAATAGAGGTTGAGGGACACGCTCTCGATTTCTGAGATTGTCAACGCTTTTAACCTTAAATCCTGCTTTTTGGAGGCCAGCTTTTATTTCCACTGGATTAACATATGAGTCAACACCTTTGATGACTACCTGCAGGCCTTTGCTACTCTTCAGCTGATAGGTATAAAAGTTCTTATTGCAGCTTTCAAACTCCTTTACTGCTTTACGATAACTACTTTCGTCTATAAAATGAATTTTAGTTTCATCAATGTTACCACGCTTGATAGGAATTACATAGAATGAATTTTCCCCGATAACTGAAATTAACTTATTTATTAATTCATTCGAATTTTTTTCCCTTAAAAAAATTGGTGGTGGTTTAAACGACTTCGGTGCCGTTTTTTGCTCACTTGTTTCGATATCTAAAATAGCAAAACGATTTTGGGAACTTATTCCGTTAGCCTCCTTATCTTTAAGTACTTTCGACATTGGTGCAATCTGCGAAGATTTAGGGCTTCGACCTCTTTCCAATACAGTTATATATCTGTCCATTCCCACTTGCGTCTTAGGTTTTTCTGCACTATCCATATTACTGTTGGTAACACTGTGTTCAGAAGGCGACTTGTTTGTAGTTATATTATTGTCATCGCTTAGCAAAAGCGACGAACAAGATTGGGCACGTATAACTTGCGTAGAATTTACACACAAATTATTTTCTGTTTTTTTGTTTTTATTTAATTCGACATTGTCAACATTTTTGTTGCTTAAATTAAAGAGGCTCATTAGCCCTTATTGTTTTTGTTTTATTTTTAAAGTAGCAATTCAATATGCCGTTGTAAAAAATAAAGAGAAAGAAAGAAATAAAAAAAATTACAGACAACTTTTTTGTTGTATTAAAACAGGTTTGTTTTTTTTTGTTTTTGTTTGAAATTATTCACACACTGTATGTTTTGTTTTTTGTTAATGCGAGCTAAAATAAATCGCGTCCGCACTTATCAACGCCAAAAACAGAACAGGGAGAAAAAGGAATATTTAATTTTTTTATAATGTTCATTGGAATGCAGTTAATGTCTGCTACCGTATCCAGTTTAAATTCAATTGGCAGATTTTGAATCAGATATCGTTTTGTCCACCTGTTCCGACTTATATCAACAGAGTTTACTCTACAATAACAATCAATATTTTCAACAGTAGATGAATTATAAGAACTTACTCTACAATGTTTAGAATTACCTAAATCAGAATAGTTCAGTGCATAAACCTGGCGGCCACTGATATATTCCGGACGTTTTTTCTCAGCTGGCGTCTTTCCCTTAATATCATGCTGTTTTGACATCGACCTACAGAATTTCGCGTAATGTCCACGACGTCCACAAGAATTGCATGTCACGTTATTAGCTGTACACCTGCGACGATGACGCTCAATAAATAGTTGCCCACAATTAAAACAAGTGGGTGCTGTTATAACAGAAACCTGCTCACCGGCTTTCGGACCTGCAGTATTCTCGACAGCAACTGCATTGATTGCGGTCTTTATGAGCTTCCGATCCAAAAGCTGTTTTTTTTCTGCAGCTGCTTCAAATGTTTTGCATATTTGAATTCTGGATATTATTCACCCAATTCGTGGGATAGTCAACTGGGCTTATGATTCCCCCTTTCTCAAGTTTAATTAATTCTTCCTTCAATCTATCGTGTAATGTCATTGTAAATCGTTTCTTATAATGTAATACCGAAATGGAATCATCTTTCAATATAATTGAACAAGTACCAGGAAATTTTCCTACTCCCTCAAAAATATCCTTTTCCTTCTCTATAAACTCACTAAACTCAGAAGGAAATACACTAGCAGCCTCGACTGTATTTATCCGTCTTATTAAATCAAACGACACACACGTATCCAGCCCTAGCAATAGTTCAAAAAATTCGTCGACAAAAAAAATTCGCATTATGAGCTATACCCATAATTTATTTAATTTATTTATTGTATCTTCAATATTTTTGAACTAACAATAATTACTCGTATATTAAGTCTAAAATAAAATTTCTTTTTAAGTCCAGCCAGTGCTAGACAAAAATAATGTTTGTTTCACGGATTTTGAAATCATTTGCGGGTCATCCCTCTAATGTACGGCCAAGAAAAGCAGCGTCTCTTCTTTTTAGTCGAATGTGACCAGGTTCATTCAGCATGTTACGCGCCAAAGGGTTTGGATGAGATTCAAGCCTATTTAGATATGTGACTGCATGTTTCGCTATTTCTGCTTTAACTGATAGCATGTTTAGGTCTTTGTGGATGTTTGAATTTTTTATATACCAGGGAGCAGATGTAATAATACGTAAAATCTTATTTTGGCGCCTTTGAATTTTTTCTACATTGCTAGCTGAGGCAGTGCCCCATAACTGAATCCCATAGCACCAAATTGGTTTGAGGACCGACTTGTACAGTAGGAGTTTACAATCTAAGCTCAGGGTGGAGTTTCTGCCAATAAGCCAATTTAGTTGTACTACTTTTAGTTTCATTTGTGTTAACTTGAATTCAATGTGGCTTTTCCAAGTAAGGCGACGGTCAAGATGTATACCCAGGTATTTAACGTCTGAAAGCTGTGGTATCATTTGGTTATTTATGCGAATAAGAGGGCATGAGTCCCTACGCAGTGTGGACGTTATGTGAGTGCATTTTTGTTCATTCACTTTTATTCTCCATTTTTCTAGCCATTTTTCCAAATTGAGTATGTGGTCTTGTAAAATTTGTGATGCTTCTTGGGCACTTTCATGAATACTTAAGAAAGCTGTGTCATCTGCAAAAGTTGATGTGTGGACTAGGGTGCTAATTGGCATATCCGATGTGTACAGTAAATATAAAATTGGTCCCAAAATACTACCTTGGGGAACTCCGGCTTCAATGAGCTGTGGCGAGCTTAAAAAGTCACCTTCTTTTAGTAAAAACTTGCGATTCGTTAAATAATCTTTTAAAAGCTTATACAAGTTTTCGGGCAAGTTCAGCTTTAGCTTAAATATTAGGCCTTCATGCCAAACCTTATCGAATGCTTGAGAAACGTCGATAAAGAGCGCAGAACAGTATTTTTTTTCTTCAAAGGTCGTTTTAATTACATTTACTAGTCTGTGTGTTTGTTGGATCGTACTATGTTGTTTTCTGAAGCCGAATTGATGGTTCGGAATGCATCCTTTCGCGCTAAGTATTGGATTCAGCTTAGTTATTAATATTCTCTCAAATAACTTTGACACGTTAGATAAAAGGCTTATAGGTCTGTATGATTCTACTTTTGTGTGGTCTTTTCCTGGTTTAGGAATCATAGTTATCAAAGAGACCTTCCACTCTGTGGGAAAGTACTCAAGACGTAAGATGGCATTAAAAACAAACAGAATAATTCTGCGACCTATACGGGGCAACTCAACTAACATCTTGTTACTTGTTTTATCAACGCCAGGGGCTTTTTTGGTGATTAAATCCGCTATTGCCCTTTCAATATCGCTAAATTCAAATCTTAGGGGTACTACGGCACTAGTCTCTACTGATGGCAACTCAGCTATATCAGTACATACATTTGAGGGGAAAACCTTCTTCAAATGTCCAACAAACAAATTGCCTTTTTCGGTATCATTCCTTGCCCAGTTTCCACAAGAAGTTCGCAAGGGAGGCTTACGTACGACCGGTCTTTTAAGGTTCCTACAAGCACGCCATAATGAATAATCTGATTGTGCAGTTGCGTCGATGTCTTCCAAGTAATTTTTCAGAGATGCTACTCTTCGAGATTCTAGCAGTTGTCTTAGCCGTTTCGTGCAATCTTTAAGTCTAGATTTGAGTTGAGGAGATCTGTGTGCTTGCCACTCTCTTCTAATTTTTCTTTTTTCAGTCAAGAGCAGCTCGACATCTACAAAATAAATTTGATTGTATCTAGCTGGTTGTCTGGTTTCTGTCGCATGTTGGACAGCTGATTTAAGGTTTTGATCAAAATAAATTAGACTCTGGTCCACATCTTCTGTTGTTCTTAGCGGTATGTTTTCCGAACAATGAGTACTGAGATACTTTCTATATTTCAACCAATTAATGCTTGTGCAAGTTGTTGGCGACACGATATTTTGCTGATTCCATATATAGACAATAGTGGGTGAATGATCTGAGGATAATTCGAGTGACGCTTTAACCTTAATCATTTCTCTCGAAATACCTTTAGTCACGCCAAAATCAATAACATCAGGTATTTTTTGTCGATCAGTAGGCCAATAGGTGGGTTGTCCACTTGATATCACATTCAGACGCATTTTTGAAATTGTATCAAACAAAACACGACCTTTTGGAGTTATTAGGCGTGATCCCCAAAACGTATGTTTAGCGTTGTAGTCGCCTGATGCTATGAAACAGGGACCTAGTGATTTGTAAAAGTCATATATTGACTCTCTGATATTTGAAATCTAGGAGGTGAATAAATCGAAGAAATAACAAAGTTTTGATGATATTCTTCAATACAGATGTTTGTTGCTTGAAGGTAGTCCTCACAAAAGTCACACAGTAAATGATGTTTAATTCGAGTCCTTATTAGTATTGCTGAACCACCACATGCTCTGCCACGGGGGTCTTTAGTGTCATATAATATATAGCCATTGATTTTAAAAAAGCTATTTGTTGTTAAATAAGTCTCTGAAACCATCATGACATCAATTTGTTGGTTCTTCAAGAAGTACTCGAGTTCATTTTTGTGTTGGCGTAAACCGTTTGCGTTCCAGAAACATATTTTTAAACAGTTCATGGTTTGTTAAATACCGCCTGCAACATCATAGATTGCATGCGAACCATTTCTTGCATCATGCTGCTCGTAGAGCTCATAAAACTGTTTAACGAATGCACTAATGTCTCGATACTTGCTTCGAGACGATTGTAGTTACCAGATGGTGTTTGTTCTTTAGCTTCTGGATGCATATTTGGGGTAGAATTGGTTGTAGGTGTCGCTTTGTTTGCTAAAACATGATTGGATTTTAACATATCCGCGTATGAAACATGTTTGGTTGTGGGTTGAGCTAACTGAGGGTATTGAGCATTTGCTTGATATTGTGGCTGCCTAGCAGGAGTAGTTAATTTTTGAGTTGACTTCCTTACCTCTGTAATTAGCAGTGTGATTTCCACCGCAATTGCTACATTTTTTAACCTTCGAGTGATCCTTTGGTTTGTCGCATTGGGCGGAACTATGAAGCTCTCCACACACAACGCAAACCGGAGGCAACTTGCAGTAAGCCTTTGTATGGCCGTATTCTTGGCAATTTAAACACTGAACGGGTCCTGACCGCTTTTGTGGTTCCTCTACACTTATCCTGCGGTGTAACAGATATTTTAGATTATAAATGGGATGCGTTTCGTTCTTCTTTAATCTAATATCCCCAGGTTCCAGTTCAACGCGAAATAGAGGTTGAGGGACACGCTCTCGATTTCTGAGATTGTCAACGCTTTTAACCTTAAATCCTGCTTTTTGGAGGCCAGCTTTTATTTCCACTGGATTAACATATGAGTCAACACCTTTGATGACTACCTGCAGGCCTTTGCTACTCTTCAGCTGATAGGTATAAAAGTTCTTATTGCAGCTTTCAAACTCCTTTACTGCTTTACGATAACTACTTTCGTCTATAAAATGAATTTTAGTTTCATCAATGTTACCACGCTTGATAGGAATTACATAGAATGAATTTTCCCCGATAACTGAAATTAACTTATTTATTAATTCATTCGAATTTTTTTCCCTTAAAAAAATTGGTGGTGGTTTAAACGAATTGGGTGCCGTTTTAGGTTCACTTGTTTCGCTATCTAAAATAGCAAATCGATTTTGGAAACTTATTACGTTAGCCTCCTCATCCTTAAGTACTTTCGACATTGGTGCAATCTGCGAAGATTTAGGGCTTCGACCTCTTTTCAATACAGTTATATATCTGTCCATTCCCACTTGCGTCTTAGGTTTTTCTGCACTATCCATATTACTGTTGGTAACACTGTGTTCAGAAGGCGACTTGTTTGTAGTTATATTATTGTCATCGCTTAGTCGCAATTTACATTAGACAGAAAAATGGGCAGACAGACAAGATTTGTAGGCAAGGGGTTGAAGAGGTAGAGTGTGTATTTCATGACTAGTGTACTGGACATTTTTTCGTTTCTCTTTTCTGCTTTTCGCTTTTTTCTTTGTTGCTTCACTTTATATTTCTCAAGTCGGCCTCATTTTAATGAGTTTCTAGTAGAATGTGCATGAAAGATATTAAACACACAGATTTTGAAACACACAAACATGTAAAGAATATAACACAGAAAATAAAATGTGCAAAAATCTGTCTGTCTTGTTTATGTCCAATGTAAATTGTTTAAGCAAGAGCAAAAGAGAATTCAAAAAATGTCTGCCCTGTTTCTGTCCTATGTAAATTGCGACTTAGCAAAAGCGACGAACAAGATTGGGCACGTATAACTTGCGTAGAATTTACACACAAATTATTTTCTGTTTTTTTGTTTTTATTTAATTCGACATTGTCAACATTTTTGTTGCTTAAATTAAAGAGGCTCATTAGCCCTTATTGTTTTTGTTTTATTTTTAAAGTAGCAATTCAATATGCCGTTGTAAAAAATAAAGAGAAAGAAAGAAATAAAAAAAATTACAGACAACTTTTTTGTTGTATTAAAACAGGTTTGTTTTTTTTTTTTGTTTTTGTTTGAAATTATTCACACACTGTATGTTTTGTTTTTTGTTAATGCGAGCTAAAATAAATCGCGTCCGCACTTATCAACGCCAAAAACAGAACAGGGAGAAAAAGGAATATTTAATTTTTTTATAATGTTCATTGGAATGCAGTTAATGTCTGCTACCGTATCCAGTTTAAATTCAATTGGCAGATTTTGAATCAGATATCGTTTTGTCCACCTGTTCCGACTTATATCAACAGAGTTTACTCTACAATAACAATCAATATTTTCAACAGTAGATGAATTATAAGAACTTACTCTACAATGTTTAGAATTACCTAAATCAGAATAGTTCAGTGCATAAACCTGGCGGCCACTGATATATTCCGGACGTTTTTTCTCAGCTGGCGTCTTTCCCTTAATATCATGCTGTTTTGACATCGACCTACAGAATTTCGCGTAATGTCCACGACGTCCACAAGAATTGCATGTCACGTTATTAGCTGTACAGCTGCGACGATGACGCTCAATAAATAGTTGCCCACAATTAAAACAAGTGGGTGCTGTTATAACAGAAACCTGCTCACCGGCTTTCGGACCTGCAGTATTCTCGACAGCAACTGCATTGATTGCGGTCTTTATGAGCTTCCGATCCAAAAGCTGTTTTTTTTCTGCAGCTGCTTCAAATGTTTTGCATATTTGAATTCTGGATATTATTCACCCAATTCGTGGGATAGTCAACTGGGCTTATGATTCCCCCTTTCTCAAGTTTAATTAATTCTTCCTTCAATCTATCGTGTAATGTCATTGTAAATCGTTTCTTATAATGTAATACCGAAATGGAATCATCTTTCAATATAATTGAACAAGTACCAGGAAATTTTCCTACTCCCTCAAAAATATCCTTTTCCTTCTCTATAAACTCACTAAACTCAGAAGGAAATACACTAGCAGCCTCGACTGTATTTATCCGTCTTATTAAATCAAACGACACACACGTATCCAGCCCTAGCAATAGTTCAAAAAATTCGTCGACAAAAAAAAATCGCATCATGAGCTATACCCATAATTTATTTAATTTATTTATTGTATCTTCAATATTTTTGAACTAACAATAATTACTCGTATATTAAGTCTAAAATAAAATTTCTTTTTAAGTCCAGCCAGTGCTAGACAAAAATAATGTTTGTTTCACGGATTTTGAAATCATTTGCGGGTCATCCCTCTAATGTACGGCCAAGAAAAGCAGCGTCTCTTCTTTTTAGTCGAATGTGACCAGGTTCATTCAGCATGTTACGCGCCAAAGGGTTTGGATGAGATTCAAGCCTATTTAGATATGTGACTGCATGTTTCGCTATTTCTGCTTTAACTGATAGCATGTTTAGGTCTTTGTGGATGTTTGAATTTTTTATATACCAGGGAGCAGATGTAATAATACGTAAAATCTTATTTTGGCGCCTTTGAATTTTTTCTACATTGCTAGCTGAGGCAGTGCCCCATAACTGAATCCCATAGCACCAAATTGGTTTGAGGACCGACTTGTACAGTAGGAGTTTACAATCTAAGCTCAGGGTGGAGTTTCTGCCAATAAGCCAATTTAGTTGTACTACTTTTAGTTTCATTTGTGTTAACTTGAATTCAATGTGGCTTTTCCAAGTAAGGCGACGGTCAAGATGTATACCCAGGTATTTAACGTCTGAAAGCTGTGGTATCATTTGGTTATTTATGCGAATAAGAGGGCATGAGTCCCTACGCAGTGTGGAAGTTATGTGAGTGCATTTTTGTTCATTCACTTTTATTCTCCATTTTTCTAGCCATTTTTCCAAATTGAGTATGTGGTCTTGTAAAATTTGTGATGCTTCTTGGGCACTTTCATGAATACTTAAGAAAGCTGTGTCATCTGCAAAAGTTGATGTGTGGACTAGGGTGCTAATTGGCATATCCGATGTGTACAGTAAATATAAAATTGGTCCCAAAATACTACCTTGGGGAACTCCGGCTTCAATGAGCTGTGGCGAGCTTAAAAAGTCACCTTCTTTTAGTAAAAACTTGCGATTCGTTAAATAATCTTTTAAAAGCTTATACAAGTTTTCGGGCAAGTTCAGCTTTAGCTTAAATATTAGGCCTTCATGCCAAACCTTATCGAATGCTTGAGAAACGTCGATAAAGAGCGCAGAACAGTATTTTTTTTCTTCAAAGGTCGTTTTAATTACATTTACTAGTCTGTGTGTTTGTTGGATCGTACTATGTTGTTTTCTGAAGCCGAATTGATGGTTCGGAATGCATCCTTTCGCGCTAAGTATTGGATTCAGCTTAGTTATTAATATTCTCTCAAATAACTTTGACACGTTAGATAAAAGGCTTATAGGTCTGTATGATTCTACTTTTGTGTGGTCTTTTCCTGGTTTAGGAATCATAGTTATCAAAGAGACCGTCCACTCTGTGGGAAAGTACTCAAGACGTAAGATGGCATTAAAAACAAACAGAATAATTCTGCGACCTATACGGGGCAACTCAACTAACATCTTGTTACTTGTTTTATCAACGCCAGGGGCTTTTTTGGTGATTAAATCCGCTATTGCCCTTTCAATATCGCTAAATTCAAATCTTAGGGGTACTACGGCACTAGTCTCTACTGATGGCAACTCAGCTATATCAGTACATACATTTGGGGGGAAAACCTTCTTCAAATGTCCAACAAACAAATTGCCTTTTTCGGTATCATTCCTTGCCCAGTTTCCACAAGAAGTTCGCAAGGGAGGCTTACGTACGACCGGTCTTTTAAGGTTCCTACAAGCACGCCATAATGAATAATCTGATTGTGCAGTTGCGTCGATGTCTTCCAAGTAATTTTTCAGAGATGCTACTCTTCGAGATTCTAGCAGTTGTCTTAGCCGTTTCGTGCAATCTTTAAGTCTAGATTTGAGTTGAGGAGATCTGTGTGCTTGCCACTCTCTTCTAATTTTTCTTTTTTCAGTCAAGAGCCGCTCGACATCTACAAAATAAATTTGATTGTATCTAGCTGGTTGTCTGGTTTCTGTCGCATGTTGGACAGCTGATTTAAGGTTTTGATCAAAATAAATTAGACTCTGGTCCACATCTTCTGTTGTTCTTAGCGGTATGTTTTCCGAACAATGAGTACTGAGATACTTTCTATATTTCAACCAATTAATGCTTGTGCAAGTTGTTGGCGACACGATATTTTGCTGATTCCATATATAGACAATAGTGGGTGAATGATCTGACGATAATTCGAGTGACGCTTCAACCTTAATCATTTCTCTCGAAATACCTTTAGTCACGCCAAAATCAATAACATCAGGTATTTTTTGTCGATCAGTAGGCCAATAGGTGGGTTGTCCACTTGATATCACATTCAGACGCATTTTTGAAATTGTATCAAACAAAACACGACCTTTTGGAGTTATTAGGCGTGATCCCCAAAACGTATGTTTAGCGTTGTAGTCGCCTGATGCTATGAAACAGGGACCTAGTGATTTGTAAAAGTCATATATTGACTCTCTGATATTTGAAATCTAGGAGGTGAATAAATCGAAGAAATAACAAAGTTTTGATGATATTCTTCAATACAGATGTTTGTTGCTTGAAGGTAGTCCTCACAAAAGTCACACAGTAAATGATGTTTAATTCGAGTCCTTATTAGTATTGCTGAACCACCACATGCTCTGCCACGGGGGTCTTTAGTGTCATATAATATATAGCCATTGATTTTAAAAAAGCTATTTGTTGTTAAATAAGTCTCTGAAACCATCATGACATCAATTTGTTGGTTCTTCAAGAAGTACTCGAGTTCATTTTTGTGTTGGCGTAAACCGTTTGCGTTCCAGAAACATATTTTTAAACAGTTCATGGTTTGTTAAGTACCGCCTGCAACATCATAGATTGCATGCGAACCATTTCTTGCATCATGCTGCTCGTAGAGCTCATAAAACTGTTTAACGAATGCACTAATGTCTCGATACTTGCTTCGAGACGATTGTAGTTACCAGATGGTGTTTGTTCTTTAGCTTCTGGATGCATATTTGGGGTAGAATTGGTTGTAGGTGTCACTTTGTTTGCTAAAACATGATTGGATTTTAACACATCCGCGTATGAAACATGTTTGGTTGTGGGTTGAGCTAACTGAGGGTATTGAGCATTTGCTTGATATTGTGGCTGCCTAGCAGGAGTAGTTAATTTTTGAGTTGACTTCCTTACCTCTGTAATTAGCAGTGTGATTTCCACCGCAATTGCTACATTTTTTAACCTTCGAGTGATCCTTTGGTTTGTCGCATTGGGCGGAACTATGAAGCTCTCCACACACAACGCAAACCGGAGGCAACTTGCAGTAAGCCTTTGTATGGCCGTATTCTTGGCAATTTAAACACTGAACGGGTCCTGACCGCTTTTGTGGTTCCTCTACACTTATCCTGCGGTGTAACAGATATTTTAGATTATAAATGGGATGCGTTTCGTTCTTCTTTAATCTAATATCCCCAGGTTCCAGTTCAACGCGAAATAGAGGTTGAGGGACACGCTCTCGATTTCTGAGATTGTCAACGCTTTTAACCTTAAATCCTGCTTTTTGGAGGCCAGCTTTTATTTCCACTGGATTAACATATGAGTCAACACCTTTGATGACTACCTGCAGGCCTTTGCTACTCTTCAGCTGATAGGTATAAAAGTTCTTATTGCAGCTTTCAAACTCCTTTACTGCTTTACGATAACTACTTTCGTCTATAAAATGAATTTTAGTTTCATCAATGTTACCACGCTTGATAGGAATTACATAGAATGAATTTTCCCCGATAACTGAAATTAACTTATTTATTAATTCATTCGAATTTTTTTCCCTTAAAAAAATTGGTGGTGGTTTAAACGACTTCGGTGCCGTTTTTTGCTCACTTGTTTCGATATCTAAAATAGCAAAACGATTTTGGGAACTTATTCCGTTAGCCTCCTTATCTTTAAGTACTTTCGACATTGGTGCAATCTGCGAAGATTTAGGGCTTCGACCTCTTTTCAATACAGTTATATATCTGTCCATTCCCACTTGCGTCTTAGGTTTTTCTGCACTATCCATATTACTGTTGGTAACACTGTGTTCAGAAGGCGACTTGTTTGTAGTTATATTATTGTCATCGCTTAGCAAAAGCGACGAACAAGATTGGGCACGTATAACTTGCGTAGAATTTACACACAAATTATTTTCTGTTTTTTTGTTTTTATTTAATTCGACATTGTCAACATTTTTGTTGCTTAAATTAAAGAGGCTCATTAGCCCTTATTGTTTTTGTTTTATTTTTAAAGTAGCAATTCAATATGCCGTTGTAAAAAATAAAGAGAAAGAAAGAAATAAAAAAAATTACAGACAACTTTTTTGTTGTATTAAAACAGGTTTGTTTTTTTTTTTGTTTTTGTTTGAAATTATTCACACACTGTATGTTTTGTTTTTTGTTAATGCGAGCTAAAATAAATCGCGTCCGCACTTATCAACGCCAAAAACAGAACAGGGAGAAAAAGGAATATTTAATTTTTTTATAATGTTCATTGGAATGCAGTTAATGTCTGCTACCGTATCCAGTTTAAATTCAATTGGCAGATTTTGAATCAGATATCGTTTTGTCCACCTGTTCCGACTTATATCAACAGAGTTTACTCTACAATAACAATCAATATTTTCAACAGTAGATGAATTATAAGAACTTACTCTACAATGTTTAGAATTACCTAAATCAGAATAGTTCAGTGCATAAACCTGGCGGCCACTGATACATTCCGGACGTTTTTTCTCAGCTGGCGTCTTTCCCTTAATATCATGCTGTTTTGACATCGACCTACAGAATTTCGCGTAATGTCCACGACGTCCACAAGAATTGCATGTCACGTTATTAGCTGTACAGCTGCGACGATGACGCTCAATAAATAGTTGCCCACAATTAAAACAAGTGGGTGCTGTTATAACAGAAACCTGCTCACCGGCTTTCGGACCTGCAGTATTCTCGACAGCAACTGCATTGATTGCGGTCTTTATGAGCTTCCGATCCAAAAGCTGTTTTTTTTCTGCAGCTGCTTCAAATGTTTTGCATATTTGAATGATTTTTGATAGCGGCTCATCTTTCCCATCTAAAAGTTTTAACTGCAGCATCTTATCTTGTACCCCAACAATAATATGTTCACGCAGAATCCGGTCTGCATACGACGCTTGGCATGATGTGCAATTGAATTCGCGGCATTGTAGCTGTGTGCGAAGTTCTTTTTCGAACTCACCAAATGATTGCTTTTCAATATGACCCCTAATGTGCTTTAGTCTAACCTTTCTAACGCAATATAGATTGCAAGAAGTTCTTAACCATTACAAACAATTTTCTGTAATATTTTTACAAAAAACTTTCGATAAAATTTTCAAAATATTTTCGTTACAATTTTTAGAAAATTTTTCATAAAATTTTACATAAAAAATGTTTGAACAATTTCTATCAATATTTTCATAAAAGTTGTAGAGAAAGTTTTTCTTAAAATTTCTATAAAAAATTTTCGATTAAATTTTTACAAACAATTTTCGATAAAATTATGACAAAACATTTTTGATAAAATTTTTACAAAAAATTATTGATAAAATTTTTACAAAAAATTTTCCATAAAATTTTTCAATAAAATTGTTACAAAAAATGTTTTTAAAATTTTAGCAAGAAATTTTCGATAAAATTTTTTACAAAAAAATTTCGATATATTTTTTACAATAAATTTTCGATAAAATTTTTACAAAGAAATTGTCTATCGTTATATTCGTAAAAATCTAGTTGAAAATTATAAAACTAAAAACCGAATGCATAATATTGTGAAATTGGGAAACATAAAAGAGTAAGTAAATATTTAACATTACTATGGTGAAGGGAATATTAGATTCGGTATGGCCGAAATAAGCACTTTTATTAAATCAACAATAAATGACGAAAAATACTAAATACTCCTCTATGCAACCTTGAGCAAAAGTTTGTTGAATACGCAGTTTGTTTTCTTGTCCTACGTAAGTGCTTTAATCCAAGGCGAATTCATACCAGGTGGTGTTGATAGCCCAGCAGATTGTTTTTTTCTCTCGTTTTTTGCTAATGTTTTGTCAAAAATACATTGTTTCATACCTGCTAATCGAATGTCAAAGTTGTTGTGTGTTGTACTTGTTGCTCTACTGCTCACACCTGGTATGAATTCGCCTTGCTTTAATCTATGGAACGACGGCAACAATAATTATTCAGGCTTTGTCATCTCATCAAATCAAAAATTATCAATTTATTTCTATAATTAAAGACCAAAAGTAGAAGAAATGAAGTTGCGATTTAACTCATTTGATATTGTGTGTGGTGTTACGGAACTTCAGTCGTAAGTTGCTATATTTATCCTCATTATTTAATATATAATCTCTTTTATATACTTAGGATAATTGGTTTGCGAGTAAACCAGATCTACGACATTGATAATAAAACTTATCTTATTCGTCTGCATGGGGGAGGGGAAGCAAAAAAGATGATTCTTATTGAGTCGGGCATACGATTTCATACAACAGCTTTTGAATGGCCGAAAAATGTGGCACCATCAGGATTTAGTATGAAATTGAGAAAACACTTGAAAAATAAACGTCTTGAGAAGTTACAGCAACTTGGTGTTGATCGAATTGTGGACTTTCAATTTGGCATTGGAGAGGCCGCTTATCACATTATTGTTGAGTTGTATGATCGCGGTAATATTATTCTAACAGACCACGAAATGACAATCCTATATATATTACGACCCCACCATGATGGTGAAGATATTCGATTCGCAGTTCGTGAAAAATATCCACTCGAACGTGCCAAAAAAGACATGCCCGTGCTAAGTGAGATTGAATTGGTAAACGCTATATCAAGAGCAAAGCCTGGTGATGGCCTTAATCGTGTAATAATGACAATTATGGCATGTGGAACAACATTAATTGAGCACGTTCTTAGAAAGCACAATCTCGATAATTACATTATTTCAAAAAAGGAAGAGAAAAACGGGGGATTGACTAATGTTGTGGATAGTGAAAAAGCCAAAAAAATTAAATATAAGCGTAATCGTCATGACTTAAATTCCAGAGAATTTAATGTGAAAAATGATATAAGTGTTTTGATGCTTGCCATTCAGGTATGTTAATTATAAATTGAATTTTTTGTGCTTTACATTTTTGGCGATGTAGTTATGCACACATTTTGTCAGGTTATCCCACTTTCGATTTAATTTTCAACCATATGATTTCTACCTACTGTGATGAGTTATCAGTGATTGATGGATGTTTGCGTGAAATGTAAAAGAAATAAAAACAAGTGGTTATTTTTTTGAAATATATTGATATAAAATCAATTTTATTTGAATATTACCTTTTTTTGTAAAATATTGTGTGTAACACAAATGGCGAAATCAAAAATTAATGCTAATATACTTAAACAAGAAGCCGAATATGCAGCGAGCAATGGTTTAAAAGATACCGTTAACGGCTTACTCGTTAGAATCTATGTAGAATCTCCCTCACAAGGGTGTATAAAAAAAGGATCTACATAAACTCTGAACGGCCTCAAACGTACTAAATTAAAGTTAAGGAAGTATTAGATTAAATAGAAAAATCATAATTAAACATTGCCGGCCACCTTGCAACATCATATTCTGTTGCAATATTGAACATAAACTAAAGTTATGCTTATACATATATGAAAAAAATATATAAAAATTATTTTTAATTACAAAAGATTTTTTATTTTTTTTTTTTTTTTTTATTTTAAAAATATTATGAAAATTGATCCCCTAATAAGGAGATTGGCCAGAAATGACCCAACCAAATATGGTATATTGTGCCAACGGAAATCCCGGGTTCGAATAAATGCGACCTTTCAAAATTTGATACGCGACTTCTGGGCCTATAACCAGCGCGATTCCAGCCGATTTATTAAAATTCGGGTCTGCCAAATACATTCCCACAAAATTTTCTTTTATAAGGTCCGGGGCCGATACAACCGGCGTTTTGACCCCCTTCATTTGTCTAACCTTTACAGTTAAAAAAACTTGTTGAGATGAGTCATGTATGGAAACAATCTTCAATCGACAAAATTTATCATTGTCCATATTGGACACTGATTTTATTAAATCCTCACATACATAACTCATACTGCAACAGAGGTCAATTACAGCACGAAGGGGAGCCAATCGATCAGAAACCCGCAAATTGACCCGAACAGTTGGTGAAAATGTCACCAAATGACGAATTGGCAAATTTGCAACAGGAACGTCAGACGGACAATTTTTTGATTTCTTTTCAACTTTCGTCGCGGAAAGGTTCAAGGAATGAAGCATCGAATTATGCTCCCCCTTGCATTTACCGCACTTACCCTTACTACCACAGTCACGAGCCGTGTGGTGTGGCGATAAACACCTTGAGCAGTAGCGGTGCAATATAACCATCCGCAGTCTTTTTTCATACGGCATAAACCGGAATTTTTTACACGACGAAAGTTGATGACTGGAACCGCATACTCTACATTTCGGCACTATAATTTTCGAACCCGAGGTTCCCGTGGCATCTGAATTGTTCGGTTTTAATGGTCTGATCTGTAGCCAAGGTAGCTATGAAGCTACTGCAGACACCAGATCAGACGGCATAAATAAGGAACTGGCTTCAGAAGCTGCCACAAATAATCGTAGGCTAGCTTCGACGGCCGCCTTAACTAATGGTGTTGCTTCCGAGACAACAGTAATACCAGACGATGCAGGCATTTCCAGGACGGCAGAAGTTGTTCCGGACAAGAGTCCGACACGGCTACTCGATCCTCTACCTTTATTGCCTCCTCATAGTCCTCAAGAAGAGCATCCTCAAATATGGTTGATAAGGAGTACAGGATACTAGGAAACAACGAAGGTTAGCAAATATAATTTTAAATAGATTTAACTAGTCAAAATGACTAGTTTTGCGATTGGTCGTTTAATAATTCCGCTTTCGGTACGTATGTCCGCGACGCGAACGTGATTATCACTTCCTGGATAAGTTTTTATAACTCTACCTAGTTTCCAGGAAGTCGGTGCTAGTTGTTCATTTCTAATAACAACTAAGTCGTTAACCGTAATATCACGACCGGGGTACTTCCACTTATATCGTTTGTGGAGACCTTGCAAATATTCTTCTTTCCAACGGAGACAAAAATGTTGAGCTAGTGCTTTTATTTTCCGGTATCTATTGGCGATACTTATTGGTGACTCTAAAATAGATGGTTCGGGCGGAGCTAGTAAGGGTGATCCTATCAAGAAATGTCCTGGCGTTAGAGCTACAGGTTCACTAGGATTTTCACTCATGGGGCATAGCGGTCGAGAATTCAGGCACGCTTCAATTCTTGCGAGAACGGTAGACAATTCTTCAAAGTTATATCTAATGTTCTGAGCCTCTTTGCGAAAATGAAGTTTGAAACTTTTAACTCCCGCTTCCCATAATCCTCCCATATGGGGGGCACCTGCTGGGATAAACCGCCAAGAAAGCCCTTTTACCCCATAGGTCGAGCACATCCTAGCGCGACACTCCGATATAAAGGTTTTAAATTCTCTTTCTAACTCTCGAGAGGCGCCAACAAAATTAGTACCATTATCTGAAAAGATGGTACCACGCCTCGAAATAAACCTATTAAACGCCGCCAAAAACATATCAGTGGACAAATCTGACGTTGCCTCCAAATGTATGGCCTTTGTCAAGAAACACACAAAAATGCAAAAGTACGATTTCAAAGTTTGATTAGATCTGCCACCCATGCTTTTCATGTCAAAGGGACCTGCGAAATCTATTCCAGTTGTTGTAAACAGTCTATCCAAAATAGTCCGCTCTGGTGGTAAAGCCGCCATTATCTGACTACATGACCGTTTTCTATCTATAATGCAACGCTTGCAACGGTTAATTACTGTGCGAACCAATGTTTTTAAACGAGAAACCCAATACTCAATACGAATAATCCTGAGCATCAATTGATTTCCCCCATGAATGGAAATCTTGTGAATAAACTCAGTCAAAAGTTGTGTAAAACCGCATGAATAAGGCAACAAAATAGGATGCCGTTCTTTATACACCAAAGAAGGAGACTTTGCCAATCGACTATTTAGTCTCATGACTCCTTCCTTGTCTAAAAATGGGTTTAAGGTCAAAAGTGAACTTTTCGAAGCATGTGTTTTTTTATTTAAAAGGCACTCATATTCATCTCTAAAATGAACTTTCTGTGCCACGATAGCCAAACGTAGTTTCACATGTTTTATCTCAATATCCGAAATGATAGGAGATTCATAAGTATAATTACACTTGAGCGCAGAATGAGCATTCCTATAAAATCTAAAAACGTAGGATAATACACGAAAGGCACGGTCAAGAGATGAAAATCTTTCCAAAACATCCTCATAATTTGAAAAAAACGATGCGTGGGATTTTATTTCCCGAGCTTCAAGATCGGTATCCAATAAACAAAGATTTTGAAGATTCCATTTGGATTTATCTTCCCTAAGCCAACTTGGCCCATACCACCAAAGTGAATTATTTGGTAACTCTGAGGGGGAAACACCACGACTACCAAAATCAGCAGGGGGGTTATTACGTATTTCGATTCGAAAGAAATCTTTTTCGAAACACAATGTTAAAGTCATACAAATTCGAATGATTTCCTTTTCGAATCGAAATACGTAATAATCCCCCAGGATTGTCCCTTGATTTTACATGGTGCCAATTATGACTACCAACAATTTCTTGGATTTTACAAACTCTATTTGCAACAAATGTAGTCCAAGAATTGGCGTCTTTCTTCAGCCAGGAAAGGACGATCGTAGAATCCGTCCAACAATAAATCTGGCGAAATGGCACATCAATCTCCCCTATAATAGTTTTTAGGAGCTCTGAAGCCAAAACTGCTGCACAAAGTTCAAGGCGAGGTATGGAAACGGGCTTCATCGGAGCAACCTTTGTTTTACTGGTCAACAAATACGTAAATATTTCGCCGTTTTGATTGTGCATGCGAATATAAATTACCCCCGCCTTTTCCGCGGCATCTGAAAAAACATGAAGCTCGGCTGTCGACTCAAGCTCATAATGAACCCGTCTGGGAATTTGTATATTATTAACTTCGTGATATGAAGCAACAAATTTATCCCATTCAGCCTTCGTAGAAGGTTTAAGTGAGACGTCCCACTCCACATTGTCCTGCCAAATTTTTTGCATGATCATTTTTGCAATTATTATTACCGGTCCAAGCCATCCAACAGGATAAAATAACTTCGCAATGCTGGACAAAACTTCCCTTTTCGTGTAAAAAGATTTTACAGCGATGGGATCAACTTTAAAATAAAATGCGTCTAGTTGAGCGTTCCACTGAGGACCCAGTGTCTTCGAGCTGCTTGACTCAATAAAAGTCAACAATTTTGCATCAACTAAATGATCCGGGGAAAGTCCGACCAAAATGGCCTTTTCATTTGAAGTCCATTTACGAAGTTGAAATCTCGCAGATGATAAAGCTGCGCTAAGTTGATCACGTGCCATCAACGCACTGGTGACGTCATTAGCCCCAGTCAATACGTCGTTAACGTACATACACTTCCGAAGAATATGTGATGCTAATGGAAACTCATGTTCGCAATCGACAGCCAATTGTAACAATGTGCGAATGGCTAGGTAGGGTGCACAATTGACCCCAAAGGTAACGGTTTGCAATTCAAACGCTCTAATTTCCTCCGTAGGAGAATCCCTAAACAACATACGTTGAAAAGGAGTATGACTTTCATCAACTCTTATCTGCCTATACATTTGAGTGATATCACAATTAATCACAAATCTGTAAAGTCGCCAACGTAAAATAAGAATGACCAGGTCAGCCTGTAAGGTGGGTCCCACATAAAGAAATTCATGTTTATTTGTTTGTTATTGTTATTTGTAAAAGTATTGTTATAAATACTAATGTAATTCTAGTTCATATTGTAAGTATTCTTAATTTTCTTAAACAAAAAATTTTAAATTGTAACCGTGTTGAAATTTTCTTTTTTAATTAAATAGACGACCCCTTGAGAAAGTGAACATAAAATTCACGAAACGTTGGGGAAATATGTAATAAAACTCCTTTTTTATTTACATAAAAATACTTTAGGCCTTATTAGCTTGCAAATTATATACTCCTAAAGGAAAACTCTACATGGCCAAAGATAAATAAACACCTATAATCGTTTAAACTATTTCCATTTGAAGTCTTATTAGATGCATTAAAAACCACTCTTAATTTTGTGGTTTTACGATCCATCTTGATTACCGGATGATGTGGTAAATAACAGGCCTTATCAACACAATCTTCTGCTATTGGTCTCATGTGATCCAAAAACGAATATTCCTTTATCACATCATCATACATTTCCTTAATCATTGGTTTTCGTAAGAGAGAAGCTTCATTACGCCTAAATTGCGCCATAACGTTCTGTCTGACGAGTTGAAGCCCTATAATTATCCTCACAGATTAAATCATCTTGGGACATAATCTTCCGTTTAGGTGTCTCCTCTAGCTCCCAAAACCTTAATAAATTTCGATTTAGGTTATCCTCCTCAGAAAAATCCACCCTCGTCGAATATACTTCTAATGGAGAATGACTTACAGGACCTGTAATGAACCAACCAAATATAGTCCGTTGAGCCAATAAAGAACCCAAAATGTTCCGCTCAATTTCCGCCTGAATAATTTGTGGATACAAATCAGCACCTAAAAGGATATCAACCGGCCTGCAATCGAAAAATTGAGGGTCCGCCAATTGTAGATTCAACAGATCCTTTATACGATCATCCTCTAAAATAAAGGAAGGCAAATTACCCGAAATTTTGGGCAGAACTAGTGCCGTAGTCCTCAATCTAACCGAAGAGTCTATGGGTGAGCCTATCTCGATCGAACAAATCCTCCTCGAAGTAGCAGAGACCGTGTGGTTCACACCTGAAATCCTGGTATTCGTCGAATGCGCATGGATTTCCAAACGATTCTGCAAGCCTGATCTCATAACTGCCGATGCAGCATTTTCCGTAGAAACTAAAGGCCTATGTAACAAAGTATGGTGCCTCTTATTGCAATTTGAACAACTATGAACACTATTACAATATTTTACTTCATGTGTGCGCGATAGACAATTGACACAGCAATGAAATCTTTTAACCTTTGAAAATCTCTCCGATACTGAAAGATTCTTAAACCGTTTACAATCCCTTAAATAATGATTCGAAGTTTTGCAAAGAACACAAGAGTTCGAAGACGAAGAATTTGTATGATGTGCCTTGATTTTTTGGGTCACTTTTCTATTCTCAAGTGGTGATTCTCTAATATCACGCAGACATTCCAAAGTTTGAATTCTTTCTGTCAGAAAAGTATCCAAATCTTTCCAAGTGGACAAAACGAATTAATCCTTTATACTCTGTTCCCACAGAGTGACCGTATTGTTTGGAAGTCGCTGAATACATATGAAAACTATAATTGGATCCCAATTTTCAGTCGACACATTATAAATTTTTAAAACAGAGAGACTATTCACACCTCTTTGCAACTCTTTTAAACCCGTATAAGTCTCTTTATCCACAACTGAAAGCCCGAAAAGAGACTTAAGTTGGTTATTAACCAACATACCAGAATTTTCGTAATCCTCCTTAAGGCTTTTCCACGCTATATTAAAGCCTTCATGTGAAAGAGGGCATTTTGAGACGATCTCTTTTCCCTCACCGCTAGTCTTTCGCATTAAATGGCATAGACGTACAATATTACTAATACGCGAGCTATTTACGTAGAGCGCGGTAAATAAATCCCTAAAAGTTGGCCATGAAAGATAATCCCCTTCAAACATGTCTACGTCGCAAGGTGGTAAAGTCAAATTATGACCTAAATTATCACCAATGCCCTGATTGGGAACTAGTAAATTAACAGACTTCCGGTCTGATTCCAATTCATATTTCCTCTCATTTATTCTACCTAAACAAGTAATAAACGCGTTATAAGTAATGCGATATTTTTTCATAACTATATTTATTTCATCAGAACCATCGTCTCTAGACTTACGGTCTTTCGGATCTGTAGAAGTCTGCGGAAATTCTAAGCACTGCTCATATAATAACTTCACTTTGTCCCATAAATTTCTTAATTCTTCACCGTAAAGTTCTAAAGTATAAATTGTATGAACTTCATCTTTCATATCGTTAAAAAAAGCCTCGAATTGAATTAGAGCATCAGAAGCTCTAGTAAATTTATCCAATGCAGAAATAGACATTTTTTCTTCTTTAGTTATTTCTTATAATTGTATTTCAACAGTAAAGATTTAACTAAATATCTGTAAACTTTAATAAAATTATTCTTCAAATTCAAAATATTTATATATTTATTTTTAAACAAGTTTAAATTTAAATAAAAATTTAATTAAAGAAATACAAATAAATGTATTTTACAAACCGAACAAAAGTCTAACTGACCGACCGCAGAAACTGTAGAGTGAATTTTCCAATAAAGAAAAGAACAAAAACAACAATTGATTCAATATGTATGTATGTATGTATATATTAGTGCAAAAAAACAACCACCAAATATACAAACACTAACGCAGTTTCTTGAATTTGCGGATAAATATTTATTCTATAATAAAAATTAATATCACTTTATAACTTTGGGCTTCTTAATTAATTTTTAATTAAAAATAGTATGGGAATTGATTCCTTTATTTATTCGATCTCATATATTTAGCAATAAAATAAGTTTTTTAAGCTTAAGGTCATTTATAATAAAAAATTCTGCTTTTATTATGATTTTTCAATATTTCGCTATCCTCTGGATAGCATCATCAGGAAACTACAATAAATATAAATACATATAGAAAACATTACCTATACAATTATATTTTATACATTAAACAAAAAAATAACAAATTCACACTTACAATGAGTAACAATAAACAAAATAAAAAACACGACCACTTGTTTTTATATTTAATATTGTACTAATTATTTAGTTCTTTTGTTTATCAAATTGCGATAAATTTGAGCGCAGTTTTCTATGTATATCAGTTTTGAAGTCCATTCTCTCGTCTTTATTGATATTTATAATATGTAGCATTTCCAATATGTATCGTTTGTAGTAATGTTCTTCTCTTTGTAAAATTTTAACTCTATCGAAGTTAGGTTTGTGTTGTCTCTCAGCACAGTGGGCCATAAGTGCAGTTTTTTGTGTCAATAATTTGTTTCCATTTTTTAAGTCCGATTTATGGCCAGCTATTCTTGTTTTTATTTTATTTTTCGTTGTTCCAACATATACTTGGTTGCATATCTCACTTCCGTCGCCGTCGCACTTTATTTTATATATTATATTCGATTTTTCCATTATATCTACTTTGCTTTTAGTGTTCGAAAAAATGTTTTTTAAAGTATTGTCCGAAGTAAATGCTACATTGTATTTTTCTTTATTAGAAAGTTGAGACTTTTCAATTCTTTCCGAGATACCTGGTATATATGTCATAGTTTTGAAGACCATAGGCTTTTTGTCCATTTTTTGGTTATTCTTATGGGACATATTTATTAAACTGTTTATAATATTCGACGGGAATGAGTTATTTTTTAGAATATCTTTTAATTTTGCTGTATTTTTATTATGGAAATATGTGTAAGAACTCTTTAGATTAAATTTTTCGTCGTATTCATTATGACATGCTTTGGCTGGCATGAATGAAAATTTATAATGCGGTCCGATGATGTAGGCTTTTGGTACCAGTCAATTTTTAATTGTTGTTTCTCTCTAATTATAAGAGTATCAAGATATGATAAACATCCATTGGTCTCTTTTTCTATTGTAAATTTTACTCTTCTGTGAAAACTATTTAGTTCGTGATGTTCTGAACAAACACTTGTTTCACTTTAGACTTGTTTGCCCTTTATTTAAAACAAAAAAAAAAAAAAAAATATTCAATTATATTAACTTTGATAATAATGTAAAATAATTTGTTCACGTACTTCAGTTGGAAAATTTATCTTTGTGAAAACTATTAATTTGAAGTTAATTATTTCAAAACTAAAATAAATTTAAAACTTAATATTTACTCTCAAAAAATAGTTTTATTTCCAACAATCTTCAAAATTAATAAAATAATTTATGTTCCGTACACCGCCTAATGATGCTGATAAAGCAAAAAATGCAAGTGATCAAATCATTGTGATGCTAGGCACCACAAATTACTTCACAAATTCAAGTCGAACTCCATGGTCACAACACATTCTACCCCTAATGTTGGAAAAACATTTTTCAAAATTTTACCTGTAACATTGTATAGTAAGGGTATTGTAGTAGAAACGTTTGCGTTTTTGGACGATGGTTCGAATGTTACTCTAATACAAAAGGATATTTGTGATCATTTTGAACTAGAAGGTAACATTAATAATCTGTGTCTAAAATGGACTTCGGATACTTGTCGTATAGAAGAAGAATCCATGGAAGTAAGTCTATACATCGATAATTGTTGCGATAATTCAAAAGGGTATGAACTTTTAAATGTACGTAGTGTTAAGGACCTTTCTTTGCCAGAACAGAGTGTTTCTAGAAGAGATTTCGAAACCTATCGTCATCTTAAGAATATTCCTTTGTCAACCTATATCATAGTTTCTCCGAAAATTCTTATTGGTTTAAACAATGGAATCGTATGCAATTCCTTAAATATGGTTGAAGGTGCTGCTACTGATCCTTGCGCGTCAAAAACCAGACTGGGATGGGTTCTTCATGGTGGAAGCGATCTAACTATTGAAAAAACACTCGAATTTCACAAAATCAAACCATGTAACTGTGAGTACGAAATGAAGAAGTTACAGAAGATAGTATCGGAATATATGTCGTTGAAAAATGTTGGACAAAAATTCGAGTTGAGTTCGCCCGAAGAAAAGCGTGGAAAATTCTTACTCCAGAAAACAATTAAACGTATCGGTCTAAGATTTGAAACTGGATTGCTTTGGAAAGAAGACAATATAGGTCTGCCAAATAGTTTTCCAATTGCATTAAAACGACTTCAATGCCTCGAAAAAAAAAAACGAATCCCGAACATATTCCAATTATTACGCAGCAAATAAAAACATTAGTGGAAAAGAATTATGCCCGAACAGGAGATTAGAGAATCTAATGGAATTACTTGGTATCTACCAATTTTTACTGTTTTCAACCCAAATAAGCCCGATAAAATCCGATTGGTATGGGATGCTGCGGCAAAGGTCAAAGGAGTTGCCCTAAATTCTATGCTACTAAAAGGTCCTGATTTGGTGGCACCATTACTCTCAGTTTTGTATGGTTTTCGATTAAAAAAAATTGCTATATGTGGAGACATTAAAGAAATGTTTCATCAAGTGCTTATTCGTAAAAAAGATCAAAATGCCCAGCGATTCATTTGGCGAGACGGGGATAATAGTAGAACTCCTGATGTCTATGTTATGCAAGTTATGACTTTTGGTGCTGCGTGTTCTCCAAGCTCGACGCAATATGTTAAAAACACAAATGCGGTAGAGTTTAAGGACCAATTTCCAAAGGCGGTAGATTCTATCCTTAACCACCATTATGTGGATGATCTATTAGACTGTGCAGATACCGAAATCGAGGCAATTGAATTAGCGAGACAAGTGGCCTATATTCATAGCAAGGGCGGTTTTTTATCCGAAACTGGAAGTCAGATTCAAAGTTTGTAATGGAAAGTCTTGGTGAAATGTTATGCACATGACTACAGAGAAGGTGTTAGGGATGTGGTGGTCAACCACAGACGATTATTTTACCTACTCCTTAAAATTAAATCGAGTCAATAAAGATGTTTTATCCGGTTTAAAACGACCCACAAAAACTGAAATACTGCGAACACTTATGTCAATCTTTGATCCATTTGGTTTTCTTTCAGCATATGTGGTTTATTTAAAAATATTGCTACAGGATGTGTGGAGAACAACTGAAGGTTGGACTGATGAAGTAAATGATAATGTCTTCAATAAATCGATCGTCTGGATTAAACTTTTACCTAATATTGAAAGTGTCAAAATTCCTCGATGGTACTCAATCCAACCAAACTATTTAGTTCAACTACATATATTTGTTGATGCTAGCGAATCGGCGCACAGTGGTTCAGAAACGTTTTTCATTGGCCAAAACTCTGTAACTTTTTAACTAATAAAGATTTTTTAGTAGTTCTTTTTTTAGTCAATAGACAACATCTTAAGCTTTTACCGAGTTTAGGCCTTATTAAAATCGGTGCAGCGGTTGCTGAGAAATTCAAGCCTAAAGTTGAACTTTCGATTTGCTTTTCCTAATTCTTGTTTGAAATTCCGTTTCAAATGTGCCAACTCATTTTTGACCCACTTTTCCTTAAACAATTTGGCTCAAATTTGGTCCACGGGTCAATCTTGGATGACAATACAATATTTTGCTATCCTTAGGGTGGCCCCTATTTTCACTGAGGTATTTTCCGTATTTTCATTAGGATTGTCCAAATTTCAACTTTATGCCTAACAATACTTACATATTTCCTAGTTTTTGGTCAATTTTAAAACAAAACAAAACAGTGTAATTTAATTTTTCTTTAATTATATACATATTTATTTATAGTTATAAATAGATTCTAGGTAAATAAAATAACATTTAATATTAATGTTTGTATACTTTATTTTATTCAAATACCAAATTCAAATTATAATTATTATTCATTTGGCTGGAATATTTCCTGTAAATATTCTATATTCTGCTCTGTATTACCTGTAGCAGTGCCTTAGCTTCGGCATTTCGTTCCGAATGATTCAATTTCCATTGACTTCGAATGCTAGAGATGAAGGGATCTGAAGTTGCCAATAATATATGAAATAAATCTTCATTTGTAGAAATTCGTGATATTTTTCTGGTATTATGTTCTCTGTAAAACCTGTAATCCTTGTTTCTTTTTTCCTGGGCTTCCTCTGACAAATCTCCAATTGGTAATAAATGGTGCTTAATGACCTCTTCTCCATGATAAAGAACTTTATGCACTGTTGCTGACATATTTCTATATTTGTATTTGGATGTATATATAGCAGCGGTTTCCTTGGCGTAATCACCAAATTTTTTAGCATTAATTAGTTCATTGCACGCAAGTACTTCAGTAATTGTTTTAAATCTTGAAATAACATCTATATCAACACCTGTTATATCAGATGTAGTTTCGGGATCCAAAAAAAATCTTCTTGCGGTGTTGCCATCGTTTGTGTTACCTGATCCTTGTTTTGGTTGATCTATAATCAACCCGTGCTTGAGAAATGCATCTTGAACTTGTTTCTTTTTCAATTTTCTTATCTCTTTGTTGGTGTCATTATTTCTTACTGATCCTGAAGCTCCGAAGTCCAAATCATAGCTTATTTTCAGTATGTGTTCCATAAATCTTATCCTCGTATGTAGCGGTGATAATCCAAATTCAAATGCATCAATACTATCCTCCGACTTTGTCGGTTCTTGGTTTAACTGACTTGATGTTGCTTTACATATAATACATCTGGATGAAGCTTTTGTATCAGTCAAATGGTTTTTCCAAATATAACTTGTTTGCACTGTGCTGGACGAAGGTTCCGAGTCCTCTAAGTTTTTTATCAATCGTAATGGTACAAATGACACCATGAACATATCTGTGTCAGAAATATCCTCACATAAAAATTGTTTATATTGTCTTTGTCCAGAAGACCCATCGCATCCCCATTTACAAAAAAGAGTTAAATTGCAGTTTCCATATTTTTTCAACTCACTTACTTTAAGTGATTTTAGCAACTTTTCGGCTGTATGATCAAGTACAGCTTGCAGTTGTACCTGTGCCGAAATTGGTGTGATTTTGATAGAGGATAACACTCCTTTTTAGCTGCAATTATGTGGTGATATGACGGGTATAAATTTGAGCCTTTTTCGATCGCACGTAATCTGAGTTGAGTATACTGCTGTTTTGTTAACTTTAAATCCAGAAATAATGCAAGAGCTTCCTCATTTGTGAACTGTTTTTCCTGGTTTGGTGTCGGAATGCTTTTAAGGATCCGTTTTGTTCTCACCGGACTAGCAGAAATGACTTTTTCAATGATATCCACTTTCGTTAATTGTTTTTTGTGATCGCAGCTTGTAAATAAAACTATCTTTAATGTTTTCACATCCGATTTCTTCATATATATTCTTAAGTTTTCGTCTCTTAGATCTATGGCTACAGTTATCTATCTTCCACCACTCTTCTTATTTGTGGTTTCTGAAATCACCTGGATACTAAGTTCACCTTGTAACCAATTTTCAAAGCGCTTGTAAAATTTACTTTTACTATAGTGAACTTCCTTGTAGCGTTTTTGTAATATTTTTACGAAATCAGATACTTTGTTTTTTATTTCCAATTGCGTTTCACTGCTGATAGCATTTATGTTCAATTTTCTTTCAATATGGTTTAGAACATCTTTGTTTTTGTTTTTAAAATATTCTTCGGTCAATTCATTATAGCTGAAAGTTTCCATATTTTATTTAAGCTGAAAATAATGTATTTGTTGAAGTGCTATAAAAATAACTTCCAAAAATTTATCAACCTTTTCAAATCGAATTCTTGTCTGACAGTAAAATTTATTTCCAAATTTTTGTCCTTATATACTCAATAAAGAAATGTCCAACTTAAAGTAGATTACGTACACACAAAAAAATATTAGAGCTATTATTACCTAGGCTAGCTCAGGTATTTTTCTTTTGTATGAAATTTTTTAAGACAAAAACCAAGTTCAACTACCTAAGCTGATTTGGAAAACGTACAATAAATTTGCCTTTTTAAATCGAATACTTTTACCGAAATAAAATTTATTTCCAAATTATTGTGATTTATACTACATATAAAAATGTTAAACCTAAAGTAGATTACCTAAACACAAAAAACTAAGTTTAACTACCTAAGTTGATTCGGTTTATACAAGTTTTCTATGGGAAAATTTGTCATATACAACTTATACTGGATTTTAAGGAAATTTTACCAAAAATTGTTTTGTGTACTAAAATTCTCAATTTTCGAATAAAATTAACTTTTTAGTTAGATTCCTCTCTTTCCCCTTACGTTTTGCTATCTGCAATTTGTACTTTTGGCAGTGAATGACTTCTAAAGTAAATTTACTAGCAATTTTGATAGAAATTTGTTTGTAAAAATGTTGAGTATTTTCATTAAATTAGAAAAAAGTGTTCTACGGGCGGATCCGGGCGGGTGCAAAAGTATATATAGGCTTAAGAGAACACTTTTGCCTTTCTTTGGGTGGTTTCGGTTTTTTGTCCTTTTTTGTCCTTTAGAAGTTATATACTACTAACCTTCAAACTTTGCGAATATATGGAGGTTTCCAATTTTAAACATAACACCCTATTTACAAATTATACAGGGTGCGCATATACCATTTCTTAAAAACAACAGTTCACCCAACATAACAAAAAAAAAAAAACCGCAGCTTAATATCGATAACAGTTTTTAAGAAATCGCAATTAATATGAGATCAAATATTACAATTTTTATTTTGTTTTTAAATTAACATAAATTCTTTGCCTTTAGCAGCATGCCACGCCCACTGCTGCGAATATTTTAACCCAATTTTTCGGCTACCTTAGTTTTGATCTGTTTTCTTTCTGGTGACATAAAAATTTTAAGAATCTGTGTCAACAAAAAATATAGGTTTTGGCCAATGAAAATTAATTCTGAACCACCGTGCGGCGTATGCTGCTGTGGCATATTTTCGAGTGTTATCGGATGATAGAGTTCATATATCTTTAGTAAGTACCAAAGTCAAAGTCGCTCCGAAATAACCAGTATCAATTCCACGCATGGAGTTGATGGCAGCAGTTTTAGGTGTTCGTTTAGGAAATGCAGTATGCAGTAATCTTAATATCCAACTCCAAAGACGTTTCTTTTGGTCCGATTTCAATACAGTTCTTTGCTGGTTGAACGCAGACCCTTGAAATTACAAACAATTTACAATATGTATCGCATTGCAGAAATCCTTGATAGCAGCAAATCATCAGAGTGGAGATATTTACCTACAAAAGATAACGTAGCCGATGATGCGACAAAATGAAAGGCATCCTTTCAATTTGACATGAATGATCGTTGGTTTAATGGTCCGGCTTTCTTGAAAAAAGATGAGGTATATTGACCTGAGATAAAAAAAACAAACTACAAAAATTTCAGATGAACTTAGAACTCATCTTGTAATAGTACACCATGAGATAATTGTTGTTAAGTTAATAGATTTTTACAGATCTTCATCATGGAAGAGACTACTACACACTGTTGTTAAACTTTTTACTTTTATACACAAGTTAAAGATGAAAATTCACAAAAAAAGAAATGACTCATATATATTACCTGAAGGTTCTAAGTTATTTACAATTGCAGAAAATACGATCTACAGCATAATACAGTACGAATGTTTTAAGGAAGAGTTTGCTATTTTATTAAACAAGACTGGAGAGATTTCAAAATCAAGTGCCTTATACAAATGTTCTCCCTTTATTGATGATAAAATGGTTACTCGTATGAATGGTAGAATTGGTTTGGCTCCACTTATACCGGATCATTTAAAACGTCCTATTATTTTGGCAAGAAATCACTACTGCACAAGGTTGTTAATACAACACTTTCATGAGAAATTTTACCACATTCACCATGATACGTGCCTCAACGTATTGCGTCAATATTTTTACATTCCTAGATTGAGAGTCGAGTTAAAAAAGGTGCGTAGGAATTGTCAACTCTGCAAAAATTTAAATTCGCTACCTATAATTCCTGAGATGGCTATGCTACCAAAAGCACGTTTGTCTCCTTTTACGCGTACATTTACCTACGTAGGTGTTGATTATTTTGTCCCAGTGTATGTCAAGGTTGCACGACACCAGGAGAAACGTTGGGGTGTATTATTTACATGTCTCACTATAAGAGCAATACAAATTGAAATTGCTCATGATATGACAACTGACAGTTGTATATTGGCAATTCAGAACTTTGTTTCTAGACGAGGTACACCATTACAGATATACTGCGATAACGGGACAAATTTCAGATGTGCGGAAATAGAGCTAAAGAATGCTATTAAGAATATAGATCTTGATAAACTTTCTTTGGAATTTTCATCAGTATCGATAACATGGCACTATAATCCATCAGCGGCTCCACATATGGGTGGCAGTTGGGAACGCTTGGTGCAATCGGTTTTCGTCAAATTATTCCAAACTTTACGTTTAACGATGTAACGCTTTATAATGGACTACTAGAATGTGAACGAGTTATTAATTCCAGACCCCTTACCTATGTAGATCTGGAATTCTCTTCCAATGAAGCTCTTACACCAAATCATTTTCTCTTTGGTTCTTCAAATGGTAACAAGCCTTTAGGTGACTTTTCAAAAGACGATTGTTTGCTACGACAAAATTGGAAAAAAATGCAGTATTTTTCTGATCTTTTTTGGAAACAATAGGTACATGAATATCGACCGACAATAACAAAACGTACAAAATGGTTCAACAAATTTAGCCCCCTTGAAGTTGGTGATATAGTTATTGTGCTAGATCCAAACTTACCAAGAAATAATTGGCCTAAGGGAGTTACAACGTCAATTTGCAAATCTAATGATGGTAACGTCAGAAGTGCCGCAGTTAAAACGAAAGGTGGTATCCTAAACAGACCAGTAGCAAAGCTAGCTAAACTTGATGTTAGACCATCAAAAGATGTCCAAAATTGTGATGGTTGAAACGATGTTTTAACGAGGGGGAGTATGTTCTGAACAAACACTTGTTTCACTTTAGACTTGTTTGCCCTTTATTTAAAACAAAAAAAAAAAAAAATTATTCAATTATATTAACTTTGATAATAATGTAAAAAAATGTGTTCACATACTTCAGTTGGAAAAATTTATCTTTGTGAAAACTATTAATTTTGAAGTTAATTATTTCAAAGCTAAAATAAATTTAAAACTTAATATTTACTCTCAAAAAATAGTTTTATTTCCAACAAGGCCATTATGCCATACTGTATCGAACACGTGAAGTGTTCTTTTCTATTGCACTTGTTTTTACTATTCCAAAAAGGTCGTCAACATACTTTGTAAGCAGTCTAGGTTTTTCGTCTAATCTTTCCATGGTTATTTTTAATGACTCCTCCATCACTATATCAGCAACGATATAACATTTTAATAAAACAGAAACATGAAATTGTCAAACAAAACAAAAAAGCCATAGAACAAGTGGAAAATAAGATTAATGTACATCTGATCTCAGAAGAACGGTTTTATTTCTGGGAGAGTGAGAATTATTTTAAAAATAAGAAAAATCTAACCGTAAGGAATAGACACATCAAAAAATATGAAAAATTAAGAGAAGGTTACAAGAGAAAATTAGACATAGCACAAAATGAGAAATGGTTTGTAAATAAAACAAACACTTACATACCAGACGAAGTACGATGGTTACTATCACTAGGTTCAAAATACGCAATTCCTACAGACAAAAGGCATTTCCCATTTAAAATCATGGCAGACGCAGAGAACTGTGTGCAAACATTGGATGATAAAGAAAAGCAAGAAACAGTTAGGATGAGATTTGTATCAATATTAGAAAACCATATGAACAAATATAGTCTTACTAGCAGGGATAGATTTATCCTGAACATAGTGGAAAAAACTAGACGCTTTTTACACAAAAACAGACATATCTTAATACTAAATGCTGAATGTAACTGTAGCAATTAATAAAAAGGACTATGAAAGCAGAATGCGTAATATATTAAACGACATGATGACCTATAAAAGAATCAACAAGGATCCACATCTACTCTCCAAAGAACAAACAATGAACTAGTGGAGGAATTATTAAAGTATAATATTACATCCAACATAGAGAAGAAAAAGATGAAAAACGACGCGGTGATAGCACCTAGAATATACGGACTTCCCAAGATACACAAAGACGACTTTATTCCCGTCGAATATTATAAACAGTTTAATAAATATGTCCCATAAGAATAACCAAAAAATGGACAAGAAGCCTATGGTCTTCAAAACTATGACATATATACCAGGTATCTCGGAAAGAATTGAAAAGGCTCAACTTTATAATAAAGAAAAATACAATGTAACATTTACTTCGGACAATACTTTAAAAAACATTTTTTCGAGCACTAAAAGCAAAGTAGATATAATGGAAAAATCGAATATAATATATAAAATAAAGTGCGGCGGCGACGGAAGTGAGATATGCAACCAAGTATATGTTGGAACAACGAAAAATAAAATAAAAACAAGAATAGCTGGTCATAAATCTGACTTAAAAAATAGAAACAAATTATTGACACAAAAAACTGCACTTATG
The DNA here is from genome assembly GCA_949628195.1 of Phasia obesa. NCBI lineage: Eukaryota > Metazoa > Arthropoda > Insecta > Diptera > Tachinidae > Phasia > Phasia obesa. Next base: position 117,942,664 of record OX451215.1, on the reverse strand, counting down.
GCCCACTGTGCTGAGAGACAACACAAACCTAACTTCGATAGAGTTAAAATTTTACAAAGAGAAGAACATTACTACAAACGATACATATTGGAAATGCTACATATTATAAATATCAATAAAGACGAGAGAATGAACTTCAAAACTGATATAGAAAACTGCGCTCAAATTTATCGCAATTTGATAAAGAAAAGAACTAAATAATTAGTACAATATTAATTGTAATATTCTTTGTATATACATATGTATGTATGTACATATGTTTGTCTGTCCGTCTGTCCGTCTGTCAGCGCCTTTTATCTCTGGAACCGTAATAGCTAGACTCTTGAAATTTTCACAGATGATGTATAGCTGTTGCCGTTATAGCAACAAATACTTATAGGATGTTCCGATAGAGAGGTGTTAATCACGAATTTGTGCCTATTTCGTGAACTGTAGGTGGGAGACACTTGAAATTTAAAAACAGTAATTAAAACTTAGTTCACTATATAAACAACTATAAAAAAATTAAACTAAAAATTAAAGGGTGTTCCGATAGTGGTGTGAATTGCATGTTTAAGGCCTAAGTTTTGAACTATAATAGGTAGATGCTTGAAATTTTCACAGAAGGTGTATAGCAGTGGCCGCTATAGTAAAAAATACTAAAACTTATAGGGTGTTCCGATAGAGAGGTGTTATTCATGAATATGTGTTTATTTCTTGAAATGTAGGAGCCATGGACTCAAGATTTAAAAAGAGTAATTAAAACTTAGTTCGCTATATAAACAAGTCTAAAAAAATAAACCTAAAAATTAAAGGGTGTTCCGATAGTGGCGTTATTTGCATGAATAAGGCCTAAGTTTTGAACGATAATAGGTGGACTCTTAAAATTTTCACAGGAGGTGTATAACTGTGGCCGCTATAGCAACAAATATTAAAACTTATAGGGTGTTCCGATAAAGAGGTGTTATTTACGAATGTGTGTTTATTTCTTGAACTGTAGGAGGCATACACTAAACATTTACAAACAGTAATTAAAACTTAGTTCACTTTATAAACAAATCTATAAAAATAAACTTAAAAATTAAACGGTGTTCCGATAGTGGTGTGATTTGCATGTATAAGGCCTAAGTTTTGAACCATAATAGGTAGACTCTTGAAATTTTCACAGAAGGTGTGTAACTATAGCCACTATAGTATCAAATCTAAAACTTATAGGGTGTTCCTAAAGTGACGTGTTATTTGCCTTTATGTCTTTATTTTTTGAACTATAGGAGTCAACCACTTAAAAATTGCAGACAGTATTTTAATCTATGTTCGTGTTATAAGCAAGTATACAATATTAAACCTAAAAATTAAAGGGTGTTCCGATAGTGACGTGATTTGCATGTATGTATATGGGCTAAGTTTTGAACGATAATAGGTAGACTCGAAGTTTTTACAGGAGGTGTATTACTATGGCCACTATAACAAATAGTAAAAATTAAAGGGTGTGCCGACAGTGACGTGATTTTCATAAACATTGACTAATTGTTTAACCATAATAGATAGACTCTTGAAATTTTAACAAATGTTGTATACGACCCATATAAAAACAATAAAAATTTAAAGGGTTTTCCGACAGTGACGGCTTTTGCATGTATAATGACATATTTTTTGAACCGTAATAAGTAGACTCTTCCAATTTGTATAGAAGATGTGTTGCCATGGCCCTTATGACAATTACTAAAAATTAAAGGGTGTTCTGACAGTGACATGTTTTTCACGTATAGTAACTAATTTTTTTAATAGTAATAGGTAGACTCTTGATATATTCATAGAAAGAGAATTGCCATGGCCACTATAGCAAATAACAAAATTGAAGGGAGTTCCGACAGAGACATGATTTGTACGTAAATAGCCTTATTTATTGAATCGTAATAGTTAGACTCTTTAAATGTTTACAGTAGATGTTGTACTTCGGCCGCTGTAACAATTACTAATATCTAAAGGGTGTTCCATCACTGACATGTTTTTCACATATATTACCTTATTTTTTGAACCGCAATAAGTAGGCGCATGTATATTTTTATAGATAGTGTATTACCATGGCCGATGTAACAAAAATTCGTAAAATTTAAAGTGTGGTCCAACAGTGATGCAATTATAACTTTAATTTTAAAATTAAAGGGTGACTCATAAGACATGAAAAAATTAACAATTTGAATTTTTAAAGTTGTACTAAACATAGTACGGAACCCTACGTGTGTGAGTCTAATCCGCACTTGACTAATTTATTTTTACATAATATTTCAATAAATTTATTTGGTGGATGTAGATGACGAAGTCGATGAAAAGATGGCGATCCTTTCTTAAAATAAAAAACTAATTACTTTTTTAAAGGTGCGGTTCGATTGGACCAAATGTTTGCGTGGAATGTAAAAGATAAAGTAAAAGATGAAAAAATAAAAACACGTGGTTATTTTTTAAAAATATATTGATATAAAATCAATTTTATTTAAATATTACCTTTTTTTTTGTAAAATATTGTGTGTAACACAAATGGCGAAATCAACAATTAATGTTAATATACTTAAACAAGAAACCGAATAGCCAGCGAGCAATGGTTAAAAAGATACCGTTAACGGTTTACTCGTTAGAATCTATGTAGAAACTCCCTCACAAGGGTGTATAAAAAAAGGATCTACATAAACTCTGAACGGCCTCAAACGTACTAAATTAAATTTAAGGAAGTATTAGATTAAATAGTAAAATCATAATTAAACAGTGGATATGTTTTCCAAAAAGAAAAATGATTAATTAAAATAAATAATTATATTTTGCATTCATTTTTAAATTGCTTTAAATCATTGAAATCTTCATTTTTAACACCTTTGAGTTAATATTATAAGAAGGAATTCTTATTTTATATAAAAAAAATAATTAAAAAACCATCGTAAGGATTATTACAAAAGAAATAAAATAATTTTTTTTTTTTGTTATAAACTGCACGTCCCAAATTTTTTTTGCTAAATTAGGCTATTTGCGTGTAAGAAAAATAAGGGATAAGTAAAAAACAAAATTTTAAAATTTTATATTAATTGCTTTATTTATTTTAATGTTACCTTTTTTCAACAATAGAAATCTTGCTCGTTCAAATTGCTCAAAACGAAAAAAAAAAAACAAAAAGTTGAAGATGGCGATACAAGTTAAATTAAACCGTTAGCGGTTTTACTCGTTAGAATCTAAAGAAAAACTCCGAAAATACATACAAAGTAGATAAAAATAGGAGTATCATTTAGATCCTAACAGAATAATAAAATTACACAATAAGAAAATTTAAGGAACAAATCTAGTTTACGGACAGATCATAAAAATAAAAAAATGGAATGGTAATTAAATGTGCTATCTATCTATCTATGGTATAACCAACACGGGCTTCGCTAACTAAAGATTTTCTGCATAACCGGCCTTCGGTTATACCATAACCAACACCGGCTTCGCTAACTAAAGATTTTCTGCATAACCGGCCTTCGGCCGGGCGCAAGAATTTTCACCTCTGTGGTATAACCAACACAGGCTTCGCTAACTAAAGATTTTTTGCATAGCCGGCCTTCGGCCGGGCACAAGGATTTTCTCGTCTTTGGTGTAACCTAAAACTAACTAAAAATCTTCTTCATAGCCGGCCTTCGGCCGGGCGCAAGCATTTTCTCCTCTATAGTATTACCAATACCGGCTTCGCTAACTAAAGATTTTCTCCATAGCCAGGCGCAAAATAAAAATAAAAAATATAATTTTTTTACTTATTTAAAATTTTTCCATATTTCTTATAAATTTCACTTTAGTTGGATAGTACTTTTAATTGCCATTCCAACGATACCCATATTGCCTCATTCCATCATAAAATGGTCGAGATATATCATATTTTCATAGAAACTTTGTGGGTCCGTAACTCCGAAACTAAGCGTCGCCCCCAATTTTTTCACTTTACATTTTTTGCTTAGAATTCAATTTTACACACAATAGGCTACTTTTTTTTTAAACTAGATTTAAGCCGCAACAGAAAACACAAGCATTTTTTTTAAAGTTTTTATTATTTTAAAATTATTAATGGTTTTTACAACAGACCCATAAACTGAATAACGTAATAATGGTTTTTACCACAGACCCATAAACTGGGCCCTTGCGGGATGGTTTTAAAAGATCCATAAACTAATGATTTTGAAATGTTTTTCACCACAGATCCTTTAACTGAATGGGATGGTTTTAATAGATCCATAAACTGACGATTATAAAAGGTTGGTTAAAAAGGCGATTGGCCGGATATAACCCAGCCAGTAGACAACCCGGACTAGAAAAACTTCTTCCTGTCACACTTGGAAGCAAACCTCAGGACCAAGAACTAAGGTCACTTGACCCGAGTGATAAAATGTCAGGTCTGCGTACTGAAACCCTGGAAACTGGTCCCGAACAGGTTTAGTCACGTGCTTAATGGGGGTTTTAATTCCGTGCATTTTCCTTACTTTTGTCTTTATGGAAATCTGTTTCAAAGAGCCATAGATAGATATAATTAAAATGAGATAATACGAATTGAAGACAGGAATCCTCAACTTCCGACCTAAATCTTTATTAATGTAGCTAATGCTACAACACAGATCTATTATCGCCCGAATTTGATATTATTGGCTACCTATGACCAGCTTAACCTGAAGTGTTGGCGAAAAGGTTGTAACATGCCGTAGTGGCAATGGAGTTTCAAGGGGTATACAAAGACGTTTTTTGTCTTCCTTTTGGGTTTTGTCTTTGTTTTTTCGTCGGCTGAGGGTGTTGTGATTTCCCTGACATTTTACGCAGTTTGCAATACTTTGACAATCTTTTAATAAGTGGTTGTTTGACAAAAAACGCGAGCAATAGCTGTTTTATAGCCAGCATCGTCTACTGGGCTCAATGCCTCAACCTTCTCGGCTTTGAAGCCGACTCTGCTGGTTCCACTGACACTGGCTTGGGAGCCGCATCCAAAGACGGAGTCGGCGTTGCCACTGCATTCGAGTCGGATACCGCCATCGCTTCCTCGTACTCCTCGAGTAAAGCATCCTCAAAAAACGTAGGTAAGGCTTCCATAGTACTAGGAAATGATGAAGGTTAATGTATGTTAAGTTATATATTTAAGTTGGTCAAAATTACCTGTTTGGTGATCGGTCATTTTGCAATCCCATTCTCCGTCCGTATGTTCGCTACGCGAACATGATCGTCAATTCCTGGATAAGTCTTAACCACACGACCTAATTTCCAGAAGTGGGAGAAAGCTGTTCATGGCGAATGGCAACTAAGTCGTTCACAGATATGTCCCTTTCAGGAAACTTCCACTTATATCTTTTATGTAAACTGGACAAATACTATTCCTTCCACCGAAGGCAGAAGTGATGAGTAAATGCTTTAACCTTTCTGTAACGATTAATAAGACTTAAAGACATTTCGTAAATTGACGGTTCGGGAGGAGTTAAAATTGGTGAACCTATCAGAAAATGACCTGGCGTCGGAGCCACAGGCTCACTAGGATTATCACTCATTGGGCAAAGCGGTGGAGAATTAAGACAAGCTTCTATTCTAGCTAGTACTGTTGAAAGTTCCTCAAAGGTATATTTGACATCTTGAGCCTCTTTACGAAAGTGGAGTTTAAAACTTTTGATTCTGCTTCCCACAAATCTCCCATATGTGGAGCGCCTGCGGGGATAAACCGCCATAATAAACTACTAAAATTAAACGTAGAACACATTCTTGCCCGACTCTCTAATAAAAACGTTTTAAAATCCCTTTCCAACTCTCGTGAAGCGTCAACAAAATTTGTACCATTATCGATGAATATGGTATTTGGACAACCTCTTCTCGATATAAAGCGATTAAAAGCAGCTAAAAACCTATCCGTGGTCAAATCTGATACTGCCTAAAAATGTATTGCCTTTGTAGAAAAGCATACAAAAACACAGAAGTACCCCTTTGACTTGATCAAAGGCTCGAACTTTTCATAACAAATGGACCTGCGAAGTCCACTCCAGTTGTATTTGTTGTAGCAGCACGACCTGAAATTACACGTATGTATGTTAGTTCCAAAAAAAAATTCTAGTCTTCTTCATCGCTCTTGTCATCCAACTCTGCTAGGTCTAAACCCAGTAATTGTGCCACCTCAAGTGGGTGGGTCCAAAAAGCACTAGGTTCAAGTTGGGTTGGATTTGAGCCACAGTCGAAAAGATGATGTACATCGTGTGGGCCTGTTAGGTTTTTTTAATTGAAAAGTCAGACTCGTGGTTTTAATTCAATGACAATTTATTTTAAGACAAGCGTGTGGGTTTGACAACTATAAAAAACGGAAATGGACGAGTGACAAGTCATTGATTGCATCTGTAATAAAATGTCAAACATCGAAAATGCAAGGGATGCCACATTATTAATTTCTAACAGTGTGTTGGGGTTGGTGGGTAGATTTAAATAAAATATTTCAATTGAGTTGCAAAAATAAAAATATGGGTGATTAGGTTTCAAAAATTATAATTTATTGTTTTTTGGCTAAAAAAAACGTACCTTCGGGTTTTGGTTGATCGCAATAATAAATAATTCTTTTCGTTTTATTTAGTTGCACAATCCAGTGTTTTTTTTACATGTCATGTTGTATTTTTTGGTATCAAAAAATAGGGTGACCAGCGTAGACTTCCCGCCCCTCTTGCAAGAGTGCAACAAGGAGAAGCGGGAGCTAGGTGGCCAAAATCAAAAATTACATTTCAAAATTTATTAAAAAATAATAACAAAAAGTAAAATAAATAATAATAAAAAATTAACCATTTTAGTGTCTGGCGAGGACATTGATGACGATGGTGGCGCCACCAGAAGCCGTAGTGGTATCAATCATGTTGCCCCTCTGGCAGTGGCATTGACGAGCTTGGTTGTGGGTTGCGCTCGTTACTCCCTTGCTGTTTTGCTTCTTTTTGTGTTTCTGCGTGTTGCTTTTAGGTTTGTTGTTGTCTCTGTTGGTGTTGTTAAGTTTTCTGTTGCCGTTTTTATTATTAGTGTCGCCGGCGTTCTTGCGAAAATGAAGCATGGTGTGATGATTTTGGAGGCACTCCATGCATCTTTCCCGACTGCGACAATCTTTTACAAAGTGTGAGTGGGCCAGACAATTAATACAATATTTGTATTTCTTGACCGCACTCAGTCGCCGATAAGGGTTCATCTTTTGTAACACCGGGCACTTTCGCAGGGGGTGCTCTTTTTTACAAAGGCGGCAGGATGAGCCGGATGAAATAACGTGCTCGAGGGTTTTGAGCTCTGGACGTTCAAGGGTCAAACGGCGTGGGGCTTCAGACATCTACAAAAATATACAACAAAAACAAAGAGGGAAAAACAAATTAGTTCTGCTTGGGATTAGGAAGCAGTACGAGCTTAACAATTGGCCTTGTTAAAACGCCATTGTCAGTTCGAACATCAGCCACTCGCATTTTCGAATCAGAGCCGAGATAAACTCGATTGATTCGGCCGAGCTTCCAGTCGTTTGGGGATAAATTATCATTACGGATAACAACAAAATCATCAACTTCAAAATCCCTTTCAGGGTATTTCCACTTGTTGCGCTTGTGAAGTTCAATCAAATATTCGTTCTTCCAACGGCAAGTAAGTCATTGATGCAGAATTCTAAGTTTTCGCCAACGATTAGCGTACGTCAAAGACTCGGTTGACAAGTCAGGTTCGGGTGGAGAAAGCAGTGCACTACCTATCAAAAAATGACCAGGGGTTAGAGGGTTAATGTCCGTCGGGTTATCTGTCATTGGACATAAAGGTCGACAATTTAGACAGGCCTCTATTCTGGCAAGCATTGTCAAGAATTCCTCAAACGTGAAGCACTGAGCATTCGAAATCTTTTTCAAATGAGTTTTGAAACTCTTCACACCAGCTTCCCAAAGACCACCCATATGTAAAGCTCCAGGGGGTATGAAATGCCAATCAGTTAATTGAAAAGAGTTCTTGGCTAAGAGGTGGTCAGTAAAAAACTGCTTTTTATCCTTTTTCAAAACATTAGCTGCACCAACAAAAGCGGTTCCATTATCCGAATAAATATGGGATGGACAACCTCTTCGGGAGAAAAATCGAGAAAAAGCAGCTAAAAAGCAGTCAGTGGTCACATCATTTGTGGCTTCAAGATGAATAGCTTTCGTGGCGAAATAAACAAATACCAAAACGTATCCCTTTGTTATTCGACATCCACGACCTATATAAGATTTTATTTCGAATGGACCTGCAAAATCAAGTCCTGTATGAGTAAAAGGGCGAGAAAGAGTTGTTCTCTCGGGAGGTAAGGCAGCCATCATCTGCTGACCCATCTTCCTTTTATATATAGAACAAATTTTACAGTTATGGATAACTGTACGAACAAGGTTTTTCAACTTTGGAAGCCAAAACTCTTGTCTTATTAATCTCAACATTAACGATTTTTCGCCATGTACTGAAATTTTATGAACGTACTCTAAATATGCATTTTCAGAAGCAAATGCATTTTCAGAAGCATCACAAAAAGCATGAAGTTGAACTTCATGTTGGGGGTTAAAATTAACCCAACGGGGGATAAAAATGCTTTCGATGTAAGGGTAATCATCGAAAAATGCGGTCAAATAGCTTTGCTATTTGAGACAAGACAGAACGTTTTGTGACGACAGAGTAATCGGGCGTCAGAGCTGGCTTGAAGAAAAATGCATGCAGCATTCCAACGTAAACCCAGAGTTTTAGTGTTACTAGCGTCTGATAATTTAAAAAAACCGGAATCTAATAGATGTTCGGGAGGTAAATTTGCAAGAAGACTCTCATTGTTTGCTGTCCACTTTCGAAGCAAAAATCCAGCAGACTTTAAGACACGCATCACTTCATCACGATTACCAACTGCTTCTTCAATCGTATGTGAGCCAGCGAGAATATCGTCAACATACATTTGATTACGCAAAATTTCAGAAGCTTTGGGGTGGAGTTGTTTACAATCATCAGCCAGCTGATGCAAAGTTCGTATCGCTAAATATGGGGCACAGTTAACACCAAAAGTAACTGTTTTCAACTCGACATCTTCAATTTCCTTATTAGGATCTGTACGATATACAATTCGTTGAAATGACGCTTGATCCGGCCTGATCAATATTTTGATACATTTTTTCAATGTCAGCATTAAAAACAAATTGAAATAGTCGCCATCTAAGCACTAAAATAGTTAAATCAGACTGTAAAGTGGGTCCAGTATGTAAAATGTTATTCAAACTCACTCCATTAGAGGAGGGGTTTGATGCGTTAAAAACTACACGAAGTGTATTGTTACAATATCAGGCTTCAAAACAGCATGATGAAGTAAATAGTAGTAAGTATTCGGGGTATGAGAACTATCTGGAATCACTTTATTCATATGGCCTAGAGTAACATATTCACAGACAACCTGGTCGTATTGGGTTTTTACCTCAGGAGTCCTTAACAATATTGATTCGTTCCTAAGAAATTGAGACAAAACTACCTGTCGGGAGAGACCAAGTTTCAAATTGTCACACTTAAAGGGTAACGAAACGACATAACGTCCGTCCTCATTCCTATAAGTGGTCTTACCATACAAATTTTCACAAAAATAATAATTTGAGAATATATGTCTGCACCGATAACCAAGTCCATATGAGAACATTTAAAATCTGTCAATGGTATTTCGGGTAGATTCAAATCGATAAAATTAGCTAACGCACATGTAGCCGTACCGTAAGCTTCTCAACTTCCGTTTTCAGTTCAAACTTCGGATCTATAGAAGATCCAAGCGAAATCAAGCACATTTTTGTCGATTTTGCTGCCATAGCACCATTTAGGCCTGCAATTGTGGCAGCAGGGGCAGAAAGTGTGGGAAGTGTCATCTTTTTCTGAAGCCTATGTGAAATGAACGTGGCTTGTGAAGCAGGGCCGATCAAAGCTCTAGCTAAACACCTTACGCCATTAAACAATATATCAACCACTGTGGTTCCCAACAAAACTGAAGAGTAAGGGGTGGACTGTAATCTTGTAGCAATGTTTTGAAGAGAACGTGCAGCGGCAGATGTTAAACGGGTTGAACAAATAAAATACAAATACAAAAATTATGTCCCAATTTTTAGTTTCAATGCCCAATAAAGATAAATTTGTAATACAATCATTAATTGTCCTTTGCAAACGTTTAATAGAGGGACCGGATTCTTTTTATTGCTTGAAGGTTAAAAAGGGTCTTTAGTTGAGCGGTGACTAGAACTCGTTTATTTTCATACCGGTCTACGAGATTCTGCCAAGCCATATCAAAACCTTCATTCGTTATAGGACACATACGGATTATATCACGGGCTTCACCTTCAGTTTTTTGCAACAAATAATAAATTTTTTGAATATTACTTACATGTGAGTTATTAGTATATAGGGCCGAAAACATATCTCTGAAGGTTGGCCAAGTCGAATAATCGCCTGAGAATGTTTCGGTGTCGCAAGGGGGAAGATGTATTGTAAGAGTGTTCGTTGAAGCCGCGCATTTATCTTTAATTTTTTCAACTAGGGTTTCTATAACGGTACGCATTGAAAATAGGTCGTGTAGCCTAACATGTACTTGGCTTTAACCTCCTTTGCTAAGACCTTTGTTTCCTCAAGAGTTTCTAATAGTTCATCACGGCAGTTTTCCACAAACGAGTTAATTCCTGACGATGTGTATTCAGGGAGAGAACAGTATGCTCACTTTGTGGGATAGCCTGAATAAAGGCTTCAAAATCAGTCAAACGACTGCAATTTTTCAATAAAGATTTAATGGCTGCCATTTTACGTAAAATTATTCAATAAAATCGGTTTTTAAAAATGTAATTTAATTTAAAAAATTTCAACAAAACTCAAAAAGTTTTGTTTTAAATTACAAATTCAAATAAAATTATTTAAATTGATCAAAATATCAAATTTATAAACAATAATAATAAATTAAATTCTCAAAATGAATCTTTTATTAATTATTATTACTGTGTAGGACTTTTATTATTTAAAAGGAGTGTTAAAATAATATAAAATATCAATAAGTCCTATTTTAATTCAAAAACAAAACAAATTAATATTGTCTTACAAGTGGTGAGTTTACTTATAAGTGGTGAATTTAAAATACCAACTTGTTTTTGCGCGTTGTTAATTTCACTCAATAAGTGATAAACAAAAAGCAAATAAAAAACATACAAAACAACTATATGTTTATATATATGTATGTATGTATGTATGTACACTTGTCTGTTTGGTTTAATGTGATTTGTTTTAATTTGTTTTAACTTTCACTTTTTATATTCGCAAGCACTTCAAATTTATTTTACGTACCTTGCAAACAAAAAGAATAAAATAAGGGTTTTTTGGGTTGGGTTTTCTAAATAAATCCAATATAGAAGAATAATTTCCTCGGGTTTTCTAAAAAGAAAAACTACGGGTGATTAGGTTTCAAAAATTATAATTTATTGTTTTTTTGGCTAAAAAAAAACGTACCTTCGGGTTTTGGCGGTTGATCGCAATAATAAATAATTCTTTTCGTTTTATTTAGTTGTACAATCTAGTGTTTTTTTACATGTCATGTTGTATTTTTTGGTATCAAAAAAATAGGGTGACCAGCGTAGACACAGGGCCTAAGCCACATGCAGGACATACATCAGGAATGGAGTCATTAATTTTGGACCAGTATGAGTTTAAACGGGTACACCACCCCGATCTGAGTTGTGCCAATACTACTCTGGTCTTTCGTGGCATGTTTCGTTCTTCATTTGCAATGGGTGGGGGACGGCCTCCCAACACAACATTTACACGGTGGGAATTTATGGCGTTTTCTACTGACTCTCTACGACTGCTGCCTAGTGTTGAAATATAAGAGTTGTCATCGCCTATGTCCACACCAGTAGTCGTAAATGGCCGGTCTAAAACAGTCCTTTCCGGTGGTAAGGCTGCCATGAGCGCTTACGATCTAGAATGCAACGCTTGCAACGGTTGACAACCGTGCGAACCAATGGTTTCTATATTGGAATCCAATACTCGATTCGTAAAATCCTAAGCGTCAACTGATTCCCTCCATAAATTGAAATCATATGAACAAACTGATTCAAAAGAAATGTAAAACTACAAGAATAAGGCAACAAAATTGGATGTCGTTCCGTATATACTAAAGATGGGGATTTAGGTAATCGTCCATTAAGTCTCATAACCTTTTCCTTATCCAGAAATGGATTGAAAGTTAAAACAGAACTCTTTGAAGAAAGAGGTTTCTTCGCCAGAAGACACTCATATTCATCAGCAAAATGGACTTTTGTAGCTATAATGGCTAAACGAATTTTTATCTGTTTTATATCTACGTTAGAGATGTTAACATACTCATACGAAGAAAAGAAAAACCTAAAGACGGATGCGATTACCCGAAGGGCACGAGCGAAAGAAGAAAATCTCTCCAAAATATCATTATAATTATCAAAAAATTAAGCACGAGATTTTACAGCACGTGCCTCCAGATCAGTGTCCATTATAGTTAAACTTCTTAGATTCCAGTCAGATTTATTTTTCTGAAGCCAATGTGGCCCATACCACCAAAGACCACAATGCGCCAAGTCTGAGGGCGATATGCCTCGACTTCCTAAATCAGCAGGATTCTCCTCTGATTTTACATGGTGCAAATTATGACTGCCAACATTTTCTTGAATCTGGCAAACTCTGTTCGCAACAAAAGTGGTCCAAGAACAGTCATCTTTTCTTAGCCAGGAAAGGGCGATCGTAGAATCAGTCCAACAATAAATCTGACGAAGTGGCACCTCAATCACAGTTTTCAAAAGATCAGACGCATAAACTGATCCACAAAGTTCTAAACGAGGTAAAAAAACTGACTTAATGGGAGCAACTTTGGTCTTACAAGTTAACAAATTAGTAAATATTTCACCATTGGTATTTTCTGCATATGCCTTTTCCGAGGCATCAGAAAAAACATGAAGTTTAACCGATGACCCAGGGGGGTTATTACGTATTTCGATTCGAAAGAAATCTTTTTCGAATCGAAATACGTAATAACCCCCCAGGTTCATAACGAACCCATCTAGGAATACGTATATTGTTAACTTCATGATATGAGGTAACAAATTTTTCCCAATCTGCCTTCGTCAAAGGTTTAAGTGAGTCGTCAAACCTTTTGCATTATCATTTTTGCAACCACTATCACCGGGTCCTTTATGCAGACAATCATTTAGGCTATTTCCGCTAGAAGTCTTATTAGATTCATTAAATACTACCCTAAGTTTGGTAGTTTTGCGATCTAATTGTATTACTGGATAATGGGGTAAGTAACAAGACAAATTAGTGTAATTTTCTGCTACAGGCCTCATATGACCCAAAGTTAAGTATTCTCTAACAACGTCATCATACATTTCCTTAAATCAAAGGTTTTCGTAACAGAGTAGACTCATTTCTTAAAAACTGTGACATGACATTTCTTTTTGATGAACCCAAAGAAATTTTTTCGCGAAAATCTGTTTTAAATGGAAGTGTCACTATATAACGACCATCCGAATTCCTTCGAGTTTTATTTTTAAAATTCTTCTCACAAATCATATCTTCAGGCGACATTATCCTCCTTTTTGGCATTTCCTCCAATTCCCAAAATCTAAGTAAATTTCGGTTCAAATTATCTTTTTCAGAAAATTCAACTCTGGTTGAATAAACTTGCACGGAAGATTGCCGTAGAGGGCCTGTAATAAGCCATCCAAATGATGTGTCCTGAGCTAACAACGAACCTAAAACGTTTCGATGAATTTTACCCGTGATAATTAGTGGATACAAATCAGCACCTAGTAATATATCGACAGGCCTAGAATCAAAAAATTTAAGATCTGCCAAAAGTAAATTGGCAAGTCCCTGCGAAGCTCATCTTTTAGTATAAAAGATGGTAGATTACCTGAAATTTTCGGCAAAACAAGTGCCATAGTCGTCAAGCTAATCGAAGAATCCAAAGGAGAACCTATTTCAATTGCACAAAGTTTTTTTAATAGTGGCAGAGACCGTTTGGTTTACACCCGAGATTTTGACATTCGTAGAATGAGTAGAAATTTTTAAACGGTTCTGCAACCGTTCAGAAATAAATGATGTTTCTGAAGCAGGATCAACCATGGCTCGAGCTGGGTACGCAATACCTTGGTGGAATATTCACCATTAAAGTCCCTAATAATACAGTTCGATTTTGAGAAATATGATACGCTTGACGATTTACAGGAGCCGAAGATATTCACCCTTATTATGTATGTCGTCGGCGACAAGAAGCGAGGTCGGCGGCACAATAATGGTATTATGGAAGTCGCCGTTGACAACAACCGATTACTATCGACGGTTAATTGGCATTATGAAAGACGCCATAAAGTCGCCGTTGTGTTAAAATGGCGACGTTTATGTCGTCACATTTTTTGACAGCGACTCGAACGATATAGTAGGTAACGGAAAAGCATAAATTTTTTTTTTTAATTAAGTAGCAAAATATAACAAAAAATTTAAATGGAAAAAAACTTAAAATAACAACCGCTAAGCAATTTGAAGTGTTAATTGCTGAACTGGAAAGTAAGCCAAATTTAGCAAAAGGATTTTATAGAGGCGCAACTCCTAGCAATTTTAAACAAGACTGGGAAGAGATAACAACAAAATTGAATTCAATTGGCCCACCAATAAGAGATGCTATTGGATGGCAAAAAGTAAGGTTCAAAAAAAGATTTAAAGTATAAAGTAAAATATAATAACATATTTTTTTAGGTGTGGAAAGATTTTAAATGCAAAGTGAAAAAGAAGTTGATGGTGAATAAGGCAGAAGTCAATGCAACAGGCGGTGGCAGGTACAAACAACAAACACTTTCACCTTTGGGAGAAGCTGCTGCTAATTTGATGCAATTTCAAAAACAGCTGAACCCTGAAGGTGAAGTGCAAGGAATTCAATCTCTTGATGAAACTTCTCTGATTGAAAATAGCAGTGGCATTGAATTTACAATTTCTGAGGATTGCGAAAACCTGCCATCCACTTCTGCAGTTTCCATACAAGAAACTCCTTTTAAGACAAGGAAGAGAAAAGAAAGTCGGACGAATGATGCACGCAGCGAATTGTTGCAAAAACACAACGCTATGCAAAAGGAAGTTTTTAATGAGATATCGAAAACACTAATGGAAATAAAAAACGTTATGAAAGAAACAATTGAGAAATATCAAACGTTTTCAGTGGAACAAGAAAAAACTAACGTTGAAATAAAAAATTCTTTGAAAGAATCGAGCCGGTACCAGAGAAAACTTTGGGAAGTTGAAGAAAAGAAAATGAAATTGATGGAAAGGCAACACCAAAGGGAAGAAAAGCTTTTCGAAACAGATATGCAATTAAAGCAAATAAAAATGGATGTTAAAAGAAAAGAATTGGAAGTCCTTGAGAAACAATGTATGGGTTAATTGTTTTTTTTATAATTAGTTTATTTATAAGTTAGCATTTTTTAAATTTAAAGAAAAAACCAAAACCTTAATGTAAAAAACTAAAGTGAAAATTAAAATACATAAATTGAATTACAGAAAACTAGCTTTTATTTGTTCCCTTATTTCTACAGCTTCATTATTTTGAACATTTTCGGAGTTCATATTAAAATTTTCAATATTTTCAATATCGTTTATTATTGTATCACAATTTGGAGTCAAACTGTTGTATTCAATACAAATGTTATGTAGTGCAGCGCACACATTAACAATTTTGGTTACTTTTGCTGGTTTATAATGCAGTTGACGAGCACCAAGCAAACAACGGAAACGATTTTTAAATACACCAATAGTTCTCTCTACGATATTTCTTGTTTTGGTGTGTTTATTGTTATAAATTGCTTCTGGACTTCTTTCTACGATGGACCGATAAGGCGTCATTAAAAAGGGCTCAAGGGGATATCCAGCATCACCTAAAAAATTATTGTTTTTAAAATTTTGTTCGCTTTTATTATTTTTATTTTTAATGTTACCCAAAAGCCAACAATTTCTTTCTCCAGCATTGTAGCGATCTTGTAAAATTTTTCTGGCTACACTCATATTCCAAATGAGGGAATCATGAGATGAGCCAGCATAACGAGCATCAATAAATATTATTCTCATCTTGTGATCGCATATCTGAAAATTATCATATAAAAATAAGGATATACGAGTATACAAAAAAAAATAACTTTTGGATTTTACTCACAACCATTGTGTTAATACTGAAAAATCCTTTCCGATTATAATAAGAACTCTGTTCTTCCTTACTTGGAGCCACAATCTTTATATGAGTCCCGTCCACGCAGCCAATAACACCTGGAAACCCTGTCTTTTCAAAAAACTTCAATTTACATTCAGTTTTCTCCTCTTCTGTCATTTTAAACTTAATAGAAAGTGGACATATAACTCTCTGCAATACGTGGATTGTCTCCTCCAAAATGACTGATACGGTGGGTTGTGACAATCCAAGATTAAAGTCATTACCAACACTCAATTGGTATGAGCCTTGTGCTAAGAAACGCAGTGTTGTAGCCAGTTTTATTGTGTTGGGAACGAACGTCGATCGAACACCACTCCTCATTGAAGGTTCAATTTTTGCCAAAACGAATTTGAATGCTGCTTTGTTTAACCGGAAATAGTCAACAAATCTGTAACAAAAAGTAGAATTAAACCATTTTTTCAGTTCTTTTTTTTACTTACTTGTTATCTGGCAAACTGAATATATCTGACCATTGCCTCATAATTTTTCTCTGAAGCCTTAGATTTTGCTGATTTTCTTCATCATCAGAACTTTCACTATCCGACATAAAAAACATGTTTAATTTTAAATTTAATTTAACAGCGAAGAACTGACACAAAATATATAGGGATGGTACTTTTTCTTTTCATTTATCGATAATGTGTCAACGGCAACTCAACTTTCTTAGTTAATACCAATTAATGGTCGAGGCGGTGGTGACGTCGTCATAATATGACAGTGACTATGAAGTCGCCACGAAGTCGCCGACGCCTTACATAATAAGGGTGATTATACCGCGAGAGGTAGATGGCTGGGCTGGTTCTATGGGTCTAGTGTTTTTTTGTGTAAAATTAACGCCTGAACTCGCAGCCGTATTGGAATTAGAAGAATTCCTAACAAAATCTTCTGAAGCAGACGCATCCCTGTGCAACAGGGTAAGATGACTCCTATTGCAACTTGAACAATTATGAATACTCTTGCAATCCTTAACCTCATGTGCGCGCGACAAACAATGAAATTTGTTAACTGTTGAAAATCTTTCCGCAATTGAAAGATTTTTAGATCTTTTGCAATCCCGCAAAAAAGGCTTTAATTTTTACAAAGAACACAATTATTTGATGTTGACGAACTCGCATAATGTGCTTTTGCCTTTTGTTCGACTTTCTTATTTTCATGAGAGGAGTCCCCAATATAACGTTGACATTGTAACGTTTGAATCCTTTCTGTGAGAAAGGCATCTAAATCCTTCCATTCAGACAATACGAATTTGTCCTTTAATACTCTATTCTCATAAAGTAATATCTGGAAGCCTCTGAATACAAATATAAATAATCATTGGATCCCAATTCTCTGTTGACACATCATAAATAGACAAGGCACACAGGCAGCTATTTATGCCCCTCTGCAACGACTTAAGATCTATGCAAGTCTCCTTATCTAACACTGAAAGATTAAAAAGAAGTTGTTAACCAACATATGAGGATTTTCATATGCCTCCCTGAGATTTTTCCACGCTATGTCAAAACCCTCATTTGAAAGTGGGCATTTAGAGACGATCTCTTTTGTCTCGCCGCTGCACATAGGGGTATTTTGCCAATCTAGCCGGACATTACTTTTTTTTAGCTGAGTGCCCCTAGGTTAATGAAACTTTGCAGAAAAATCTGTTATGGTCATAGGCTGTCAATGCTATAAAATAGGAAAAATCAGATCAGGGAGAAAATAGTTCCCCTTGGAAGAACTAATCCTACCTCTGAAAAATTCAAGCTTTTTTTGATTTCCCCGTCATTTTGTTTAGCAATGACAACTTTTAAGGTCAAAGAATGTTCAAAAACTTAAAGTTGGACTCAAGAGATTCTTAAATGCCATTTTTAGCCCCTCCCCCTTTTGTGGGCGATGAAATAAACAATTATTTGAAAAAATAATGCAATTATTAAAAGAAATAGACTACATACTTCTTAAAACCATAAAAATTTAATTTTATGGACCGAGGGAGGTATTCCTCCAATCCCACCCCCAAAACGTCCCTGTGAAAAATAAAAATTATTTTTTTTGCCAATTTCCTAAAAATATTGATTTTTAAGCTTTCCAATGCCTAACCAATCCCCGCCTCCCAAGAATATTATTAAAAAAATATTTTTGTAATTTGTTACTTTATAGTATTTTATTTATCGGAAAATAATTAATTTATTCATAGTAATAACTTATTTATGATTGTAACCATAAATTTTAATTAAAATTATAAAATTAATTTATTTAAAACAACTTCTCCTTAGCACTAAGGTGATGATGAGTGAGTGCCATGGTTCTTCTTCGTCGGATTCTTCAAAGACCTCTTCCGAATCTGAATCCTCTTCAGCGTTAAGTGCAGTTATTTCTGCAGCTAATTCAGGATTGGAAAAAGTCTTCTGCTAGTGTTACCATCGTTGGTGTTTCCAAATCCAGCTTTCGGTACACCCACTACTAGCCCTAATTCACTTCTAAATTTTTCTTGGATATTTTTCTTCGCGTTAACAATGGCTTTGTCCGCATCATATTTTATTTGCCATTTTTTCACTGACAGTTTATATGACAGGTGTAATATGCTCTCAAATAGGCGAATTCTGGCGTGTAAAGTAGGAAGTCCGAAAGAAAGGGCATCTACATCTATATCTCTTTTGATATTTAAATTGTTTTTTGTATAGGTAATAACAGTGTTAGATGTAATGATTTAAATAAAAAACATCTACCTTCAGTTATTAAAAACCAAAATATTTTATGAATATACAAGGGTTTCTTATTCGTATTTACCTATCCAAGATAAGAAAAAACATATGAAAGGTATTTTTAAAAAATTGCAAAAAAATGTCGCAAATATGCGCAACGTTTTTTTTACAGCATAAAAGAAAAGATCGTAAATTTTGTAGTGATATATAACATTTTTAGGATCGCGATGGAGATCATTCTTAAAAAGCTTTTCACTTTTTTTTTTTGACCAAAAATTTTACAACAAAAAACCTTTTTTAATTTTGAACGAAATTTTTTATCATTAAAAATTAAAAAAAATTTTTTTCTAAAAATTAACATAAGTAGCTACTAATAAACCCTTTCACAGAAAAAAATCAATACAAAATCGTTATTCGTTTAGCCACCAAAAAATATTTTTCAAACCTCTCAAAATCGTTTAAAGTCAATAAAAACGTATGCGATTTACTCAACTTTCCTGACTTTAACAGTGTCCCAAAACAACAAATCTCAAGCAAACGCCTTGAAAATTCACTATACGATGCAGAATTTTGTTGTCTGTCGAGCTGCGTACTTAAATTTTAACATTTCTCTAAATTAATTTTTGGCCTAATGTCCGGCTAGATTGGCAAAATACCCCTCTGTGCGCTGGTTTTTCGTCTTAAATGACATAGCTGCTCAATATTACTAAGGCGCGAACTATTTACATATAACGCAGTAAATAAATCTCTAAATCTCAAACTTGTCAACATCGCAAGGTGGTAACGGTAAAGTGTGACCTGAAACAATAGAACTACACGGATTTGCCACTTGGGAACTACTACATTTAATTTCTGAATCAAATTCTCGCTTCTTTACATTGACTTTTCCTTAACACGTATAATATGCTGTATATGTAGCGCGATACTTTGCCGTTGTAACATCACCCTGATCCAATTTACTATCTTTAAAAGTTTTCAAAAAATCTAAAAACTCTTCCTGAGTTGACTTAACTTTACCCCACAAAAGTTTTAACTCTTCGCCCTGAAGCTCTAATGTGCCGATTGTATATTCTTCGCCTTTTATATCATTAACGAAAGCCTCAAATTCTATAAGAGCATCCTAAGCTCTAATAAATCTATCAAGTGCTGTAACAGACATTATTTATTAATTTTTGGCAAATTAAATAAAATAAGTGAAAAAATTTAACTTTGCACTTAATGAAAAAAAGCAATGAAATTTTCTTTAAAATTTTTAATTTAAATATAATTAAAATAAAATAAAAAACGATATCACTAATTTAAAACAAAATAAATGACAGCAAACTGACCGACAGTAGGGTGTAATTTGCAAATTGCAGAAGAAGCACGAAATACAAATATTTTTTATTGTATACGTACAGTGGCTCACATCGAAAGTCGGGCAACTAATTATACAAAAGTTCAACAGCTTTAAAATAAATAATACTTAATGTTTTATAAAATATTTTACCAAAATGTTTATGTTTATAATATAATGAAACAAAAATCGGCATTCCAGCCTTATAAAAAAAGAAATAAAAACAAAAACTCGAAAAAAAACCTTAAAACTATGGTCACAATGAAAGTCGGGCAGTCTTAAAATTCAATATTTTATACATTAATTAATATTTGGTTGCATATCCTTTTTGATATTCTATGGCTTTTAATCTTCTTGGTATAGATTCTGCTAATTTTTTGCACACATCAGGGGTTATTTGGTTCCATTCCTCCCGTAATGCGGTCTTAAGCTGGTCTTTATTAGTGCACAGTCTATTTTGCATACGCCGTCCAAGTTCGTCCCATAAGTGCTCGATTATATTTATATCTGGGCTTTGCGCAGGTGTTTTGATGACCTTAGGGCAGTTGTAAAGTAACCAGTTCTTTACTATCAATGACGTGTGCTTAGGGTCATTGTCTTGATAAAACTTAAAATTATCAGCAATACCCAACTTTCGTGCACTTTCCTTAACTATTAGTTTTTAAAATGTCAAGATACATGTTCTTGTCCATGATACCTTCAATAAAGTGAATTTTTCCGACACCTGAAGCTGCCATGCAGCCCCACACCATCACTGATATACCTCCATGCCATACTGTTTTCTTCGTGTTTTTGTGCAAAAATTCTTCGTTCTTCTTACGCCACACATAACGCCGGCCATCGGAACCAAACAAATTGAATTTGCTTTCATCAGTGAAAAGCATCTGCAAAATATTCAAAAATCTTTTAATATGTGCTCTCGTGCAAATGCCAAGCGCTCTTTTCTATTTTTAGCACTGATACATGGTTTCTTTCGGGCCACGCGGCCATGCAATTCGTTGTTTCTAAGAACTCTTCTTATAGCTTCGTCATGCATTTCTTTTCCAAAATTGGCTTTAACCATTGTGGCAAGTTTTGGAGCAGAGATGAATGGATCATTTTGTACTTCGCGCAATAATAACCTCTCATCTCTTGGACAAAGTTTTCTGTTTAAAGGTCCACGTTGTTTGTTTGACATCTGTTGTCTTTTTTATATCGCATGATTATGTCATGTACAGTTGACTTGCTTTTTTCAACAATACTTGCTATTTCTCGTCGACTTTTACCTTCTAAATATTTATTAATAACTAATTTTCGCTCTCCTAAGGTAGACTGTCTGATTGTACGCGGCATTACAAAAAAATCAAGAATATTGTCACACCATGAAAGCAAATATGCAGCTAAACATTTATAATATAAAAATAACAAGAAATTATCAAATATAACGGTAATTAAAATAAATTTCTTGTTTTTTCTTGCTTTGCCCGACTTTCAGTGTGACCATAATTTTTGAACTTTTTGTGAATTACATTAAAAATACCGTATTGGAAAATTCTTGTTACTGTTTTTACTACAAAATTTTATTGTGTATTACAAGCTTTATCAAATGTATTTAAAGGTTTTTAAAATTTATTAATCTATGTCATTGAAATTAGTTGAACAATTTCTACCAATAATTTGCCCGATTTTCAATGTGAGCCACTGTATATATGCAATCTATATTTTTGTTTACAAAAACACACCACTATTTAATGCACTTGATATTACTTTTTTTGCTTATAAAAACTTATAAAGTATAATAAAATATTAGCCCAATTCACAATGTTGTGCATTTGATATTGCAAATTTATGCAAATGTAAAAATATCCCATGAAAATTGTGAACAGTTTTTTATTTCAGTTTGCAACACTTCTTTTAAAACAAAAAACAAAAAAAATTTCCTATTGGAATTTTTTCTACATAAAAATTTCGTTGAAGGAAAGTACAAATAGTAAATTTTTAATAGATAAAACTGCTAAAGAAGTTGTTTTCAACAAAGGAGCATATTTCACACACTCTAATTAATAAAATATTCATTTAATTACGAACCCAAATTGTCCAAAATTCTTCAGTAGTCGAGTATAAGGGGAGGAAACAGTGTTCCATCGGAAGTTGCAAACACAAAAAAAGACACGGAATTATTAAACTATAAAAGATCCGAGAAATCGACAGTCGTATAGTATTAAATAACAATTAGTAGGAGCAGTCTTACATTGAAAATTACTGTACTAGAGATACAACAAATCTCGGAATTATCAAACAGCCCAGGTAATAGATTCACCTTGCCCAAAATTTGATTGTCGTCTAATACTAGATTACAGTTACCGGTAACAGTATTTCTTTGGAATTTTTAGTGCAAGAAATACTAAAGATCATGGAATTATTAAAAATAAAATTCCGTAGCCAGACAATCCAGTAATAGATATTAAATAAAATTTTATTGTTCATCTGGATCCATTTTTAAATTCTTATCTTCTTTTTTACGTTTTTGGTTTTTCGATTTTCATTTTTTCATATTTTTTGTTGATTTTAATTTTCATATTTTTTATTTAATATATATTGTCAGCTGTCAGTTTGCAAATGCCTAGCAATTAAAAACTATGGTTTTAGGTGTTGTTTATTTTCCAATGTGTAGCATATGCATTTCTATATATTTTGTTAGTGTGTTGTAAAATTATCCAATCCAATTTTGCAAATGCTACGATGCAAGGCCATTTGCACAATATTGTGAATTGGGCTATTTTTATTATGCTGAAGGCTTTAAATCTTTGTCACTTTAATGTATTTAAAATATTTATTACATACAATGAAATTTTATAATCAAGCTTAAGTTCGTTTCTATTCTCTCTAATAAAGAATTAATTAAATTACAAATTATGTGATAATATTAAAGAAAAATTCGGAAAATTTAATTTTTAGACACCAGCACGAGCGGAATGCACATTTTCTAGACAGCCACGTCCGTCAACAGCACTCTTGTATCTAATCTACTTAGGGTAGTGTTTAGTTGTAAGCATCATCTATTTAACCAACCAAACCCAGATAAAGGAATACGAGAAAACTTGTATTCAATTATCAATCGTCAGTTGGTGAGAACGAAGTCTACCACTACCTTAAGCTTCCCTCTTGTTGAATATTTTTATTTTTTAATATTTACCACCTTATATGTACGTTGTTGCTCCTTCAGCCAACCTTCGGTTAGCAATGAAAGTTACTTTTTGTTTATTTGTTTTACTCCCAACATTCGTTTTTAATTAACACTAATCTAGTATCAAACCAAACTTTGTTGATTAAACAAGATTGCGCGGTGCTTTGCGATTTTTAATTTTGAAAATTATTAATTATTATTAGTCGAATTGTAATTTTATAATCAATTACATTGTATGTAATACATAAACAGTTCGAATTTTAATTATTGGATGAAATTAATGGATCAGAAGAAATTAGGATTTTATTCATTAAATCTTGATTACAATTTTCTCTGCTATTTTTTCGAGTGTGCTCAAGTCTGTTCTTTCTTAATTTGTTATAGTTTATTGCTTGAGACAATATTAAAACTTAGCAATACTGCTGTGTGTGTTTGGAATTAAAGTCTGTTTTTATTTACAAAATGTATGGCTTATATATTACTTATGAGACTTTAAGTTAGCCTCTCTAACTTATTTTGGCTTATAATATAATTATAACAGTCTCCTTCAATATCATGCCTTTCTCCATTTCTTTTAATATTCAATTTATTTCTAATTACATTGGCCAATAGCAATGCTAGTTGTGCAAACATAATTGTCACTCAAATTGTAATGGTTCATGAAGTCACTCAATTTGTATGCAATCGTTAGTTCGATCAACTGCGCTGCCACTGGTGTATGCTCATATCATGTGCATGTGTGTATACACTGCTTAGGTTCTGGTTAGGGTGTGCAGTGTATGCTAGTGTTATGATACACTACACCCTCACCCTTAAGAGAAAAATTACGGAGAGATTTTTCTATAGGATGCATGACATTGTTTCGACATTCTTGTATACATATAATTTTAATAATGATAATTTCAATTTAATATATAATAGGTATGTAATGTTGTCTCTTAAATAATTGTTAAATGTATTGTTTAAAATATTGATAATGCATTAAAATAGTTACTTATGTATATATATAGTATTATCTAGTATAATTTTTTTTTTTTGTAAAGTGGTTATAATTGGTTAAATATTATTATTATATTTAAGCATCTAAGAAATTTAAATTACATTTTTAATTAATTGATTGAGAAAAAATTTCTTATATGTATGTCTAATGTTTATTTAATGTTTATTTAATAATTACAATTTTATAGTATTTTTATATTTAAGTGTTTAAGAAATTTTGATTAAATTATTTAATTAATTAATTGATAAATATTCTCTTATATATTTAGGGTTTTCTATTTAATAACTACAATTGGTTAACTTTTTATTAGAGATTTTAACTTGATAATGTAAGGTATGGCTTCAAATTATTATGTATTTCTTTCTCTACACCATTGTAGTCTATTATGGTGTTTACATTATTTCTTTTTATTATTTTAAATGGTCCTTTATAGGGACTTTGATTTTTTTTTTCTTATTTTCTATTTTTACTAAAACTAAATCTCCTATTTCTAGCTTAAATTTGTTAGTGTGGTCATTGTTTAGGATTCTTTTCTGTTTTGCTTCTATCAATAGTTCTCTTGCTTTATTTAAAGCAAATTGTAACCTGACTCGTAACTCTTGTACGTAGTCGTCATAATTGTAAAATTTTTGTTTATTATCTAGAATGTCAGAGGGTAAGTATGGTAATTTTCCATATACTAGTTCAAAAGGCGTGTAGCCTGTGTCTACATGTGGTGCCGTGTTGTAGGCAAAAGTGAAATATGGAATCCATTTGTCCCATTCATAATCGTTTGCAGTTGTTAATAAAAATTCATTAAGTACTCTGTGGTTTCTTTCAATTGATCCTAATGTCTCATGATGGTATGGTGTTGAAAATATTTGTTTAATTTGTAATAATGAGCATATGTTTCGCATAACTTAATTCGTAAATTCTGTACCTTTGTCAGATTTGAGCACTTTAAATTGGCCATGTTTTAAAATAAATTGTTCAACTAATGTTCTTGCCGTCGTAAATGCATCTTTTGTCAGCATTGGATGTGCAACAACAAATTTTGTTAGTTCGCACTGCATCGTGAGAATGTATGGGTATTCGTTTGAAATACGAAGAGGACCAACGGTGTCAATTGAAATCACGTCAAAACTATTGTTTGGAGTGTCTGTTAGTGTAAGTGGTTCTTTAATGTGTTTAGTTTGTTTGTTTTTGTTACAACTGTCACAATATGTAACAAAGTTTTTTACCATATTATTCATATTTTTCCCAATATATATCTCTGTTTTAGTTTAATTATTGTTTTTCTTATTCCTAAGTGGCCTGCGTGTGTGGTATTGTGAAATTCGTCAATTAGTTTGTATTTTAATATGTCATCTGATATTCTTTTTGGGGCGTTGTATATTAGTATATTTAGTTGAGGACTTTCATTATTTATTTTTATTCTGGCATATGTTTCTTTCAATTTTTCTTTTGTATACATTTTAAATATTTTATCATTACTTGATAGCGCTAATTCTTTTATATTTTCTTTTTTCATTTTAGATATCAGTTTCCTCAGAATCGAATCTAGTTTCGCTGAGTTATCGCTGAATCTTGCTAGCTTATTATTTTCTTCATTAGTGGCATGTAACTTCTTCATCGAATCTTGTTTCGATGAATTATCATTAGATCCTATATTTAATTCATTTATAATTTTGGTACGTGATTTCTTCACTGAATCTAGTTTCGATGAATTATTGTCACGTCCAATATGCACGATTTTATCTTCTATATATATATCATTTTCTTTTATATCTTTCATCTTATTAAATTGCAATCTTCTTATATTCTTGATGTCATTTATCGATGTACATTCCCATATGCGAAGTTGATCAGACCTCTGAAAATCATAATTTCTTACACGTGTTACGTTATTTTCTATATTATTTGCCTCTTTATTATTATTTAATTTCTTATTTGCCTCAATTTCTTTATTTTTATAGTCCTTGTAGTTACTAATACTTTCTTAGCCTGTTCATCATCTTCTGTTGGTATCATTTGTTTTAGTATATCCGAATTGATTTCTATCCTAGATAGTGCGTCAGCGTTTGTATTCATCTTTCCTTTTTTATAAACAATATCAAAGTCGTAGTCACACAAGTCAAGTCTAATTCTTGTCATTTTTGAAGAAGGATTTCTATGGGAAAATAGTGATACTAATGGTCTATGGTCAGTTACTACTGTAAATTTTCTACCGTATAAATATGGTTTGAAATATTTGATGCTCCAGTAAATTGCCAAAAGTTCTTTTTCGATTACGGGTTTGTTCATGTCATGTTTCTGTAAAGCTTTACTTACATATGAAATTGGTCGGTCTTTACCTATTTCGCCTTGTGATAATACTGCTCCTAGTGCACAGTTTGAAGCATCTGTTGTTAATATAAAGGTTTTTTCAAAATCAGGGTATTGCAATACTGGGGGACTTATAAGTTTTTCTTTTAGGTCATCAAAAGCTTTTTGGCAATTGTCCGTCCATTTGAATTTTGTGTTTTTCTTTAATAGTTGGTTTAAGTCTTTCGCTATGTCTGCAAAATTTGGTATGAATCGTCTATAGTAATTGCAAAATGCAACGAATCGTCTTACTTCATCTGCATTCTTTGGTGTGGGATAATTATTAATTACGTCGTATTTTGATGGGTCTGTTTTTACTCCGTCTTTAGTTATAAGATGTCCAAGATAAGTGACTTCTGGTCTTAAAAAATGACATTTTTTTGGATTTAGTTTCAAATTGTATTGTTGTAATCTGTCTAATACTTTTATTAGGTTTCTATTGTGGTGGTTTAAACTACATCCGTATATGATAATATCGTATACATAAAGAAATGCTTCAGATTCTAATCCTGAAAGTGCTATTGTCAACATTCTTCGAAAGCTGTTTTCAGTCCAAATGGTAATCTTATAAATTGATAGTGGCCTTGTTGTGTAGAAAAAGCTGTTAAAGGTCTAGAATTTTTGTCTAAATTAATTTGAAGAAATGAGCTAGTCATATCAAGTGTAGAAAACCATTTTGCTCTACCTAATTTGTCCAAGATATCTTCCAATCTGGTTAAAGGAAATTTATCATTTACTATCTTGTCATTGAGTTTTCTAAAATCTCTTACTAGTCTCCATTTCTTTTTATCTTCTACACCCTTTTTTGGTACTAAAACGAGTGGTGCATTATATGGGCTAACTGATGGTTCTATTCGACAAGCATTTTTTTTTACTTGTTCATTTATTACGTCTGTATGTGAATGAGGTAGTCTGTAATTTTTTATATAAATTGGGTTATTGTCTAAGGTCGTGATTTTTTGGTTGTAGAAATTGTTTACGGTTAATTTCTCTTCTTCTAAATGGAAAACGTTTTGATATTTTTTAAATATGTTTATTAGTTCTGTTTTTGCATTGTCGTTATTATTTTGTAATTGCAGTTCATTGACTATTTTTCTGAATCGTTTGTTGTTATGTTGAAAATTATTGCAATTGTAATTTAATATGTCATAGTTTGAAAGTGGGTCAGTCTGTATTTTGAAATTTTCTAAAGTTATTGTGTCGTTCGTTGTGTTTAATATTTTTACGTGTGTCATGCCGTTTTTTGGTGCTATTGAATTGCTTAAAAATATTTCTTCTTGTATTTCATTATTGAATGACTTCAGTTCTTGGCGGTATTGTTATTTGCAATGTGTGAATTGATTTTGTTTGCATTGGAATTATAATTGTCTTATTGTTTATAAATAAGGAAATTGCGAATGTTTCGTAATCTATCTTGCATAAATATTTTTTAAAGAAATCTCTTCCTAAAATACCATCTGTTTCTATTGCAAAATTTTGTTCTATTAATTGAAATGGATGTTCGCATATTTCATCTGATGCTGTTAACTTAAGTTCAATTGTTCCTATTGATTCTATTTCTTCTGTTGTGATACCTGTTAGTTTGCACTTTTCTTCTGGTCTAAATTGTTCACCTATGAATTCATCACGCATTCGACAGAGTGATATGTCGGCGCCAGTATCAATAAGAAAAGTTAAATTTTTGTTTTTATATGTGACATTGATATAATTGGAATTGTTGTTGGATACTTTGTGAATCTTTAATTTTTGCCCTCCGGGATGACCATGTATCCCTGGCCCATCCCGTTTCCCGTATTTTGTATCGTGTGTATGTATCTATTGCTTCTATTTGTATAGTTTTGATTTCTTCTGTTGTCATTTCTGTTATTGTTATTGTTATTAATATTATTATTGTTAAATCTTCTATTAAAATTGTTATTCGTATTGTTGTTGTTAGCTATATTGTTCCTATTGGAGTTGTTGTTATTATTGTTTCTATTGTTAGTATTGTATGATATGTTGTAATTGGGGTTGTTATTTTGTCGCACGTATGTGTTGTGTTCATAGTGATTTTGTCGTTGATACCGTGGTTGATACGTCCTAACATGCAATATTGAACTGTTGCTCGCTCTATTTTCATTCTCCAATTCTAATGCTAGTTCATATGCTTCTTGTATGTTCTCTGGTCTAGCTGCATATACTGTTGACTTAAAGTTTTCCCTTAGCCCTTTCTTAAATGTTTCTAAAGATAATTTGCTATTCAATTTAATTATTACGTTTTTCTCTGCTGTTGAAGCGCCATTGCCCAGTTCCTGAATTCCTAATTTGTTAAGTTTATCTATCAGGTTTGTTATTCTATCATTGTACATCTGTATTGACATTTTCCCTTGAAATAAAGTGTTCAATTTGTTTTGTAACTCCGTAATTGTTTCTTTATTTTTATATCTATTTTCT
Organism: Phasia obesa; assembly: GCA_949628195.1. Taxonomy (NCBI): domain Eukaryota; kingdom Metazoa; phylum Arthropoda; class Insecta; order Diptera; family Tachinidae; genus Phasia; species Phasia obesa. The sequence goes on along the minus strand of OX451215.1, from coordinate 117,913,441 downwards.
AAAAATTTGCGTAGTATCTCAAAATTCTCTGGCTTGGTATAACTGCCTATCGCTGTCCTGACATTAGATGACAATTTTGCGTGGTATATATACTGCAAGAAATCTTTTTTTGCTTCCTCAGACAGTGTTTTGTTCAATAGTTCTGAAGTTATCAGGAAACCTTCCAGTTTATTATAATTACCCGTAAATAAAGGAATGGCTTTTGAAGCCGTTTCCAGATTGAATGATGCCATTATGTTAGTTGGTTTTGTTCCTGTACTAATATGCAGTGGTATTTCCTCGTGTAGAGAAATTGGTAATTCCAATGAAATATTCTTTTTATTAGCTATATTCACCAGTTTGTTCCTGATATCTAAAAAGAATGTATCTGCTGCTGCCTTATGTGCCGCAGTTAGTCTGTCGTAGTTTACGTTAAGTATTACCCTAATTTTTTCTAGTTTTCCTAATAAAATTTCTATGTGTTTGTTAATAGTTTCGCTTTTAGTTGGCCTGTCAATATTTAAGCATTTGTATGATTTGTCAAATTTTTCTTTTATTACTCTAAGTTTTGCTACTAAATTTTGCCATTCCATTCATATATTTTATTTTGAGATTTTGATAAGATTGATATTTTTATTAAAAAAAAAAAATTTTTCTTATATATTTATTCTTATTTGTATTTGGATTGTTTTTTAACATATAATTTTTAAAGTATTTATTAATCCTGTTCCCTTATATCTGTTGATGGGGTGCGGTAGCGATTCCATTCTTATTCATGGTCTTAAGAATCATTTTTGTTACGTAGATAACGGCTAAGACGATAACTGCTATTATTGAAAATATTTGGACGTAATTCATGTCCTCCTTTTTCGTTTTAGTTTCCTCTATATTCATTTTGTGAAGTATTTCTACTACTTCTCTATCGTCATCGCTCCCTGTGGATTTACCTACTTCGTAACCTGCAACCAGCAACGGGATTGTTTGTAAAATTTTCTTCCACCATGTCATATTTTTTTTTTTTTTTGTTATTTCTTTAATCTTTCATTTAATGTTCCTCAAGGGATGCTCTCCTTTTCATTCTTATTGACCTTATCTCACCTTTAATTGTTGTTATCGTGCCGTTGATTTTTGCTTTCTCTTCTGTTGTTGCGTAAGTAATCTGGTGCTCTGCCACTCTTAGTTGCACCTTCAGTTTGTTTACTCTGCCACCCCTGGATTTTCCTACGTTTGGGAGTGGAAATATGGGAAATGTTGGCCCGTCTTGATTGGTCTTCGATCTTGGTCCTCTTTTCAGGACCTCAGCCTTGGCCGCCTTTTCGTCCACTTCCAACAGTTTCTTCCACCGTTCCTCGGCCCTATTTAAATCGTCAAGGATTTCTTGCCAGGTTTCACTCATTTGAAACCGGCGCTGGTGGTCTAAAAATTTTCTTTCCCCTATTAATCTTCACCGCTCAATAGATGTAGCTGAGCATAAGCTGTGTCTGCAATCTATTATCCTTCTTATTTTTTCTTGAATTGGCAAAAGGATAAGCAATTTTGCTGTGTGGTCCTTTTGCTTTTTCAAATAAAAAAATAGTTAGGAAGTTGGCAGGATCGCCATGTTATAGTTTATTGCTTGAGACAATATTAAAACTTCGAAATACTGATGTGTGTGTTTGGAATTAAAGTCTGTTTTTATTTACAAAATGTATGGCTTTTATATTACTTATGAGACTTTAAGTTAGCCTCTCTAACTTATTTTAGCTTATCATATAATTATAACAGTCTCCTTCAATATCATGCCTTTCTCCATTTCTTTTAATATTCAATTTATTTCTAATTACATTGGCCAATAGCAATGCTAGTTGTGCAAACATAATTGTCACTCAAATTGTAATGGTTCATGAAGTCACTCAATTTGTATGCAATCGTTAGTTCGATCAACTGCGCTGCCACTGGTGTATGCTCATATCTTATGCATGTGTGTATACCCTGCTTAGGTTCTGGTTAGGGTGTGCAGTGTATGCTAGTGTTATGATACACTACAAATTGTTTTGTGAAGACATTCCAATGCATAAAAAATCCGAAAATTTATAGTTTTAATAAAACGTAAAAAAGAACTCAAATAACGACTAAATATTTGTATTAACAGTTTATAAAACTTAAAACAATTCAGGTGTCAAAAATAACAAGATATAACAAATATTTATAAATACTGCAAAAGTATTTCAATAATTTTTTTTTATAAAATATGATTTTAGAACTGTTAGTGCGTTTAACAAAGTCTCTCTTTTAAAGAGAGACTTTTAACAACACAACTGCTGGTTGACGGTTCTACAGATTCGTGTGGCTTAAACAATCTGTTGAACAAATGTGCTAAATAGAGTTTTATGACATTTTTTGGCCCATTAGCAATTTCATCACATTATAAATATTTATCACAAACGTTTTATCATGCCTTCTTTCATTTATTTTTGATTTTAACCATCGTTTTGGAAATAATTGAATTAATACCCAAAAGCTGCTCGTAGAGGGTCTGAATAATAACGTCTGCTATTAACAAATTTAAAATTTAAAATAATTTGTGTGTAAATGCTACGCCAGTTATACGTGCCCAGTCTTGTTCATCGCTTTTGCTAAGCGATGACAGTAAAATAACTACAAACAAGTCGCCTTCTGAACACAGTGTTACCAAACTAATATAGATAGTTCATCGCTTTTGCTAAGCGATAACAATAAAATAACTACAAACAAGTCGCCTTCTGAACACAGTGTTACCAAAACTAATATAGATAGTGCAGAAAAACCTAAGACGCAAGTGGGAATGGACAGATACATAACTGTTTTGAAAAGAGGTCGGCCCTAAATCTTCGCAGATTGCACCAATGTCTAAAGTACTTAAGGATAAGGAGGCTAACGAAATAAGTTCCCAAAATTGATTTGCTATTCTTGATAGCGAAACAAGTGAACCTAAAACAGCACCCAAGTCGTTTAAACCAACTCCAATTTTTTTAAGGGAGAATAATTCGAATGAATTAATAAATAAGTTAATTTCAGTTATTGGAGAAAACTCATTCTATGTAATTCTTATCAAGCGTGGTAACATTGATGAAACTAAAATTCAATTTATAGATGAAAGTAGTTATTGTAAAGCAGTAAAGGAGTTTGAAAGCTTCAAAAAGAACTTCTATACCTATCAGCTGAAGAGTAGCAAAGGCCTACAGGTAGTTATCAAAGGTTGTTGATCCAGTAGAAATAAGAGCTGGCCTCCAAGAAGCAGGATTTAAGGTTAAAAGTGTAGATAATCTCAGAAATCGAGAGCGTGTCCCTCAACCTCTATTTCGCGTTGAACTGGAACCTGGCGGTATTAGATTGAAGAAGAACGAAACGCATCCCATTTATAATCTAAAATATCTGTTACACCGCAGGATAAGTGAAGAGGAACGACATAAGTGGTCAGGACCCGTTCAGTGTTTAAATTGCCAAGAATACGGCCATACAAGTGCTTACAGCAAGTTGCCTCCAGTTTTTTCTATGAGAAGGAAGTCAACGCATTATTTAAATACTCCTGCTAGGCAGCCACAATATCAAGCAAATGCTCATTACCCACAGTTAGCTCAACTAACAACCCAACATGTTTCATACACGGATATGTTAAGATCCAATCATATTTCAGCACACAAAGCGACGGCGACAACCAATTCTACTCCAAATTTGCACCCAGAACTTAAAGAACAAACACCATCTGGTAACTACAATCGTCTCGAAGCAAGTATCGAGACATTAGTGCATTCGTTAAACAGTTTTATGAGTTCTATGAGCAGCATGATGCAAGAAATAGTTCTCATGCAATCTATGATGTTGCAGGCGGTACTTAATAAACCATGAACTAGGTCCCTGTTTCATAGCATCAGGCGACAACGCTAAACATAAGTTTTGGGGATCAAGACTTATTACTCCAAAAGGTCGTGTTTTATTTGACACTATTTCAAAAATGCATCTGAATGTGATATCGAGTGGACAACCCACCTCTCGAAATGATTAAGGTTGAACCGTCACTCGAATTATCCTCAGATCATTCGCCCACTATTGTCTATATATGGAACCAACAAAATATCGTGTCGCCAACAACTTGCACAAACATTAATTGGTTGAAATATAGAAAGTATCTCAGTACTCATTGTTCGGAAAACAACATGCGACAGAAACCCGACAACCAGCTAGATACAATCAAATTTATTTTGTAGCTCTTGGCTGAAAAAAGAAAAATTCGAAGAGAGTGGCAAGCACACAAATCACTTCAACTCAAATCTAGACTTAAAGATTGCACGAAATCTCGAAGAGTAGCATCTCTGAAAAATTACTTGGAAGACCTCGACGCAACTGCACAATCAAATTAATCATTATGGCGTGCATGTAGGAACCTTAAAAGACCTGTAGTACGTAAGCCTCCCTTGCGAACTTCTTGTGGAGACTGGGCAAGAAATGATATCGAAAAGGCAATTTATTTGTTGGACATTTGAAGAAGGTTTTCACCCCAAATGTATGTACTGATATAGCTAAGTTGCCACCAGTAGAGACTAGTGCCGTAGTACCTCTAAAATTTTAGTTTAACGATATTGAACGCGCAATAACGGATTTAAACTCCAAAAAAGCCCCTGGCGTTGATAAAACAAGTAACAAGATGTTAGTTGAGTTGCCCCGTATAGGTCGCAGAATTATTCTGTTTGTTTTTAATGCCGTTTTACGTTTTGAGTACTTACCCACAGAACGGAAGGTCTCTTTGATTACTATGATACCTAAACCAGAAATAGACCAGACAAAAGTAGAATCATACAGACCTATAAGCCTTTTATAAAACATATCAAAGCTGTTTGAGAGAATTTTAAATGTAATTAAAAAGACCGTTGAAGAAAAAAAAAATTTTCTGCGCTTTATATCGACGTTTCTCAAGCATTCGATAAGGTTTGGCACGAAGGCCTACTATTTAAGCTAAAGCTGAACTTGCCCGAAAACTTGTATAAGCTTTTAATATATAATTTTAACGAATCGCAAGCTTTTACTAAAAGATGGTGGCTTTTTAAGCTCGCCACAACTCATTGAAGCCGGAGTTCCCCAAGTTAGTATTTTGGGACCAATTTTATATTTACTGAATACATCAGATATGCCAATTAGCACCCTTGTCCACACATCAACATTTGCAGATGACACAGCCTTTTTAAGTATTCATGAAAGCGCCTAAGTAGCACCACAACTTTTACATGACCACATACTCACTTTGGAAAAATCGTTAGAAAAATGGAGAATAAAAGTGAATGAACAAAAATGTACTCACATAACTTTCACACTGCGTAGGGACTCATGTCTCCTATTTACATAAATAACCAAATAATACCGCAGCTTTCAGACGTCAAATACCTGGGTATACATTTTGACCGTCGCCTTACTTGGAAAAGCTACATAGATTTCAAGTTAACACAAATGAAATTAAAAGCAGTACAACTAAATTGGCTTATTTCAAGTTGGAAATGTTAAAGACTCAACCACTAAGTTTTTTGTATATAAGAATAAAAAAATCAGGAAAGTTTCAGGCCAATTGGAGCATTTTTGGTATAGTTAAAAGTTTTTTTTTGATAAATACAAAAATAAATATTAATTTACACACAGAAATTTGCGATTTGCTGGTTGCGCCAAAACCACGTAAGCGACAGATGTGGCTACAATTAATTGTAAGTAACAAATTTAAAAAAACAAGTTTCTATACCCTTCAGAGAGTCACACAGCCATGTTTTGAAAAAAAATTGTTTTGAAACTCATATTAAAGAAGTTATTAAGTTTTTTTTTCGTTTTCTGAAAAACGACTTTTTGGCGCTTACGTCGTTTAAGAATAAACGGGACTATATCTAAAGAGGCTTGAATCTCATCCAAACCGTTTGGCGCGTAACATGCTGAACGAACCTGGTTACATTCGACTAAAAAGAAGAGATACTGCTTTTCTTGGCCATACATTAGAGGGATGGCCCGCAAATGATTGCAAAATCTGTGAAACAAACACTATTTTTGTCTAGCACTGGCTGGACTTAAAAAGTATATTTTTATTTTAGACTTAAGATATGAGTAATTATTGTTAGTTCAAAAATATTGAAGATACAATAAATAATTTATAAAAAAAAAAATATTCTTCAACCCACAACTCTGCGAAATTGAAATCTATCAGAGTTTTCTAAATGCGTTCTTCGATTTAAGAAATGATTGAATCATTTCCACCATAGTTATCTTCTTTTTACATCATGAATTAAATGCTACTCTTTGCCATATTCTTGTTTCTTATATTTCTCGTGACAGGCTGTTTTTTGAGGACTTTTTTGAAATTACACTTTGTCTTGCACGATCAATAGCATATTTGTAAGTTTCTAGAAATATTAGAATTTTAAAAATGCTTGTTTTTTATTTAGCACAATAACTTTCAAGTACTTGTGTAATAGCAAAAGAAATGCTTATTTAAAAATAAGAACCACTGAAATTTCTTTAAAATGCTCATTTCCGGTTTCCCGGGAATTTTATAGCCTTTCCCGGGAATTCCCAAACCCTAGTCAAAGCAAAAAACTTTGTTTTGAATATACTTTTATATCAGTAAGAGTGATAAAACGTATTTTTTTGGAATAAGTAGGGAAAATGATAAAAAATTTTACAGTGCATAGATATGACCACTGATTTCTTGCAAAAAGTTAAAATTGAAAAATGTTGAGTTGACTCCCTTTAAGGTGTGTTTAGACTGCGTGTACAAGTCATATGGAAGGTTATATATGCTATCCATATGGAAATTCATGTGTATGTCAAAATCAGCTTTTAACAAACGGTTTATAATTTACGTGTTCACACGTACACATGTTACCTCCTGTTGTTAAAAATGAAAGAAAAAGTGTGGTTCTACGGAAAACCCGCAAATGAGGATTAAGTTTTTAAATTATTAGACTATGTACATTAGGGTGCCAATTAACTATATGGCAACATTTTTTTGGAGGAATTTGTTTCACGGCACCCCCCAGATTAGTTCGAATTGCTAAAAAAATTCTCCCTTATAAATTTAAGCTCAATCGGATAAGGGGAAATGGTGCCCCTCAGCCGCCCAAAATTTGCAAAATACGTAATTTTTGACTTTGATTGTCAATAACTTCGTTAATGTTTATTTTACAAAAAAAGTTGTAAGTAGAAGTTATAGATCGAACTCAGAGGAACAACTTTTGCTCATAAATCTTTTTCGTATCTCTAATATCTACTGAATTAGAAAAAAATAAACAAAAAATCGTAGATTTATTCATAAGTTTATATTGATGATTTTATTTACATACTTAAGTATAGGCGTTACATGGAAAAATCATTGATAAGTTGATATTTTAATGTTATTTGTGGCAAAGGTTGGAGCAAAGGTTGTTCCTCTGAGTTAGATCTATAACTTCTACTTACAACTTTTTTTTGTAAAATAAACATTAACAAAGTTATTGACAATCAAAGTCAAAAATTACGTATTTTGCAAATTTTGGGCGGCTGAGGGGCACCATTTCCCCTTATCCGATTGAGCTCAAATTTATAAGGGAGAATTTTTTTAGCAATTCGAACTAATCTGGGGGGTGCCGTGAAACAAATTCAAACTTTGAAAAATAACTGGCACCCTAATGTACATATATAATAAAAATAATAATAACTTTATTGGGACTTGTTGTAATCGGTTATTAAGCAATTTTATCATATTTTTTCCGTCAGCTCAATTTATTTAAAACCCGCTAGTGATGTGTTATTATTTGAGAGCTTCTACAACATAACATAAATCAATTTATTAGAGAGAAATTATGTCAAAACAAACGATACTTATAATACTAATACAATATATAATAATATCATTATAACTATATCAGTAACAATTAAATGAATAATTTTATGATGTTAATATCTAACTTCTTTCACTCTTTGTTTATTAGGAATGAAATGTTTTTTATCATAATTCTTATTAAAGTAGAAAATATTTTTTTTAAGTGATTCGCAGCATTTTCGAAATCCACAAAATTATATTTTTGTCCCACGGTCCAAAGTTGTTAATAATGTGATATTAACAACTTTGCCCAGTTTACTTACCGTCTTAAAAAATATTAAAAAATAATGCACTATAACTAGTAAAGCAAATTTATAATTTAATTCAGTCTTTCTTAGTACCGGTAAAATGGATAAGCACATCTTGTCGTTTACAGAGAACGGCACGAGTACACGTAACCATAAGTACACCGTATATACTGTATGTTTTTCATACTCGAGTATTTAAACACCGCAAAAAAAGTTGCGGTGTTTATTTTACTCATCGTTCATAAGTAAAAAGCATATTGCGATCATACTATTGTAAGTGCTTTTTGGTGTGATTATTTTTCTACTGCATAAAAACAAAGAGTGTAAAAATGAGTGACTGTAAATATCGCAATCAGAATTAAAAGGTTTTTGGGTATTTTCCATACTTGCAGGCGAGTATTTTTTATACTTTGATTTATTTGTAAGCAGCGTTGCCACATTATGCATAATAGTACAAGAAAAGTATGTACTATGTAAATTTTTTTTTCGAAATTTGTGTGTATTAAGAAATTTTATTTGTTTTTTAAACAAAGAAACAAAATTTGCTAAAATCTATTGCTCACAAATTATAAATTCTGCTGATTTTTCTAGAATGCTGGAAGATTTCTTTAATTACTGTTATACCTAAGCAAGGAAAAGTGTTAACAACCGTTTTCATATGCATGAAGTACAAACTCCTTTACATGCATTATTACCATACCCAATGGAAACAGATATTTTTATTGATATATTACATAAAGAATAAAAGTTCCAAATATATTCGAATCGAAAAATTAGTTATTTTCGGCTTTGGGTGTTAAGTAAACTACCCCTTGCCCCTTCATATTTATGGCAAAAAACTATACAGCTCTTCATCTCCATATACCAAAGGCACATACTAAATTTCATTTTGATATGTCAAACCCACTCACCCACCCACAGACATCATCGCGAAAACAGCCAAAATGGATTCAGAAGACCTCAAAAAGTAAAAATCCGTCGAAATACCGACTTCGATTTTTTTCATGATTACTATACTTTACCTTTACTTTGAATAAATAGTTCTGATCTGATAACTCTGTTTGCATAGATCAATATGTCTGTTCGCATATTCATATACAAATATAATTCTTGTTGGTTATTTTAAGTATGAGTACGATTGTTGAATGTAAACAAAGTTATTTACGAAGTAAAGTGAAGGTGACACCGCATACAAATGTACTTTGGTATGCTAGATACTCAAACTTAGAGTGGCTCAATTTTTTTCTTGACAAAGCAGTTGTCAAAATCGCAATCTACGACGAATTCTTAGAGAGTTTGCCAAATAAACCATAGGTCTAAAATCAAAATTGATCATTCCGTTTTCAACAAGAAACTGTTTTTTATCATACGAAACTCAATTTTTTATATTATAGTATGATGGAAAAACGGAAAGTTTCTCGTTAAAATCGGGAAGCTCTTAAAAAAATAAAGATCTGTCTACGTTTTAAATTTCATTAAATTCGATTTAGTCGTTTCGCCGTGAGTGACATATAAATAATCAAATTTGCAAATAGTTTTGTTATAATAGGTTGGGGAAAAAGAAATCCATTATTTTTTGGTAAATGGCTGCAGAAATTGGTATCTCGTAAAGTATAGATCAAACATTTTCAAATTTATGTATGTTCCTTGTCATTTTATTTGTTTGTTTTTTTTTTTTATTTGGCACATTCAGTTATGAGTTACCCGGTGTTAAAAATGACAGTTAACAAAGAGAAAATTCGGTATATTTTACAGTTTTTTTTTAATAATAGCGATAATGAAACCTACAATATTTTCGTATTTGACAGATTTCTCATCCCTAGCCACCATCCGTCTAAGAAATGGGTCAATTTTATTCTGTTTGGCCAAGGCTTGGCAGACGGAATTTCGATCCATCTTGATTTTTGATGTTAATTGTTAAATCGAGCATCATTTTGAATTTAATTTTTCGCAAATGGTTTAAAACTGTTTTATGGTCGATCTTTAGCTCCTGGGAGATGCTACAACTAGGAACATGCCGGTCAACTTCGACTATTTCTCTGATTTTATAGACATTTTCGACGACGAACCTGCCTGTGCAGGATGTATCTTTAACATCAAAAATGCCTGAACGGGTTCAACGAAACCAAAATTGCACGTGATTAGATACTATAGTTTTTGCACTATTCGACACCTGGCTTGCATTTTCGCCTTCATCAAAGAAAAACTGTAAAATATACCTAATTTTCTTCTTGTTGACTTCCATTTTTAACACCCTGTAACTCACAACTGAATGAACCAAACAAAAAACAGTAGAAGATTTTTTTAGTGGTCGATACTTTACGAGATTCCATATCTCGTGCCACTAACTACCGAAAAAGTAATGGATTTCTTTTTCACCAACCTAATACATGTGTATTAGATTATATAAATTTATTTCTAATATCACTTTTTAAGCTATAAGGAATCGATATAAATCTGCGACCATTATATTACTAACAAAAGTTAGAATAAAGCTATTTTTTTAATTTTGCACTCCATAACTTCATGATAAAAATATATGAGAGTAATTTTTGAAAATAAAAGTTAACATCACTGAAATCAGCTGTTGTCATATAGTTTTACACATAAAATTGAGCGTGGTTCAAATAAAAAACTAAAACATGTTATTGCTCATAGGAAAATAACATACATATGTATGTTATGTTTCAAAAGGTTCACAATCTGACATTCCATATGACTTATGTATGTTGTTTACATGACGATATGTATGTTGTTTACATTATTCTTCTTAATTTTGTCGTTCATCCTAGAAAGACAATGTAATCGAAAAGACTTCCGAAGAATGTTCTAGAAATTTTGTGTTTGGAGAGTTTTAATATCGGCTTGATACAATTAAAAAGGCGGCGATAAAAAGATTCTTAGATTACACGTCATACCGGTTGGACGTATTAGTTGTAAAAAGTTAAATCACTAGACTTAAAAGTTAATTGTTTAATGAAGATATTAAACATTTTATAAATTAAATAAAGTTAATCAACTAAACAAAATTAAATTAAATAAAACATAAAAGAAGACAACTTTGTAAATTAATTTTAAAAGAAATAGCCAAAACATCTACATTAAACTTGAAAGGCAGCAAAGGTTAAGCTGCACACGTGGTTAATGGATCAACTAGCAGTGGAAATTAGATACCATAAATCTGATTAGATTGGATCACAATAACCAAGTCTTCCAGTTTAACTTCACATCACTTCTAATTAATTTAAATAAATATTATAATATATATATTATAATAATAAACTTTTGTCCATCACTTTTTTTGAACCTGCCAGTGGATTTTTCATTAATTTTGCCATAAATAAAACGAAATCTTAAAATAATTGTCGTCCCATAATGTTAATCTGCAAAATAACTTAAATGTCTTTTACCAAATTATTAATCTTAATTATTGTTAAAATTCTTTTAAATTTGGTTATGTCCCCTACAATTAGTGTTTGTGTTAGTATAAAATAATCTTGTAAATATGTATATTTTACATTTTTTTTTGTACCGTTTGATTCATTCAATTGATACATACTCTTTCATTCTATTTAATTTTTTTGTCAAATGCATTGTCTTTAAGTCATATATTATTGTTATAAGTAAAACAATAATTAATTGTTTCATTACTGATGTTTCACCAAAGAAAAATGCACAGGCCAATTGGATTGGATGAAATTACAAAAAGTATTATATATTAATTTCTTGTGTCAATCATATAAAAACATACATGCATATAATTATTTACTTATATTTATAATAATATTTGAAATACTTGTGTTAAATATGTAATTATATTTTTCATGTCAGTTTTAATAAACTCAATATGAATTCCAACTAACTGTCTTTTAAAGTAAGAAGAGCCAAACTAAAGTAGTTGCAGTAGCGTTTGGGGTTCTCAAAATAATAATGGGGTTAATACTGAGAACATTGGTTGGTGCGGACTTATATCTTATACATTAAAAGATCGAAGTAGTGATGCAATTGAAGGAGCCTTTCTTTCGCTTAGTGCCAGTTGTAAGAAATAAAAACTTCCGTTGTCCGTCGAAATTATAGCTTATTATTACTAAAATTTATGTTTATGGAAAAAATAGTTTAATGTGATCAAAAACCTACCCCCATTCGGCGAGCTTGGCCCCTATTAAAACGTGTGGTCACATTTCTCCTGAAAACAACACCTAAATGAAAATCGAAAATCTACCATTACAATGTTCTAGACGATTATCAAAAAAATCACCTGCAAGCTGCTGGAATACGAGTTACATGCAATAACAATGATATATCAATATACTCCATTTATTTTCCCCCAAGACATTGTGTTAAGTATTGTGATTATCAAGACTTTTTTTGGAAGACTTGAAGCTAAATTCATAGTAGGTGGGGACTTCAATGCTAAGCATCCTTGGTGGGGCTCTCCAGGCTTGCAAATCCAAAAGGAAAAGAACTATATAAAAGCGTAATTACTAATAAATTTTCTGTTTTAACCACAGATAGGCCCACATACTGGCCTGGCGATCCAAGAAAAATACCAGACTTACTAGATTTTGTAATTTATTCTGGCATTCCCAGTAGCTTTATGGATATTTTAGATTCAGATGATTTGAGCTCAGATCACTCTCCATTAATTGTAAATTACGAAACATCTTTGGCTACAAATAGAAATTATACCGTATTATCAGCGCAAACTGATCTAGACTCATTTAGATTCTGGATAGAGCAAAATATTAATCTTAAATTAAGATTAAAAGATGCTTCTGACATAGATACGTTGATCGAACATTTTACAAATCTTATTCACGAAGCAGCTTTCCTTCCTACTCCAATCGAAGATCCTTGTAGCGGTCGCAACAGAGTGTTAGTTTCAGCAGAAATAAGAGATCTTATTAGATTTAAAAGGCGTTTAAGAAGGATATAGAAGAGAACACGAAATACTTTTAATAAATCAAATTTAAACAGAGTATCAAACGAACTTAAGCGACTACTAAGGGAGTACAAAAATGAGAAACTTAACAGTTACCTAAGATGTATTAATAGTTTTCAACATTCTGAGCACAAAATATTTAAAACTACCTAGCAAAAGAAATGTACCTATAAAAGATCATAATAATATGTGGTGTAAATCAGATCTTAAAAAAACTCATACTTTTCAGCAATTTTTAAAAACTACATTTCAACCATTTACCTTGAATGATATCAACGATCAAAACAAAGTTACTAATTTTTAAAAAAGCTCCTGGGTATGATAAAATAGGAGCGAAAGTAATAAAAGCGTTACCGAGAAAAGCTATACTCCTGTTAACTCTTATCTGCAATTCAATATTAAGACTAAGTCATTACCCTGAACAATGGAAATGTGCTGAAATAATTATGGTGATCAAACCAAACATGCCGGAAACTTCGCTTAATTCATATAGACCAATAAGTCTTCTGTGTTGTTTTTCAAAAAACCTTCGAAAATATATTTTTAAAAAGATTGCAGCCGATTTTAGGCTACAAAAATATAGTTCCAGAACAACAATTCGGCTTCGACATTAACATGGAATGCTTGAACAGTGCCACCGCATTCTAAATATAATTCAAAATGCTTTAGATAAAAAGCAATATTGTTCTGCTGTGTTTTTAGACGTCAAGCAAGCCTTCGATAAAGTATGGCACCCTGGTCTTCTATACAAATTAAAAATTATTCTTCCTACTCCTTTTTATCTATTACTTAAGTCATATTTGAGTAATCGACACTTTTATGTTAGAATAACCAATGAAAACTCCGATTTATGCGAACTAAAAGCTGGAAGGCAGTGTACTTGGGCCGGTTCTTTACACAATATATACTTCAGATATGCCATTAGGGGATAAACTTACAGTTGCTACATACGCAGATGATACAGCATTAATAACAAATAATAATTGTCCGATAGAGGCTTCAAATTTGATTCAGAATCACTGAAATAATATTGCTAACTGGTTGCAAAAATGGAATATTTGTGTTAATCCAGAAAAATCATTGCACATAACTTTTACTTTAACCCTTTGACACGGGAATTAATTCTGACTATTGAAAAATGTTATATATAGTTTTAATTGCTTAAAAGGGCTTCAAAAAACATGTGTAAAAAATTATGTGGACTAATTTTTATTCTAAAGTGGGTTTTGGGGATGTACATTTTAAAGTAAAATCCGCTACAATGTGTAAACCTTTATTTTATTTTTTATTGATTTAAAGTTTTTTTGGTTTACATACTTATAAAAAATACAAAAAAACAAATCTAACTTTTGTAATGAAAAACACTGAATTAAATATTTTTTTGTTTTTAATTTGCAACTAAATCTTAACACATTATACGCTGAGTCGATAATGACGAGACAAAATATGCAATATTGATCTCAAGTTATTTTCTAATTTTTCTGCCTTTTAAGAATTAAAATAAAAACAACACAACAAACAGCTAACTGTAAAAAAAGTTCATTTATACTAAAATACAAATCAGTATTTGGTTGATAAAAGCGACGTACATTATAATGTACGCCACGCGTCAAAGGGTTAAGAAGAGGCGACTGTCCTGCAATATTTTTGCATGGTGAACAAATACCACATTCCAATTGTGTGAAATACCTTGGAATGCAATTGGATAGAAGACTAACTTGGAAGGATTTTATTAAAGCTAAAAAACAATGCTTAAATAATAAAACAAAAAAACTTTACTGGTTACTCGGTCGTAATTCCGAACTTAGTCTTGAAAACAAAGTCATGATATACAAAACTATTCTCAAACCCATATGTACATATGGAACTCAATTATGGGGAACCGCAAGCAATTCGAACATTGAAATACTGCAGCGCTATCAATCTAAGATATTAAGAATGATTACAAATGCTCCTTGGTACATGAAAAATGATAACATTCATAAAGATTTGGCAACACCAAAAATTAAACAAGAAATCAGTAGGTTTAGTAAAAAGTATGTCGACAGACTTAGTAATCATAGCAATACGCTAGCTATTGCTTTATTAGATGACAGTGAAGAAATTGTTAGACTGCAAAGTTATCATGAATACCGAGCAACAAGAACGGCCTGATTGACTTATATTTATTTTTTGTTTAATTTTTATAGTGTTAATTTTATATAATGTTCAAGTTTCATGATATTTGCGTGAAAAGCGAGAAGTTTATATTTAAATATGTTTAATATATATTTAAATTTTCCTTTTTTGGAAATATTTTGTGTATAACACAACTTATCAACGATAAGTTAATTGAGTTCGATGCTTGATCCCATTGAGTACGGTCGCCTCTTACTAAATAGCGGATAGTTGTTACAAGCAGATCAACGTTTAAAAGTTCAAAACAATAACATATTCATTTTTGTAATCTCGGTATTTGTTCATATCGAACTCTCGCGTGTGCCAATTTACAAAACACTTGCAGGGATAGCAAGACAGATATGGCCCCGGGGGCCAAAAATCAAATATGAAGAGACAAAAAAAGTCACTGACTCTTCCAATAGGTTTGTTATCTAACATACCTACAACATCAAAAAATCGATTTAGCGAACTTGCTAAACTTAATGATATGGACACGGATCCAGTATCCAACATAACTGAAGTGAAAACAGTGAAACCCCCACCATTGGTAGTCGATGCGAAAATTAACTTAAGTGATCTCCAAAAATTATTGGGTAAAGACGCAATTTACAAACGAACGTCTATCGGAACTAAAGTTTTTACTCAAAATACTGATGCTTACGAATCATGCAAACAAAATTTATTGGACAAAGAAATAGAATTCCATACATTTAACTCGTAAGAGAATCGCCTCTATACAGTTTTCCTGTATGGACTTCCAAAAATTAGTATTGATGATATCAAAAATGATATTCAAGGATACAATTTAACACCTTCGTCAATAACAGAAGTTAACACAAAGTTCAGTTCAGTAAATAATTCTGTATACAAGGTACAATTTGCAAGGAAAAATTTCAACCCAAAATCACTAAACAATGTATCTTCAATATGTAATATAATAGTATCTTGGAAAAAATATAAACCAAGAAAAAACAACAACCCAACACAATGTTGGAATTGCCTTATGTATGGACATGGTGGTGATCATTGTAATCGCCTCCCGGCATGTATGTTATGTGCCAACCAACACCGCACTAATGATTGCCCATTTTAGAACCAAAATAAAATACCTGCTGCTTTTTCATGCTTCAATTGTAAAAAAAATGGTAAAGAGCGTACAGATCACTCTGCAAATGACATTAATTGCCCTTTTCGATCACTTTATTTAGAAACACGAGCTAAAACAACAAGAAAAAATACTCGTAATTACAATAATAATAAACATAGCATACCACAGAACTTTAATAATGATCTCCCCATACACAAACCCAACAACAACAACGCTTATCGTAATACTTCCTCATACGCGGATTGTGTGAGAGGTAATATTGATCTCTTTAGTATAGATGAACTTTTTAATATTTTTACAACAGCATTAAGTGATCTCCAAAAATGCACAAGTAAAATACAACAAATACAATTGTAATGTGAATGGTTAAATATGCGTATGGTTTGTAATAATAACAATGGCTTAAGAATTCTTCATTGGAATGCGAACGGCATTTCTACCTTTTCACATTTTCTACAATTTGAATCGATGATCGAAAGAGAAAATATTCATATTGCCTCTTTAAATGAAACACATTTAAATAAACAACACAAAACTTATTTAAATAATTTTGTAATTTATCGTAACGACAGACAAGACTCAAGAGGGGGTGGCGTAGCACTAATTGTACGTAGATCGGTCCATCATAAAGTACTTCCGATTGTAAACACACTAGGAATAGAAAATTTAGCAATCGAAATAAAAATAAACAACAGGAACTAATTATTTTTACAGCATATTCACCGAAATATAAAAATAGCTTTGCAAGTGACATTATAAAACTAACTTCATTCAATGAAGATTTTATGATTCTAGGCGATTTTAATGCAAGACATTCTGCATGGCATTGTATAAATAATAACACTGCAGGAAACGTATTGTGCCGTCTTGAACAGTCAAATAACTTTTTCATACATTATCCCAACAGTCCAACTTTTTACCCATCTCAAAGAAATAGAAACGCTTCAATCATTGACTTGGTATTGAGCAATAGCTCATTAAATCTCAACATGGATGTGCTCGAATACGAAATTCCATCAGATCACAGACCTATAGTTTGTACAATTGCAAATTCAACAGTTAGTGAAATAGATATGAGGCACTATAACTACAAACTTACAGACTGGATAGCGTTTAGAAATATAATTAATAATAAAATCGCCATTAATACGTCCAATTATAATTCAAAAACTTAAATTGACCTCGAGATAAAGAAATTTGTTAAAATTGTACTAGAAGCTCGTAATGATTACACGCCACTATTGGAACCTTATGGCAAGACGGTTTTGCCAGCATATATTGTAAATCTAATAAAAACTAGAAAAACATTTAAAAGAAGAAGCCAGAGAGCATCGAACCCATCGGATGTAAACTTCTATGAACAATGTGTCAAACTGCTGACTAATATTATCAACAAAGATATTAATTCTTATTAGTCGATCTTTAAGGGGTAAACAAGGGAGAAAAATTCCTCATCTTGTAGAAGGCAACATGAAAATTAACATTGATGAAGAAAAGGCAGACTTATTATCGAACATATTTTCCGCATCTAACAACCTTACGGCCACTTATAAACATTCCATTGACAAAACCGTCAACTCCCAGGTCAATAAATTTAAAGCAATAGATAAATATTCTGAAAATTTAACCTTGATATCGCTAAATGAAATAAATTGCTTAATTTCTACTCTTAAATCGTCAAAATCTCCTGGACTAGATGATGTATACAACATTTTAATAAAAAATTTACCTCCCAAGGCAGTGAAATTATTATTAATAATTTACAACAGCTGCTTAAAACTCAACTATTTTCCGAAACATTTTAAAAAAGCAAAAATCATGGCTATTTGCAAACCAAGTAAACCCAAGAGTAATCCTCATAGTTATAGGCCGATAAGCTTATTGAGTAACCTTGGAAAATTATATGAGAAAGTTATTCAAAATCGTTTTTACAGTGTTATTGAAAACACATCAATTATAGCAAGTGAACAATTTGGGTTTAAAAAACAACATAGTGCAGTTCACCAAATAAACCGTATTACAAATATCCCTTTCAGACCTAGCTTAATCGATTGTGAGATCTGCCTTAATGTATATTAAATTATATGAAAAAATAATTTTTCGTCAATTAACCTGAAAGCAGTCATTGTGCGTTGTGTGATTTGCTAAATAAAATGTAAAAAAGTAAAGAAAATTGCAATAGTAAAAAAATATTCTCAGTTTGATTGTGTCGTTCAACACTTGCAGATATGCGTCCGAGCGGTAAGTGTTGTTGTTGAATAATAATAAAAAAAATTGTTTGATCTAGCTTGTGGTAACTGTATAACGAATATGTGAAACCATTTGGCTGCTTACCGTTAATTTTTTGCATAGTAACAATTATTTTGGGTGCAAAGAAATACAGATATCACAATTGTGTTGATCAGGCACAATGCAACATTTTATTGTATGCTCACGTTTGTGTTATCATTAAATTTTATACGAAAATATTTTAATTTGAACAATGATGATGATGTTGAAGCAGTTTTAGAGCTCTTAGACCAATCTGATGCTGACTTTAGTGATGACGACAATGCTGCTGACGAAACCTGGATGTAAATTCAGGTGGAGAAGAAAGCAATGAGAGCATTGATAATGCTGATTTTGAGTCTACTAATCAGGAGCCAACCAGAGCGACTGAACTATCAAACTCCACTGGGTCACCAGCTACAACACTGCAATCATCGATTTGCCAATATAAAGAACGCATTAGGCGAGACATATGGAAAAGTACTTCATTTCCAAATACCGAACTTCCGACAACATTGGGTTGCCAGCAAAATATCGTCATCAAATCTCCATTGGAATATTTTAAGAGATATTTTCCAGAAACCCATTACGAAGATGTTGTTAAGTATACTAAAATGTATGTAATGAGTAAGCGTGGTCAGGAAGTGCGTTACGTATTATCGTCCTTATTATCTCCGCTTCAACATGGCTTCAGAAAAGATCACTCAACTATTACAAATCTATTGGAATTTACAAGTTTAATCAATCGTTGTTTTGTTTAACATAAACAAACTGACGTAATTTATACTGACTTCAGCAAAGCCTGACCTTTAAGGTTAACCATAAACTCCTGGTGAAAAAGCTTCACTGTATAAGTTTTTCCCAAAACTGTTTAAATTGGATAAAATCATATCTAACTGATAGAATACAAAATGTGCTTTTTAAAAATGTGACATTGAAATCAATTGCAGTTACTCGGGTGTTCCACAGGGAAGTCATCTAGGGCCACTTCTTTTTTCATTATTCATAAATGATTTACCAAAAATAATAAAACATTATTATATTCTAATGTATGCGGATGATGTTAAAATATTCTACAGTCATAATAACAATGCAGATCAGTCAATCCTACTCTTCCTGGTGTAACCTTAATTTAATGACGTTAAATTTTAATAAGTGTAAACATATGTGCTATTTTCGAAGACGTAATATAAATGCCAAATATGTCCTAGGTGGTCATGAACTGATTAAAGTAAATTTTTTTTGCTGGACGCTAAACTTATCTTCATTCAACATATTACCTTAACTGTAAATAAAGCACGAGGTCTTCTTGGATTCATCAAACTTTGGGCGAAGGAATTTGAGGATCCATATATTACAAAACAATTATACACTTCACTTGTTCGCCCAGTTCTGGAATATGGATCAATATTATGGGATCCAATGTGCAAAATACATATTGACAGGGTTGAATCTCTACAAAACCAATTTCTTCTATTCTGCCTCCGTGGGTTACGGTGGAATCCATGTAATCTTCCGTCTTATACAACTAGACTTGGGCTAATTAAGCTGCCATCGCTAAAAAAAAAAGTGGCAGAGTAATGCTAAAAGTGATGTTTGTGCTGAACGTAATAAATGTCCATATCCGCTCCGATTTTCTTATTAAAAACATTTACTTTAAAGTTCCATATCGTCCAACACGTCGCTATCATTCCCTCTCAGTTAAAGTCTTTAGAACAAACTATGCAAATTTTGACCCGTTTCTAAGATGCTGCACTGATTTCAATTGTATTGATCTTTCTGTCAGTAATAATGTAATTAAACGAAATATAATGTTTGCCTTAAATAATTAAAATATATGTTTTCTGTTTTTAAATTTGTACATTATATTAATTGTCTGTAAGGATTGTAATCCATAGACTTAATAATAAATAAAAAAAATTTTCTGGCTTATTTACAAAAACTCTACCCTCGGATTAGATTGCAAACTTCTACTGTATAAATCGATCCTAAAACCAATTTGTTGTTAGGGAATTCAATTATAGGGCACCGCCTTAGCTATTAATATAGAGCAAATGCAATGGCGCCAAAATAATATTCTACGAATGGTATTTCAATACACAAAGATCTAAACGTGCCATCAGTTAAAAGAGAAATAGCGAAACATGGTGTAACTTATTTAAAGAAGATTGAGACTCTTATAAATCCTTTGGCCATAACATACTAAATGAACGTGGTTACTTTCGACTCAGAACGAGGGATATTGCTTCTCTCGTCCGTACTTCAGAGGGATGACCCGCAAGCAGCGTTGCCGTTTTAGTCTAATTGGACCAAATTTGGTCCGAAAAATTTTATAATTTTTAAATTGGTCCGATGGTCGGACCAATTTAATTTTGGTCCGTTTTGTCGTTTATTATCTTTTATTCTATTTTCTTTTTATTTTTAATGTACGGCAAACATCTCTTATATTCAAAATAGTTTTTACACACCGATATACGTTCACAAATTAATTATTAACGACGTTTTAAAAGTTTCCTAAACTTATTGAATGTGATCTTGATTTAATAGTGCAAAATGGATTTTGCTGCGGCTCAGCGAAATAAAAATTTCCGTTAATTTAAATATTAATGACTTTTGGCAATAAACGAAAAATGTTTTGGAAATATTTCTAATTTTATATTTAACTTATTATCTCTGCCACATAGCTCCGCCGCAGCTGAACGCAAATTTTTAACCCTATCGCTTATAAAAACCAAATTAAGAAATAAACTGGAAGTAAATACTATCAACAGTATTATGTCTTGCAAAAAAATTATTGAAATAAATAACTGTGTGTGGCCAGCAAAAATATAAAATAATTTAATTTTAAGTGCTAATGAAATATTTTACATAAATAATTTTTTATAATTAACATATTTTGTCCTACAAATGATCTCAAACAGATTGAAAAATTTGTTGATATTAATGTTTTTAATACATGCCAATAATCATATAAAATGTGTTAGGTTTCATTATTCTTTTTTAACAGTAAATGTAAAATACATACACAAAAAGATTGAATAAGATTATTTTAGTTCCCGGCATTTTAAATGTAGTTATTTATAAATTTCATTATATAATTTTTTTCATACCTGAATTATTTAAATCAAATAAATTATGTTTAAACCTTTATATTACTTAATAAAATGTTTTTAAAAAACATTCATTGGTATATTAATTGAGTTTTAAAATTTGGTCCGATGCAAAGGGTTTGGGTCCATTTTTGGGAAAATTTTAGTCAAAAAAACAAGTTTCCAACGGTAACACTGCCCGCAACTGATAGCAGCAACCGTGAAACATAAAATTTGTTTTTCTAGCACTGGCTGGATTAACAATATACAATAAATAAAAATATGAAAAAAAAACTTTGCATTGATCACTCGGGCGTGGATCGGGTCGTCAGATACGAAAATCAATTTACAATGTAATATATCTTACTGAAAAAGACAGTAGGTTAGAGTTAAATCGTGGAGCTGGCCCAAAGCCTATTATAGGTAAACGGGCAGAGCGTATTTTTAATAGATAAATCATCCAAAATTCTCAAATTTCCACAAGAATTCCAAGTGTTTTTGAAGGAGAGTCTGGTGTTGTTTTATGTCAACAAGTAGTTCGACAGGCCATTTTGAAAAATAACTAATCAATAGCAGCACGTAAAAAACACTACTATCGGCAGAAAACAGAGAAGCGTTTATCCTTTTATACCATTTATGTTTCTGAATCGACTAACAATTGCGACAACATTTATTTTGGGATAAGACAAAAATGGTGCTGTACAACATAAGAACATCATCCAATCTCTTTGGAAAAATGTTGATAATGATATGGGTAAGGATAACGACCGTAAGCATAAGTCACATACATATATTTTGAATGTAGCTTCTTTATAAATGCGGAAAACTTAAAGAGACAACTGCCCAAAAGCCTACTGCTGAATCTATTGAGAACTTCAGAGTCTGTTTGAAGAAAATCTTATTTGATTAGCTTTAAAAGCTGCAATATTGGGAGACTGGCAGAAGAAACAAAAAAAGTTTATTAGCTCCATAAAAAAAAAAAAAAACTTTTATAGTATACGAGTTTTCATAATTTTATAGCGCTATATAAAATATAAGTTCACTTTTGTGAAAAGAGTTAATTAAGGGCTCAATTTGCTTGTAATTTGTTTTTTTTTTGTCTCATTTTTGTCTAAGATTTTTATGATGAACCCAAAAATATGTGTTAAAAATAAAAACTTAATATTTAATTGATAATAAAGTTCAAAAAAATTAAATATTATCATTTATCATAAATATTATCAATTGTTGACTCATTTTTTACTTATAAATTTGTTTTGATTTTATTTTTTATTAAGGACATAAAAGAAATTTTGGAAGAAGCCAAGAGAACAGTTAGCAGAGGCTTTATTGTACAGAGGAAAGTAGAGAAGCCTCCATCAAAAGAAGGAAAGGAAATCGAACTTTTTTTTCAAAACATTGAGTATAATCCATATAATTTTCTTCAATACGAGGGACAACCAATACTACAATTTGAAACTTTCATGCTGGCTGTTGACGAATTTTATTCAACTCTTGAGGGTCAAAAAATTGATATGAGAACGTTGGAAAAGGAGCGAGAAGCTCTTAAAAAACTATCGAACGTTAAAAGAGATCATGCCAAAAGAATTGATGATTTAAACAACGTGCAGGAGGCCGACAAGCAGAAAGCCGAAATAATTACAATGAATCAGGGTTTAGTTGATAACGCTATCTTGGCAATACGATCAGCTATTGCAAATCAAATGTCATGGCTCGACATAAATGAATTGGTTAAAGCTGCGCAGGCAAATAACGACCCAGTAGCTGGAGCCATAAAGCAGTTAAAACTTGAAATAAATCATATATCGTTAAAGTTGTTCGATCCATATGATGCTGCTACAGTAGATATAAATATCAAAGAAAGCGAAAATAGTGATAAACCCAGTATTATAGTTGATGTCGATCTGGCTCTATCTGCTTGGGCTAATGCAAGAAGATACTATGACCAAAAGCGATTTGCAGCTCAAAAAGAGCAAAAAACAATCGATGCTTCCCAAAAAGCTCTGAAATCAGCTGAGAGAAAAACTCTCCAGGCTCTAAAGGACGTTCGAACTATTTCTGTAATTTCTAAGGCACGTAAAGTCTACTGGTTTGAGAAATTTTATTGGTTCATTAGTTCTGAAAATTATCTTGTAATTGGCGGACGAGACGCTCAGCAAAATGAACTGATTGTTAAAAGGTAAATATTTTGAGTAGTTTAATTAGATATTTTAAAAGAACAATAAAAACAATATATTAAGTAGTAGATTATTCTTTAAAAAGTGTGAGAGGGATTTTTTATCCTGGCAATAAGCGTAAAGCAAAAAAATTAATAACGCAAAAACAAACACTTAAAAAAAATAACACAACAAAGTTGTTTGTATTTTTACACAACATTATTATTGCTTCAGGAATATAATAAACAAAAACAATAGAGGGCTATCTTAAGAGTCTCACCAATTTAAAATATATAAATGTAGATGAGCACAATGAAATAAATAAAAATAAAACATGATAACAAACAATAAATAATAATTGATATCATTACGTAGTTATCATTCCGATCGGAATGGGTTTAACTTCTATAGATTCCATTCAGTTTCATTAAATCGATAAATACAAAACCGCTATATTAAATATCAGAGTACCGCCGAAATGTTCACTCACTGTTCATTTATATATGAATATGTACATTTTATTTTTTAGCTGTTTCTTCTTATACATGTGTGAGAGACTACAAAAATTTTTTTGTTTTTTTTTATTTATGAATGCCATGATTTAAATTTTATTTCTTTCTGTTCAAAAGTGAGTAAATGTTTTTTTGTTATTGACATTAGAGTGTTCATATTTGAGTATTTACAATTTTGATAATTTTTCATAAATGAAAAGATCGTAGAAAAATATGCGCTAAGCATTCACGCTTATAAATGCACGCACATATGTATGTATTTTGTAATGTGCAACTGCCGATGTATGCAGTAACAAAATGTTTTTTTATTTCTTTTGGAATATGTTGTAAATTTGTATTTTGAGCTAATTTGTATGCATGTATATGTTGTATGTACTTATGTATGTGTTTTTACTACATTTTATGGTAATCTTTAGAATCTTTACAATCTTTATATTAAAAGCAAACCATGTATGTACCTAAATATGTATATTAAAAAATAGTTGATATGTACGTTAGGCTGGAACGTTGGTATATGGCAGAAAATAAATGTTTGTCTTTTTATGTGAGAAGTTATTCTACAAAGTATTTATTGCAGCAGAAGCCATGAACATATTTTTTTGTCTTTAAATCTTATCTAGTTATATTTTTTATTTTATTGGTGATTTTTTATATTTATTTTTATTTTAATTTCATTAAAACTAATCCTAAAATAATTCAAAACATAAAAATTTGCTATCCATCGTCATTTTATAACCCTTTTTCACGTTTTAATACCTAAATAGTGCATAAAAAACATGAAAAATATTTTTTTTAAATTTACTTTTTTTCTTTGTTGTAGTAAGATAAGGGTAGATATGATATTTTAATGATTTTTCTTTGAGTAAAACTTATTTAATATACTTAACATTGTCCTTTTATTTATATTGTTACGTTTTTACTTTACGTTGGGTTCTTTTAATTGCAAAATAAATACACACTGTTATTACTTTTACTGTAAGTCACTTTATTTATTTCACACCACTGTTAAACATTCTTAAAATTCGACAACTTAACTCTTTGACTTTTAAATTAATACTGCCATACTACTCGCCAGCACGATTCACTTATATAGGTGATTTAAAAGCACCAGAATGTTCTATTCCAGACAGATCTGGCAGGTTCGATTGTTATTACTCTTGTTTTCTGTTTGTGTGGTTGTTTTTTTCTTTATACCTGTAAGTGTGGCTGTTTATTTCTTTATACCTGTATGTGTGGCTGTTTATTTGTTTATGCTTGTATTTATGTATATGGCTGTATATTTAACTGATGAGTGTTTATTTAATCTGTGTGCGTATATGCGTAAATGCAAATGTTTGTATGAGGCGTTTTTTTCCATCATTGTAAGAAAATAAACCATTAATGTTGTTGTTGTTGTTCGAGAGTATTGTTGTTCAGAGCATATAATGAATAAATTCTTCTTTCGTAACAATATAATACAATTTTTGCAGATCCAAAAAAAAATTTAATTTGCTAAATTTCAATAAATTTGCACCGGCCTTTGGTTTTGCCGTAGCTCTTACCCTACTCCAATCGTCTTTAAACTTTACAATTGACTTAACAATAGCAAATGGCAAGTTTTTATCACTATTTAATATTGAAATTGAAAAAAAAAATATTTTTTCGTTCCACCCTAATGTACATACATATGCGATCGTAGACAGACAATTCTTTCATTTATGATAATTTTTTAACGTTCATAAATGTACATGTACAAAATGAACATTAATGAGCAGAAGCTAATTTATCACGCATGTATGTAACAAAAACAAACATGTAAACGCATACATGTATAGACATAGGCAGAACATTATTTGTTGTTCGTTTATGAGCATGAAAATTAAAAATGAAATTTTAGATTTCTCATTTATAAAAAATATAATGAATGTTGATTTTTGAATGTTCATAAATGAAAAAGCCCTGTTAAATATTGAAACATAACAACGAATGTATCTCTAATGTAATTTGTCGTAGAGTTTTAAAGGATGGTTTTGACCAATGCACACTGGGACAGAATTAAAATATTTTGGAAATAAGCTACACATTTATAAACGGCTAGGCCGATTGATCCAAAATTTGACATGAGCATAAGTTTTAAAGGTGGGTACCATACCATACACCCTCCAGGGGTGGCTATGTGGTCTCAAAGTTGGGAACCTCGCACCTGAAAATTCTTTTACAGCTTGCCACTTCTTCAGTTTTATTCTGATTTTTTTCTTAATTATACATGGTCTTAAAGGTCTTCTCAACACCTAGAAAATGGTATCTAAATTTGCAAATAATAATTTAAAATTATTTAGTTATAAGTATTTTAAGAAATAAAATTTTTGGTTTTTTGCTACCCTGCTCCAGTTTTTTAAAAATATTGAGTACGATTTTTACCAAATGTTTTTAAATTTTTTATCATAGTTAGGGAGCCAAATTTTAAATATTTTTGATAAATTTTAAGATTGTATCTTTACTGAGTTAAAAAAAACTAGACGATTTCCAATTTAAAAAATCTAAAATTATTGCATTTTTGTGTAATTTAGCCCAAAAAGGCCATTAGGTCTTTTTTTTGTATAGAAAAAATATCTTAAGGAATATATAAAAATTTTATATTTTTGTATAAGCTAACTATATGTGTAGACAGTTATAGCATTACTGACTTTTCCATCAATCATTGTTAAACTAAGTTAAAAGGATATGTTAACACAATATTTTTTTTTAGATACTGGTTTCAATGAGCTTATTTCGTCTTTGATATGCTCAACTAATTTTTTTGTTGTAGTGTTTGATTCCTTCACATATTCAAAACAAATTAACCTACAAAAATATTTGGAACCTGGGGTTGTGTTTGTCCATGTATCTTCAAAGGTGTTTTCAAGTGCTGACGTAGATGCAACGAGTATGAACGAATCCTTAGTGGCACTAAGGATACCATGAATACTCTCTTATAATCTGTTGTATTTTTTTGTTTGTACTTAGGAATGGCTGATATACATTCCTTACACATACTACTACTTCGCAGTTATTAACCTTTTCTAGTTGGTATTTTCGTATTTTCTAGCAAAGCAGATAGTCCAATACAAGCTTTTGTTTCATCAACTGTTATTGGAGTTGGCATAATCGCTTTCTTTGTTTCTTGAATAGACTTATATGATGGTAATATTGCCTGTCCTTTCTCAAGTAAAGCCTTTCTCAAAATTTAGTACTTATTTCGGCTTATCCTCATTTCCAACATCAGAGCAATAGCTTCTTCCTCCGTAAAATTTGACTCGGATTTCGGAGTAGGTATGCTGTTAACAATTCGTTTTATAAGTTTTGGTGATGCGGTAGGAATAATATTGGCGAGTGTACTGCCTCGGCAAGCCGATTTTCTTTTTATAGCAATTCTTTAAAAGTATCGCAAACTTCATCTTTTGAAACTGTAGACAGCTTTTTGCCCAACCTTTTTTTCTTTGACTTCGAAAATAAATCTTCATAAGATTTGCAGGGCGCTCCACCGATGTAGGTTAAGAATTTCGTAACAGTAAAATATTTTACTTTAAACTTATTTTTGTTTCCGCGCACTGATTTAATTTTTTGATCAAACAATTTTAAAAATTTTTGCAGTAGCATTGACATCAACTTTGGAGTTGTATGTATCCTTAATAAATTTCTCCATGGCCTTAATTCTATCAGGTCCCTTTGCAGAATCAGTCCACAAAAAAAGAACATAATATCTCAAATTTCCATGTGATGGGCATGATGTTTTTTTTACTTACTAATGGATTTATGCGGATATTTGCATATATCCTTGTATAAGTCATCAACAATTTTAGAACGTAAATGTTAAAATAACCAAAGCAGCTAGGTAAAATTCCAAAAAGACACATAGGTAAAAATTTATAGGTCACACAGATCATTCTGAAACGAAAACCTGTGCTGGTAACTTCTTTTATACCATTGCATTTTAAATCTTACAATTTGAACCCTTTTTCCAGGTATAATTGGTTTTTTTTTTTTTTAATTTTCTACACGCGTATACAAATTTGTATCTTCTGTAACAAATCAAAAAAAATTAAATATTACAACGAAGCAAATCAAATAAAATTTCCTGCGCATGTGTTGTTGATCAAGTAAAATGAAATGGCAAAAAATCTGCAATATTAAGAAAAAGAAATTTCCAAAATAAGGAGCAAAAATCCCAACATTGGGATTTTTACTCTTTTGGCCATAAAGTCTACATACGGAGTAGGGCTCATAAAATACTTTCGAAAACAATTTGGAGCATATATAGCTTTATTACAGCAGTCTTCTTGAAAAAGATGTTCTAAATAGTTCAAATGGCGAGAAATTTCTTAAAACATCAACATAAAAAATTTTAAGTTGTTTTATTCCGAATATTTTTTTCGTTTAACGTTTTCTACAGAAGAAAGATGTGGAATCAATTCCTCTTCCAAACGGTAGTGTATGAAAATAATTCATTAAAACAAATTGACGATAAAGTAATAAAGTATAGAATTTAAATTGACGATATTCCTACAAAATTTTAAACTAACATAGAAAACAGAGATTTTAAACAAATGGTAATAAAAAATCTAATCGTTATATATTAACACCTGAATTCTTAAAACGGGAAATATATGTTCCAAATTTTTTTTTTTATAAAAGTGGCTATCAAGCCGAACGGAATTTAGTTCTGCGACACGGATGTATATGTAAATAATTCTTCGAAAAATTGACGATAAAGTAATTTTTTGAGAAATAAATTATAGAATTTTAATAAATTAATTATTTAGGCTTAAGTTCTTAATTATCTAATTTTTGTTTACCTCTTTATAATTAAGAACTTAAACCTAAATAATTAATTTATTAATTCAAAAATAGTTCTAATAAAATTCATATAATAAGTATAGAATTTTAGTTGACACAACTTCTGAACGGACGACATCCTTTTAAATTTTAAATCTAATATAGATAAAAGAGCTTTTAAAAAAATGGTAATAAAACAATTTTATATTATATTTTAAAACCTGAATTAATATTAATAAAATTTATTTTTGGACGGACAGCACTACTATTCGTAGCTGGATAAAATGTCAAATCTCCCAGTTTACGAAGCGAATCATGTGGCCCAAATACAGCGATTTATAAATATTATTGATTGGAAATATATATCTACAACGGAAAATCCTGCTGATTGTGCTACAAGAGGATTATTACCACAAGCAGCGTTGCCGTTTTGGTTACTTTTAACCAAAATTATTTTTTGTTCGTCCTGATGTGTTATGTGTACTTTTTTTTGGATTTTGGTTACTTGCTTTCTCACCAAATATGTACGAGTATATACTTTAGGTATTGTATATGCTAATTTTTTAAATCGCGCTTCAATATTACATATGTTTAACATTGCAATGTACGCGTTTTTATTTCATCGTCTTGACACGACTATGAATACTTACAAATGTAATACCAAATGTAGGCCATGATTCACTATCCTACACAATCGTACGAATTAATCACCAAAAATCTGACAGAATTCTAACCTACTCACTAGAAAAAGATTTTGTAAATTTGATCGCATGTAAAAATATTTTTATGAATTTTTTCAAAAGATTACAATAATTTTTCCCAGTTGTAGTCACTATCAGACTAACCTAAACAAGGGCGTAACGACGTCTAGCGCCTAGCTTTGAACAAACCTAAGTAAGAGCGCAACGTTTTGTAAAAGGCAGTAATGTTAACTTATTTTGTTTAGTAAAATCTAATAAATTTAATCGCAAAAGAGAGATAAAATCGATAGATAAACCAATCTTACAAAAAAAAAAAAAAAAAAACAATAACAGTTTGTTTGCCCCCAACTTCACTACCTAACGCTCTTTCAACATTGGATTTTCCAACTGCAACGCGTTGACGCCGCTATTTAGGTTTGCTTCATACATTTTGTATGTACATGAGAATTTTTGACAGTTATTTTACGCCTTACGCTCTTGTTTAGGTTGAGCAGTACGTTATCAAATTTTATAAACTTGTCAAAAATTCTGTCACACACATACATATCTAATTACACTATCATACTTTTTTAGCACACATGCTATTTTTGACCGATCGTACGACTGAGTATGATAATGAATCATGGCCTTTAGCTAATAATCTACCATGGGATACTAAAAACGAATAAAAAGAGATTAAGAAATTTCTGTTCTGTTTTTGGCGTTGATAAGTGCGAACGCGATTTTTTTAAGCTCGCATTAACAAAAAACAAAACATACATTGTGTGAATAATTTAAAACAAAAACAAAACAACAAACCCGTTTTAATACAACAACAAAGTTGCTTGTAAAATATTTTTTTTCTTTTTCCTTTTCTTTATTTTTTACAACGGCATATTGAATTGCTACTTTAAAAATAAAACAAAAACAATAAAGGCTAATGAGAATCTTTAATTTAAGCAACAAAAATGTTGACAATGTTGAATTAAATAAAAACAAAAAAACTGAAAATAATTTGTGTATTAATGCCACGCCAGTTTTACGTGCCCAATCTTGTTCTTCGCTTTTGCTAAGCGATGACAATAAAATAACTACAAACAATTCGCTTTCTGAACACAGTGTTACCAAAACTAATATGGATAGTGTAGAAAAACCCAAGACGCAAGTGGGAATGGACAGATACATAACTGTATTGAAAAGAGGTCGAAGCCCTAAATCTTCGCAGATTGCACCAATGGCTAATGTACAAAAAGACAAGGACTCTAATAAAGAATTGTAGAGTAAAATTTTCGTTTCAGGATTCAATTTGTTTCTAAATTTATACAAAATACCGTTCCAGATGATATTTTAGATTTCAGCTTATTAATGTGGTTTTCCCAGATAAGATTGTGACATAGATTAATTCCTAAATATTGAACACTCTCTGACTCATTTATCAAATTATCACCAATGTTTACGATCATAACTTCATCGTTCCTTGAAATATATGGCTTAAACTTTATAAATTTAGTTTTTCCTGAATTTAAAATCAGTTTGTTAATCCTCAGAAATTCGGACAAAATAGAGGCGTCATATTCGATCTGTTTTTGCAATACTTTTACATGTTTATAATTGTATAAAAGACAGATATCATCAGCGAACATAAATAGTTTTCCATAAAACTTTATATTTTTCATATCATTTATATAAATTTTAAACAACAGTGGGCCCAGACTCTACACTGTGGGACACCACATAACACATCAAGCATGCCACTTTTAGATTCACCAACTTAAACAAATTGTCTTCGATTCCTTAAATAATATTTAAATAATTCAACAGCATTTTGTGAAAAACCAATGAAATCTAGTTTCTTTACTAGTATATCGTGATCAACCAAGTCAAACGCTTTCGATAGATCAAAAAAAAAAAAAAAAATAAAAACACCTGCAACTCCTTTAAAACTAACTACAAACATACTCCACCACATTTATAACAGCTTCTTCAGTTCCAGTGCCTTTTTTAAAACCGAATTGTCGATCAAACAAAATGTTATTTATCTCAAGGTAACTTGATAATTGCTCAAACAAAACTTTCTCCAATATCTTATCAACGATTGAAATAACTGAAATCGGACGATAATTCTCCACTTTATTACTTCGAATAGCTTCAGGAATTGGCATAATTTTGTGCACCTTTAGTACATTCGGGTATCTCATTTCCGCTATCATTTTATTAAATATGTTTGTTATTTCTTCCGACACAGCTGCTTTTCGTACTAATAACATTTAAGGTGTAATGTTGTCACAACCGGGACTTTTATTTATTTCTAAGCAATCCAAAAAGTGATAATTTTTTTCTTTTTCTGTGGCTTCTAGAACAAATCTTGAACTTACAGGAGACATTGTGCGAAACATATTGATGTCATCATTATCATTTTGAGGTATACATACTCGCATATCTCGAACGGAATCATAAAAAAAAAGTATTGAAGATAGAAGCTTTTTCGCTATCTATTTTCGCTATCCTATTCGCATAAATAACCAAATTATACCACAGCTTTCAGACATTAAATACCTGGGTATACATCTTGACCGTCGCCTTACTTGGAAAAGCCATATTGATTTGAAGTTAACACAAATGAAACTAAAAGCAGTACAACTAAATTGGTTTATTGGCAGAAACTCCACCCTGAGCTTACATTGTAAACTTCTACTGTACAAGTCGATCCTCAAACCAATTTGGTGTTATGGGATTCAGTTATGGGGCACTGCCTCAGCTAGCAATGTAGAAAAAATTCAAAGGCGCTAAAATAAGATACTACGTATGATTACATCTGCCCCCTGGTATATAAAAAATTCGAACATCCACGAAGACCTAAACATTCCATCAGTTAAAGCAGAAATAGCGAAAAATGCAGTCACATATCTAAAGAGGCTTGTATCTCATCCAAACCCTTTAGCGCGTAACATGCTGAATGAACCTGCTTTTCTTGGCCGTACAATAGAGGGATGACCCGCAAATGATTGCAAAAATTATTTTTGTCTAGCAGTGGCTGGACTTAAAAAGTATATTTTATTTTAGAATATTTTATTTTCGACTTAAGATACGAGTAATTATTGTTATTTCAAAAATATTGAAGATACAATAGGGTAAAAACATATGAAATCAACCAATGAGTTGACCGCACCGATTTCGAATTGGATGAAATTTGGTACGAAGGGAAAGTTAACCATAATAATAGCGTTTGCCAACTTTCAGTGACCTAGCTCACGTACTTTCAGAATTATGGCCATTCCAAGTTGGCAAAAATCAATAAAAATGCACTCAGATGCCTTAACACAATTTTTAATATCTCAAAAAGTATTCATTGTACGTTAATAATGAAGGGCTCATTTTACAGATAAAAACATGCACCATTCAAAAAAAAATTTTTTTGGAATTTTCGATCAAGGATAATGTAAATAAAAAAAGGACTAAAATTTCCAAAGGATATATCTCGAAAATCAATATTTTTAAAAATCTAAAAAAAATGTATGTTAATTCTTATTATGTTTTGTACAAGTCTGCCAAATTTCAATGTGGAGTCTTTATTACAACATGAGTTATTAAGAAAAAAGCAAGCGAAGGTTTATGTTTTGAAATAATAAAATTGAAAGAATACAAAAAAGTCGCCATTCAATTCAACATTTTGCTATAATCCGATGACAATTCGATGACATTGCGTCAGGCAAGGAAGAAGTTGCTATTTCAAAATTAAACAATCTCCGATAAAAAAGAAGAAGTTACATCAAAAACGGTACAGAGATGCAAAATGTAGGAAAATAACTGATTCGATTCAAGACAAAATTTTCCACCGTTCAGCACAATCAACTTCGCATATGTGCCCACAATCCGAAATAATAGAACAATTAAATGAAAAGTTTAAAACATTAACAAAAAATAGTGAGAAAATCCAACTGCTAACAATTTTACCAAAAAGCTGGACAATACATAAAATTGAGGAAGAATTCCTGGTTACAAACTATATCGCGCGAAAAGTTAAGCATTTGGTTGAAACAAAGGGTGTGATGAGTACGCCTAACCCAAAACTGGGAAGTCCAATTTCGCCAGTGACAAGCAGTTTAGTAACATCCCTTTATGAATCCGATGACGTCAGCAGGTGTATGCCCGGACAGAAAGATTTCGTGTCTGTTTTTGAAAATGGTACTAAAGTGAGGAAAAATAAAAGACTTTTGCTTGGAAACTTAAGCGAAATGTACGCCTTATTCAAGGAACGACATGATGGAATAAAAATAGGTATTTCCAAGTTTTGCCAACTTCGTCCGAGGAATATAATTCTAGCAAATGCGAGTGGATCTCATAACGTGTGTGTTTGTACAAAGCATCAAAATGTGAAGCTGATGCTATAAATTTAAAAAAATTAACTGCTGGTGTTCCGAATTATCAGCTTGAATGTTACAAAGATTGTTTGAAACAATTGCTATTTATTTTAAATCAGATGGAAAAACACAAAATACAAACTTCATAATAATATCTGATTGTCTTGTACACGATTCTGTAGCTGTTCACCTGTTCCATCGCCACCTGAATGTATTTTTGAGAAAAAAGTTTAAAACAACCCCGAAGAAAATCACGTATTTTTCAGACGGTAGTGCTGCCCAGTTTAAAAATAAAAAGAACTTTATCAATTTATGTTATCATATGGAAGATTTTGGATGTAATGCTGGCATTTTTTTGCAACAAGCCATGGAAAAGGCCCAAGTGACGGTCTTGGAGGTACCGTAAAGAGAGAGGCACGTCGAGCTAGTTTACAACGTCCATTAAAAGGTCAAATAACTACTCCAAAACAATTATATGAATGGTGCCTGCAAAATCTTTTGAACTGTAATTTCGAGTTTTTAACTCTAAAAGACCATGAAGAAGAAGCACGGTTCCTTCAAATTCGTTTTAAAGATTTGCGTACTATTCCTGGAACCCAAAAGCTGCATTCTATTGAACCTGTAGATAAAAAAAATAAAGTCAAGCGCTATTCGGCAGATGCAGATTTTGTAATTGAAATCCTTCAGAAATAATAAATATGCTGCAATAAAGTGTTTAATAATGATAATACATTATGTTGTACTTTTTATTAAAGGTTTAGCAATGGAGGAAAAGAGTTTAAGCAAAGAAAATTCGAAAAAGTTCCGTTACATTTGATTTGTTCTTCTTTTTGTAGTTTGTCACCTTTTTGTATTTTGGTACATTTTATGAAATACATAAACCTTCGCCTGCTTTTTTCTTAATAACTCATGTTGTAATAAAGACTCCATATTGAAATTTGGCAAACTTGTACAAAACATAATAAGAATTAACATGTATTTTTTTGAGATTTTTAAAAATATTGATTTTCGAGATATATCCTTTGGAAATTTTAGTCCTTTTTTTATTTACATTATCCTTGATCGAAAATTCCCAAAAAATTTGAATGGCGCATGTTTTTGTCTATAAAATGAGCCCTTAATTATTAACGTACAATGAATACTTTTCGAGATATTAAAAATTGTGCTGAGGCATCTGAGTGCATTTTTATTGATTTTTGCCAATTTGGAATGGCCATAATTCTGAAAGTTGGAAGGCTATATGTCTGAAAGTTGGCAAATATTATTGTGCCGATCCATAGATCATGTGTACAAAATCCTATCAAATTTGGATGTGATGAGGTCAGAAATGTTAATATTTTCGGTTGATTTCATATGTTTTAACTCAATAAATAAATTATGAAAAAAAATAAATTTTTGATTTCAGTGAAAAACAAACAATAGTCGCAAATAAAGTGAAATTGTATATCTGTTTATATTTATTTTATTATAATTTTGTTATTTATTATTTATTTTTATTTACTTTACTAAATATTAATTTTTTAATTACTTGTAATGCATATATGTATATGCATGTGTGCATAAATATAAGTAATCAGCTGCGTAGTACAACTTTTTTGTATTAAAATGTGAAATAAACAAAACCCAAATTTAATTTAAATTTGGTTATTTTTTTCTCATTTGGTTACATTTTTAAGAAAATTTGGTTGTAAATTTTTTTGGTCGTGGCGACATTGGGTCTGATGCATAAAACGTGAGCTTGAGCTCGGACTCGATTTTTTGAGAAAAAGGTGCTTGTCTTATGCATAATAAAATTTGAAGTATTTGCTTTTACTCACAGCTCACGTTTTATCTCGTCGTGCTCAGTTTGTACTAAGTGAGATGAGCTTGAGCTCATTTTCATATGCATAAAAACAAGCTTTTGCTTTCTTATGTTAGCTCTTGCTTAAATTTTGTTGAGACTGCTTTTAATTGACTCGCGTACACTAAAAAAGAATCATGGCTGAATATTTTGTGCCACAAAGAAATACAAAATGTTATCAACAGCGTAAAACAAATTTAGCAAGTGAGGATAAAAAATTATACAGGTTTGTATTCTTAATTATTAATTATTAAAATAATAAAATGATAAATACATAGGTTTGATGATAGTACCATCTGCTGGTTGGCTAATTATTTTTTTGAGGGTTAAGAAGAAGCAAGATTGATAAAATTCGACTGTTTTTAAGATTTTGTGCAGATCCTGGACTCCAAAATGGTATAGCCACAGATATTGGAGTCCATCAATCAACTGTGTCGCGAACTATTGCGGAAGTTGTGAAACTTATATCTGCCAAAGCAAGCGAGTGCTTTCCATTTGCACTTGGAATGATTGATTGTACTCATATAAAAATTTAAAAAACCAACAAATCAAAGCGATGAGTATATTTGTAGAAAAGGCTTTCACTCTATAAATGTGCAGGCAACTTGTGATGGAAAAGAACTTTTTACAAGCGTTGACATATCCTAGCCTGGTTCAGTTCATGACTCACGCATCTTACGAAACAGCGAGGTCTGTAGAATAATGCAAAATGCAAGATGCATTACTTCTCGGGGATGAGGGCTATGGAATATGCCCATGGCTAATGACACCATTCCGAAACTCAACAACTGACATAGAAAAAATATTCAACAAAGTGTTTACAAGAGAACGTGTCATTATAGAATGGTGTTTTGGGCAATTGAAGCAAAGATTTTCGATACTTCAATACAAAATTCGGGTATCGACAGACTCCAATATCTGTGGCTATACCATTTTGAAATCCAGGATCTGCACAAAATCTTAAAAACAGTCGAATTTTATCAATCTTGCTTCTTCTTAACCCTCAAAAAATTTCATTTTATTACTTTAATAATTAATAATTAAGAATACAAACTTGTATAATTTTTTATCCTCAGTTGCTAAATTTGTTTTACATTAACATTTGTATTTCTTTGTAGCACAAAATATTCAGCCATGATTACTTTTTAGTGTACGCGAGTCAATTATAAGGCAGTCTCAACAAAATTTGAGCAAGAGCTCACAAAAGAAAGCAAAAGCTTGTTTTTATGCATATGAAAATGAGCTCAAGCTCATCTCACTTAGTTCAAACTGAGCACGACAAGATCAAACGTGAGCTGTGAGTAAAAGCAAATACTTCAAATTTTATTATGCATACGACAAGCACCTTTTACTCAAAAAATCGAGTCCGAGCTCAAGCTCACGTTTTATGCATGAGACCCATTATCTACAACAACACCTGAATCTACAATACCAAGTTTAAAATTAACAACAACAGCTTATGAACTAAATTATCCTGAATTTTTCCCAAAATTTTCAACACTCACAAAGCTACAGCGAGTTACAGCATATATCTTTCGATGGTATGAAAACTTAAAAGACTACATTTTAAAGAAATGGTCAGTCTATAACGTTCAACGAAAATCGAGGCCAGTATCTTACAACATCAGATTTAAAACGAGCTTCATCAGTGTTTGGATTAAAGCAGTGTCAACAAATTACATTTCATACTGAAATTAATTGCTTATTGAAGGTAAAACCTCTGCCTCATGGTAGCAGAATTGCTAATCTTCAGCCGTTTATTGACGATGATAGCCTACTACGTGTTGGAGGCAGAATTAAACATGCAGATGTACCTTTCTGCAAGAAACATTCTATTTTATTATCAAAAAAAGATCCTATTTCTTTTCTTATTTTTACAGACGCACATTTCAAAACTTTACATGGAGATGTGCAGTTAATGCAGATGTATGTTATGTCCCATTACTGGATAATATCGGCCAGAACTATAGCAAGAGCTTTAAAAAGGAAATGCGTCACCTGTTTAAAGTATAGTGCAAAGGCTTCTCAGCAAATTATGAGTATTTTGCCATCTATACGCGTACAGCCAGCAAGATCTTTTAAACACAGCGGGCTAGACTATGCAGGGCCCATTATTCTAAAACATTCAAATTTGCGAAAAG
The DNA here is from genome assembly GCA_949628195.1 of Phasia obesa. NCBI lineage: Eukaryota > Metazoa > Arthropoda > Insecta > Diptera > Tachinidae > Phasia > Phasia obesa. Next base: position 117,875,314 of record OX451215.1, on the reverse strand, counting down.
GTTCGACTAATAAAGCTTATATATCCCTTTTTGTGTGCATGTGCACCTACCCCCGGGAGTTCCAATTGTCACTGCAGTAATGGCAAATGCTTTGACGCGGTTCACTCGGTAAAATAGGGGTACCAGACGCTAGGGTTCCTAGAGCCTAAATCTGGAAGAAAAAGTCTGTTGTTTTAACACGGGTCCTCTTCGAGGCCTGACCAGTGCCCAAAGGACTGGTACCACGGGAATTGGTGGCCCCACAGAGAGCCTATCCTCTCTGTGACCGGTTATTGGTGAGGTCCCCTTCGGGGGTACACGTGGTGGTTGTGGTTTAAGATCGATTATTGCAGATGTGGTGCACGGTCGATCAAGTGTGCTGTTGCACTCTCAACAGACGGAGTTTGGATAGTCTCCAAACCCCTAAGCAAGAGGTTATAATATGGATCTAGGCTTGCCTTGGAAAGGCTTGCCATATTGTATAAATTGCTACTCATTGTGACTGTATACACACAAATTGCGATTGGTGGCAATCGTAAAGTGTTGTTATACTACACAATGGGGGCGCTAGTCTACGTCTTTATTTCACTCGGTGTTAAGAGCTCCGTGGGATAAAGCCACCGTGGCAGGAGCCCACGTTAATATTGAACACATCTGTGCATGTGCACCTAAGCAGTCCATCTTGAAGTCGTTTCAAGTCTCACCACCAATGTCTTCATGGCTGCCTTTAAGCGCTTCACTTCAAGAAAAGGACCCTGTACCGACTTGTACTCTGACTGTGGAACTACATTCATAGGAGCTTCATTACCGCTTCAGAACCTCTCTGCCGGATGACCTATTTGAAGCGCTCCATAATGGTGGAACAAATTGGCATTCTATACTGCTTCACCACATTTTTGTGGTTTATGGGAGGCCGGTGTAAAGCCAACAAAACATCATCTACGTCGCATAATGCGCTATTGTGTGCTTTCATTTGAGGAATTAACTACACTCCTTTGTCAAATTGAGAGCTGCTTAAAAGTTACGATAATACCCTATAAGTTAGTTATTCAATTGTTTCCTGTAATTTATTTAATGTTAACTTAATACCTTTTAAATTAAACATTTCTATAAAACAACAATGTTAAAACTTATGATTGTATACATATATTAATCAGAATTCACATTGCTTACATTTTCAGAATTTTTCGAAAAAATAATGTAAAATTTAATTTTTAAGTTAGTTTTAAAACTGAATTAATAAAGAATAGACATAAACAGAAGTTTATGGTTAAATCTTTTAAATATATTGGATATATCCTAGAATTTAACTGGCGACGAGGATGGGATTTTAAAATAAAAATAAGTCCTTTAGTGCTAAAAAAAAATAATAATAAATAAAAACAGGAAAATACATAAAGGTGATCCTTAAATAAATCAGACATTTATAAAAATAAAACATCCTGCGATTCCCAAGGGACCCTCCAGGATATAACATAATTTAAACAATATAAATATATCAACAAAATTAAATAATTTTAAATGAAAAAAACATTTTAAATAAAAAATCTGAGAAACTTGTATGTTACCTGTGTAGCAAAATTTAAAAGCCAAAGAGATTTAAGCAAGAGATGGAAGCTTGAAGACAGGATGAATATTCAACTGCAAATTTAAACTCAAGAGAGAGAAAGAAGACACCTCAACACTAATAAGCAACAAGAAATGGAAGCTTGAAACCGAAAAAAAAGAAACCCGATATCTATGACGGATGAGTGCTAAAACTACAATCAACAAAAAGGTCTAAATATAATATATTTACGTATATATAATTTAACATAAGGAATTTTATAGCTCAAATAAGATATTTTAGATTTTAAAAAAATTATAAACTATTTTATTTATTTATTTTTGTGGGGTTTTGTTTTATCCTTCAGTTATTTTGTGTGGTCAAATTTATTTTATCTTTCGCGATAATTGTGCTACCCGAATTTTCAAACAAATTTTTTTTTTTTCTCTTTCCGAAATTGTTTTCGCGAATCTTGGGAAAATCTAGTTTTATTTGAAGTGTTATTTTGAATTTCGATTTTCGATAATGGCAAATCCTCCTCAAATACAATTGGATCCAATTAAATATCTTAATAATCTTCCACTATTTAATGGAAATATTAACGATCTTCCCACATTTACAAAGCTAGTAGATAGGGTATATCCTATGCTTGCCTCTTATGATGAGTTATCACGGTTGTTATTTTCAGACATAATTAAGAGTAGGATAATTGGGAAGGCAAAGGAAATATTAGAAATAAATACTCAGGTTCAATCATGGGAGGAGATTAAAAGTACATTATACAACAATTTTGGTGAAAGGAAAAGTAGTGATCAGTTGTTTGATGAGTTAAGAGCAGTAACTTTTCAAACAAACACTATTGATTTCTTTAACGATATTAAATATATACTAAGACGTTTGAATAATAAATTGGTAGCAATGTTAGGAGAAGGTGAAGCAACGAATCAGGTTTCTATTAACAATCAAAGAACAGCACTCCATATATTTAAAAACAAAATACCAGAACCTATGAAAACAATTCTGGCATGTAGAAATCCAATTTCATTAGAAAGTGCTATGGATATACTATATGAGAACAACTATGACAGAATAGGAAAAGATGGAAGTTTTCACCCAGGACGGGCAAAACAAAACAAGGATTATAATAAAAATAGGAATGAAACAAAACCAAATTATTTATGGAACAAAGAGAAGAACTATCGACAGCAGCAACAAAACTTTAATAAAAATAATATAAGAGAACATAAATGGCGGAATAGCCAAAAGTATCAAGAGAATCAAGATTACTACAAAAACAATTCACAGGACCAAAGATGGCGAAACAGTCAAAACTACCAACCGTCCTAACAACAACCTGAATATAATGGAAAATTTTCAGCCAGTAGCCTCAAAGGAGAGTTACCATATATAATGATTAAAACACAATTAGGTTTTCTAAAATTTATCATAGATACTGGGGCAACGCATTCAATAATAAACCCTGGTATATGTCACCCAAAATGGAAAATAAATTCCGAACCTATAAAAATAAAAACTCTTCAGCACATATTAACAATAAAAGAAAAGGTATCTATCCCACTTTTTGATGAGCTGGGCGATACTGAAAACAAAATTGATTTTCTAGTGTGTAAATTTCATACAAAATATGATGGCCTACTTGGAAACAATATTTTAAGGAAACTAAAAGCAATTATAAATTTAAAAGATGGTTTATTAGAAGTAGGAAATAAAAGAATACCAATGCAATTTATCTTAGAGGAAACAGAATATTATTTTCCAACAAAAGGTACATACAACGTAAAATTGAAAACTAATTCAAAAAATGGTTTAGTATGTACAACTAGAACAGTACTAAATGGTCAGAATGTGGAAATCATGGAAGGAGTTTATGAAGCAGAAAATTTCAAAATAAATGCTTTTGTTAAGGTAAAGGGAAATACTCCAAAAAATGTAAAATTTGATATACAAAAAACCAATAATGTGACGGATGAAAATTTTTATATCTTTAATACTGATGATGAAATTTCTAAGATTCCTATCATGGAACAAATACGTATGCATCACCTTAATAATGAAGAAAGACAAAAACTTTCACATGTTATAACCAGATTTAAGAAAATATTTTATGCAGAAAATAGTGATTTAACGTTTACTAATGCAATTAAACATGAAATTAGGACAGTTAACAACATCCCAATTGCCGCAAAAACATACCGCTACCCATATATCCATAAAGAGGAAGTGAGTAAGCAAATTAAGGAAATGCTAAACAATAAAATAATTAGACACAGTCATTCTCCTTACTCTGCACCTGTTTGGATTGTACCAAAAAAACTAGATGCGAGTGGTAAGAAAAAGTGGAGGCTAGTAGTAGATTACCGTAAGTTAAATGAAGTAACTATTGATGACAAGTATCCAATTCCTAACATAAATGAAATTCTCGAGAAATTAGGTAGATGCCAGTATTTTACAACTCTAGATCTAGCGAAGGGCTTTCATCAAATTGAAATACACAAGAAAGATATTCCCAAAACAGCATTTAGCGTTGAAAGTGGGCACTACGAATTTCTTCGTATGCCTTTTGGATTAAAAACAGCTCCTGCCACGTTTCAACGACTGATGAATAATGTTCTAGCTGATTTCATTAACAAAATTTGTTTGGTATATTTAGACGATATCATAATTTTCTCAACCTCGTTACAAGAACATTTGGAGTCATAAACCAAAATATTTCAGCGTCTTAAGGATGTAAATTTAAAGGTACAGCTTGATAAAAGTGAGTTTCTAAAAAAAGAAACAAATTTCTTGGGTCATGTTGTAACGGATAAAGGCATTAAGCCAAACCCAGAAAAAATAGAATGTGTAAGGAAATTTCCATTACCTAATACACCAAAGGAAATCAAACAATTTCTTGGTTTGGCCGGGTACTATAGAAAATTTATTAAGGATTATTCCAAAATTGCCCAACCTATGACTAAGTATCTAAAAAAGAATACAAAAATTTCTATTCATGATCCAGAATATAAGGAAAGTTTTGAAAAGTTGAAAATATTATTAATGAGTTCTCCTGTTTTAGCATATCCGGACTTTAATAAAAAATTTACTCTCCAAACGGATGCAAGTAAATTTGCATTAGGAGCAGTGCTTTCTCAAGATGGACATCCTATCTGTTATGCTAGTCGTACGCTTAATGGCCATGAACAAAACTATAGTACAATAGAAAAAGAATTATTGGCAATAGTGTGGTCTACACAGCAACTACGACCTTATCTTTTCGGTAGAAAATTTATAATCGAAACCGATCACAGGCCACTTACTTGGCTTTTTTCGATTAAGGAACCTAATTCAAAATTAGTAAGATGGAGACTCCGGTTACAAGAATTCGACTATGAAATTAAATACAAAAAAGGAGTACTAAATGGAAATGCCGATGCATTATCCAGAATCGAAATAAATGTAAATGAAGAGAATGAATTATTAACCCCATTGAGAAATAATGTAATCATAGAAACAAACAATCCGTTAAACTTTTATAAAAGACAAATAGTTTTTAATACAACCACTGTCGGTTCATTCAAAGTTAAGAACGAATTAATTTTTAAAAATAAAAGGATAACAATATCAACTAAAGAATTCAGTGAACCAACTCTTATAAAAATATTAAAGAATCATTTTGATCCAGGAAAAACAAATGCAATTCTAATCCAGGATGAATCAGTATTACAAAAATTTAAAGATGTGGTAAATAAGTATTTTGAATCCAACAATATTGTTAAAGTTCTAATATGTAAAAAAATGTTAAAGGATATTATGGACGAAAACAATTTAACTGAATTGTTAGAAAAAGAACACAAAAGAAACAACCACAGGGGCATAAATGAGAATTTTGCTGAATTAAGGACCGAAATTTATCATCCCCACCTTAAACTTCGAATAACACAATTTATTAATAACTGCGATGTCTGTAATAAAGAAAAGTATGACAGGCATCCCATCAAGCAAAATTTTAAGATAACAGAAACTCCAGAAAACCCAGGAGATATAATTCATGTTGACGTATTTTATAGTTTAGGAAGAACTCTATTTTTAACATTCATTGACAAATTTTCCAAATATGCTCAAGCTATAAAAATAAAAAATAGATCATGGATTGAACTTAGAACTGCTCTATCACAATATTTATCTACTGTCGGAAGTATAAAAAAATTGGTAGTGGATAATGAACTAGGCTTTAAAGCATTACCACTGTTGGAGTTTCTTAGAGAACATGAAATCAATATACATTATACCTCTAATAACAACCACACATCTAATTCTGATGTCGAACGGCTCCATAATACTATAAATGAGCACATAAGAATTCTAAAACATGACACTAATAGAGAAGTTGAAACAGTAGAGGAAAAAATATACAGGATCATTACGTACTACAATAATACTATTCATTCTACAACGCAAAAGAAACCGATTGACTTTCGGAACGGGAAAATAAATCGTGATGAATATCAGTTTATCAGAAACTCTATCATAAAAATGAAGGAAAATATTATTACCAAACGTAACGAATCTCGAGAAAATGTCGATGTACAAACAGGGCCAATTTACATTAAGGATGAGAGAGGTGGAAAAAACCATTCAAAATTTCGCAAAGTCGTTGTCACTGAATTAGATAATGATCACGTTGTAACAGATCAAGGATATAAATATTATAAATCACACATTAAAAGACAAAAGAAATTTCAGGAATAAACTGATTTGTTCGTACAATTTAAAAGATTTACTTTCTAATAATAAATACCGCAACACGTATTAATACAATTACAACACACATATACGTAGATTCTTAAATGAACTATACGATTTGAAGACATAATAAATTTTACAAAGTCATGTAAACGGCCATTATTCCAACATGAATTGGATCTGAGTATTTGTGATGTAACTTTTTTAATATTATTATTGTATTTGACCAATTTCAAATTGGAAGAACAAAATTTATATTTAATGAAAATTTGAATTTTAATCGCCACGTAAAACAATTTACGATTATTTCACAAACAATTTTTAAATTAATTTAAAATATCGAATAAATTAACGATTATGTCCTAAAAATGTAATAAAAAATAAATCAACTAATTTAATGTACTCACGAAAACAATTTCAAGACTGTAAAAAAAAGACTAATAAATTTATATTTTACAGTAATAAATTCATTTTTTTTTTTTAATGTATAATATTATGTCACGCTTAATAAATGATATAGATGAAAACAAAACTCATATTTATTAGACTTGAATATAATAGAACATAAGTTTGTCATTATGTTAATTATTATAACTGTATCATTATTACACGAGAAGGTAACAAGTACAGTCACATGTATATATATATATTTCGTCGGAGCCTCAATCAAACGAAGGGGGAGTTACGATAATACCCTATAAGTTAGTTATTCAATTGTTTCCTGTAATTTATTTAATGTTAACTTAATACCTTTTAAATTAAACATTTCTATAAAACAACAATGTTAAAACTTATGATTGTATACATATATTAATCAGAATTCACATTGCTTACATTTTCAGAATTTTTCGAAAAAATAATGTAAAATTTAATTTTTAAGTTAGTTTTAAAACTGAATTAATAAAGAATAGACATAAACAGAAGTTTATGGTTAAATCTTTTAAATATATTGGATATATCCTTAAATTTAACTCTTAAACTCGAGGCCTCTATGTCCACTTTCAAATGATCCATCCGATCTGAACGCGCTGACGCCGGCCCACTTTTTGGTTGGTGAACCTACTACCTGCATACCGGAGGAATACTTTCTTGATATAAATATCGACCGACTGACAGGATGGAAACAAGTTGAAAAATTAAAACAACACTTTTGGCAGCGTTGGTTAAAAGAGTATCTCTGTCGGCTGCAATCTAGACCGAAATGGAATGCTGTAATTCGAGATGCACAGATTGACGATATGGTACTGCTTCTACATGAGTGTTCTTCTCCTGGTTCGTAGTCACTAGCGGCCCAAATGGGCTCATTCGGGTTGTTACTTTATATTGTAATGGAAAATATGTAAAGCACCCAATAACCAAAATCTGTTTCCTTACTAGTAATGACGATAATCTAATTCTACTGAAAATTCTAATCCGACTTAAAACAATTGTTCTTAGTGGGGGAGAAATGTTTGGGATTTATTTAATATATTTTATTCTAATATACAGTTAATTTGATTAACCACGAGTCATGAATAATCAAATGGTCCACGTGGTCCACGACCCTGTCTTAACGTAAAAAAAATGTGTATTTGTTCTTTTACTTGTTTTATTGAATTCTTTTGTGCAGTCTTTTTGTACCAATGCTATTAAGTAAGAAGAAAAGAATGAACATTTGGGAGAAGTAGAGTGCTACTGCGCGGTAAAATTATATTTGTCTAAATGTCAATTAATAAATAAATGTTGTTTCTTTTTTTAACTAAAGAAAATAAAATTCAAATCGTTTCATTTCTGAAACTCTCGTACAGGTATTTTAAAAACCAATCACATTTTAGTACACAAAGCGACACCGACAACTAATTCTACTCCAAATTTGCACCCAGTGCCTCGTTTCTGTAACTTATGTGAGAAACTTTTCAGATGAAATTATTATAGTCATCTTGTTTTACATAGGGTGAGCTAGAGATAGAGACAAACTTTATTACTACATTCTTTTAAAAATTTTAGGATTGGCTAGGGGACAACCTGGAAATGGTTGCTATATTTTTATGTGAAAGTTTCTCACTTTAGTTACCAAAACGAGATACTGAACCTAAAGAACAAACACCATCTGGTAACTACATTCGTCTCGAATCAAGCATCGAAACATTAGTGCATTCGTTAAACGTTTTGTGAGCTCATGAGCAGCATGATGCAAGAAATTGTACGCAATATATGATGTTGCAGGCGGTACTTAACAAACCATGAACTGTTTAAAAATATGTTTCTGGAACGCTAACGGCTTGCGCCAACACAAAAATTAACTGGAGTAATTCCTTAAGAACCAACAATTGATGTCATGCTGGTTTCAGCGACCCACTTAACAACAAATAGCTTTTTTAAAATCAATAGCTATATAGTATATGACACTAAAGAGCCCCGTGGCAGATCATGTGGTGGTTGAGCAATACAAATACTACGCATCATTTACTGTGTGATTTTGTTAGGACTACCTTCAAGCAATAAATATCTGCCTTGAAGAATTTCATCAAAACTTGTATAGCGACATCTACAAATCACTAGGTCCCTGTTTCATAGCATCAGGCGACTACATTTTGGGGATTACGATTAATAACTCCAAAAGGTAGTGTTTTGTTTGACACAATTCCAAAAATGAGACTGAGTGAAATCTCGAGTGAACAACTGCCTATGGCCTACTGATCGGCAAAAAATACCGGATATTATTGATTTTGGCTTGTTTAAGGTTATTTCAAGAGAAATTAATAAAGTTGAAGCATCACTAGAATTATCCTATTTTCTATATATGGAACCAGCACAATAAAGGACTACCACAAGCATAAATTGGTTGAATTATAGAAAATATGACAGTACTCATTGTTCGGAAAACATCCAGTTAAGAACATCAGAAGACGTAGAGCGGATTCTTATTGATTTTGACAAAAACCTCCAATCAGCTGCCTAACATGCAACAGTAACCCGACAACTATAAATAAATACAATAAAATTTATTCTGTAGATGTCCAACGGCTCTTGGCTGAAAAAAGGTAAATTCGTAGAGAATGGCAATCACACAGATCTCCTCAACTTAAAAGCAGACTTTAAGAATGCACGAAACGGCTAAGAGAGATGCTGGAATCTAGAAGAGTAGCATCCCTGAAAAACTATTTGGAAGACCTAGACGCAACTTCTCAATCAGAGTATTCATTATGGAGTGCTTGTAGAAACCTTAAAAGTCAAGTCGTACGTAAGCCTCCCTTGCAAAACTCGTCTGGAGGCTGGGTAAGGAGTTATATTGAAAAATGCAATCTATTTGCTGGACATTTCAAATATATCGATCGACTGATATAGTTGAGATGGCAATTGTGGAGGCCAGTGCTGTAGTACCGCTAAGATTTGAATTTAGTGATTTTGAAAGGGCAATTTAAACACCAAGAAAGCCCCAGGCTTTAATAAAAGCAATAACAAAATGTTAGTTGTGTTGCCCCGTATAGCTCGCAAAATCATTCTTTTTATTTTTAATGACATTTTACGTCTTGAGTACTTTCCCGCTGAGTTGAAGGTCTCTTTGACTACTATTATTGCTAAACCAGGAAAAGATCACACACAAATTGCATCATATAGACCTATACGCCTTTTATCTAATATGTCAACCCCATTATAAACGAAAAAGGATGTTTTCCAAACCATAAGTCCGGCTTTAGGAAAAAACATAGTACGACGGAACAAACTCACAGGTTAATCAATGATGTTAAGAAGACCTTTGAAGAAAAAAGTACTGCTCTGCGCTTTTTATTGACGTTTCGCAAGCATTCCACGCTGGCCTAATATATAAGTCAAACTGAATTTGCTCCTAAAAGCTGTGTCATAGTTATTTAACCGTTCGAAAATTCATTGTAAAGGAAGGAACTTTTTTAAGCTCACCTGAGCTAATTGAAGCCACCTGAGCCAATTGAGTCCGCTAGGGTAGTACATTTATATATATATATATATATATATATATATATATAAGTCTGAATTTGCTGACGACACAGCTTTTTTAATCGTTCACGAAAGTCCTGCAGTAGCATCACGATATTTACAAGATCACGTACTAAATTTAGAAAAATGGTTGAAAAACTGGAGACTAAAGGTGAATGAACAAAAGTTTACTCACATAACTTTCACACTGCGTAGAGAATCGTTAATCCTTATTCCAATAAATTCCCAAACTATACCTCAGCTTTCAAAAATTCTACTCTCGCTTTAGATTGCCCACTTTTATTGTACAAGTCAATTCTAAAACCAATTTGGTGTTATGGTATTCAATTATGGGGCACTGCCTCAAGCTAGCAAAGTAGAAAATATACAAAGGCGTCAAAATAAAATTATACGAATGAGCACAGTTGCTCCCTGGTATATAAAAAACTCAAACATTCACAACGATCTAAATGTGCCAACAGTTCAAAAATAGCGAAACATGCAGTAACGTATTTAAAAAAAGGCTTGAAACTCATCCAATTCCGCTGGTCCGTAACTAAATGAACCTGGTTACATTCGACTAAGGAGGGATGTTGCTTTTCTTGTCCGTACATCAGAGGAATGACCCGCAGATGATAACAAATAAAAATATGAATAAAAAAAGTATCAAAGAATTGAGAAAAAAAAGATTTTACTTGCTGATTATTTTCTCATAAGATAAAAGACTTATTTTTTATTTCGTCGCATGATACATTTAAACAATAATCATGCATTCTCATCTTCTACTCTTTGCACAGAATTTATTAATTTTGTATTGCTAAGTCTCACTTATAATGATTAAAATATTTTAAATGTTTTTTTTTTTTAAACTTAGAACAAATTGTTTTCTCCGGCATAATGACAAAAACTGCTTGTCTAATCGAAAGTAGAAACTCCACTCAATAGTTCACGTTGTTAGAATGGGGAAAATACAAGTTAACACATTCAATGTTTAAAATTCACAAAAACTAAGCCAGACGAAACCCGATACTCACTATTTGGCAACATTAATATATTTCAAGAAAACATTCTGTTTTGACGACAGTGCACACGTTCATAGAAAATAGTTCTACAACTGTGGGAAATTATTAAATGTGCAGTTTGATTGTAGCCGTGGGAAATTGTTGAATGTGCAGGCTGTAAACTTTGATAATCAGATTTAAGAAAACAATTTTTGTAAAAGTTAGTTTAAGTTGAACATTAAATAAAGAAAGACCTTTTAGCTCCGAAAAAAATATTTTTTTAAAAATTAAATAAATGTAAAAATTAATTGGCACCCTAGCAGGGACCACGCGAATAAACTCCTGAACAGAAAAAAGTAAGGATCGTGTGGAAATAAAAAAAATCCTGAACAGAATAAAGTAAGGATCTTGTGGAAATAAAAAAAATCCTGAACAGAAAAAAGTAAGGATAGTGTAGAATGATATAATAAAAAAAACATAAATAAAATAAGTAAGGTTCAAGGAAAAAATTACGCGAAAATAGAATTAATAAGATAAATCTAGTGACTCTTGAAAACACCGTTTTAAAAATAAACGTATAAAATAAATAGAAATAAAAACTTAAATATGCTTAAATAAAATTAATAATATAAATCTAAAAGAACATTACAGTGAAAATTAGACTTTGGAAAATATTGTTTTAAAGAAAAATATACTAAAGAATAAAATCAATTGTTATCAAAAAACGAATCAAGGAAACAGTAACATTCAAAGCCAATAACAAAATATAAACAAGAAGTAAAAGTATAAATTGCTAATAAAAGCCCGAAAATCTAAAAGTAGGGCAACCATCAATTCAACAACAGGAGGCTTGGCGACTTTATAACGCAGAGGGACCAGAGTACAAAGGGAAAAGGGCTAATCCTGAACGTCTACCAAACCAAAGCCCCAACGTTGAAAATGAAGATTTTAATTTTAAGTTATATGTAAGTAATAATACAAAATTCTAAGAAAACAAAAAAATTTAATTTTTGAGAGAAATTTTTTAGTGTTAAATTAAATTGGTTAAGAAAAATAATAAAAAAACAATTAAAGGAAGTTACAAAAATTAATAAAAATTAAAAAAAAAATAGAATTTTTTTTATACAATTAAGATAAAAATTAATTAAAAATTAAAAAAGAAAAAGAAACATCTAAAGGAAATTGCAAAAAAGAAAAATTCAAAATATTGAATAAAAAACTAATTAATTAATTAAAAGTAAAGAAGAAAACGATTTTTTTTTTTAAATTATAAATTGAAAAGTTAAAGTAAAACTGCAAAATTAAATTTAGAGAATAAATTTTAAAAGTTTAAATAAAATAAAATTTAAGAATTGATAAAATATTAACGAATTTTTGTAAGAGGGGGACGCTATTGCGATTCTTACGAGACCCTCCAATAGCGGGTACAATAAGAAATACAGTACACAAAGTATTGATAAAAATAAATAAGTTTCTCATTTTAATTTTTCTTAAAAGTGATTGTTTTAAATTTATGATCAGCTACAGACAGAATTGCATTTTAAATATAACCAAACTTTGATAAATTTAGAACTATAAAAGAATAAATCAGTGCTTGTCTATAGTAGAAAAAATTGCTTGTCTTAAAAATGACTACCAATACAACATCCGACTTAGTAAATCAATTAAGCAACCTATCCTTGGCAGGAAGTTCGACATCCACCAGCCGTACGAACACTACATCGACTATACTACCAACACAAAAGGAACATATACGAACCATAATACATGAGACACTTAGGGAACTCAACACGACACCAGACGAAATTGAAACTGCAGACGTGTCCTTTAACGTTGCTAATGCAACACAACTCAAGGAAGCCTGTCAATATTCCTGATATAGTAAAGTGTGCACAAGGTATTACGCCATTGACTTTCGGAAGTTTCGACCACAATCATGGAGGCCGCTCAACACATTTTCCTTTACCCCCAGGACTTCAACCTAGAATATTTTATCCTGTATTAGCTCATTTACCAAGAAATAATTACAATCAGTTCAGACCAAATTACCAACCATAACAAAGAATATTTCCTCAATTCCCACAACAGCAACCACGTCAATTTACTAATAATTTCCAACAAAGGCTCACCGGATTCAACAATAGACAAGAATTTCATCCAAAACCTCCACAACCAATGGAAGTGGACAGATCACATTATTCTAGATAAGTGAACTATCAAATCATTCCAATGAATAACTACCAACTCGCACAAAAAAGACCAAATGTGGATACATCAAATGCTCCCAACAAAATACAAACGAATTTTTATGCTGAGACTTACCAATATCCATCACAAACTCACGAAGACGAATGCCCACATAAAGAGTTAAATATCGATGTTGATCCTAACGGATTATACAGTTCACCTGAAGATGACTATTCACAACAGGAGTGCGAAATGTCTAACGAATCATCGCAATCAACCATCGACAATGTATATGTTTTATATTAACTCCATCTTCACTACCTTACTTGGAACTTAACTGGGGTGGAGACGTTCTCGAATTTTTAATTGACACAGGTTCCAATAAAAACTATATACAATCGACCAGAATCAGAAATCCTATTCTTAACGAAAGACCTTTTTATATAAATTCAGTTGCAGGAAACCTCGAAATTACTCACCATACCTTTGTTAATATTTTCGAACCGATCAGCGAAAAATTGAAATTTTATATATTACCAACACTTCAAACGTTCCATGGTATCATAGGTAATGATACATTGAGAAAAGTTTAAGCTGTCATACACACAGACAAAAATTACATGACCATTGCGCCTAATATCATAATACCCTTGAAACAAAAAAGATCCCAATCTGTTAATAGCATTGATTTGCGCATCTCCCATCTTTCTAATGATCAATGTAGCCAACTATTAAAAATTATCCGTGATTATCCTTCATTGTTTTCTGATCCCAATAAAAGACTCACATATATTACAACTGTTAAAGGAGAAATCAAAACCACCACAGATAACCCAGTATATTGTAGACCGTACCCATATCCAATGGCCTTAAAAGAAGAAATTGAAGATCAGATAGAGGAACTACTAGAAAACGGAATCATAAGATTATCAAAATCACCCTATAACGCACAAGTGTGAATTGTAGACAAAAAATTTATGCTTGAGGGAAAAAGAAGTATGGAATGGTTATCGATTATCGAAAATTGAACCAGGTAACAGTACCAGATCGCTATCCAATTCCAGAAATTAATGAAGTACTGGCAAATCTTGGAAGAAACAAATTTTTCACTGTTTTAGACTTAAAATCGGGATTCCACCAGATTCCCTTAAGAGAAGACGACATTCCAAAAACCGCATTTTCAGTCAACAATGGGAAGTATGAATTCCTAAGCCTACCATTCGGACTGAAAAATGCTCCAGCCACCTTTCAGAGAGCATTGGACGATATTCTTCGGCCACATATCGGCAGGAGATGTTACATATACATCGATGGCATTATTATTTTTGGCGGAACAGAAAAAGAATATCTGGAAAATCTAAGGATTATCTTTGAAACATTGGAAAACGCGAACGTAAAGATCCAACTTGACAAGTGTGAATTTTTGCAAACAGAAGTTGAATTCTTGGGATTTATTGTTGGTGTGAATGGAATCAGAACGAACCCAAAAAAATTAGAAGCAATAGCCAAAATACCATTTCCAAAAACCTTAAAGGAACTACGATCATTTCTCGGAATGGCAGGATATTACCGCAGATTCATAAGAAATTATTCACAAATTGCAAAACCACTGACTGGTTTACTGCACGGAATAGATGGATATACTTCAAAACAAACTTCAAAAAAACAACCCATAACAGCTAATCCTGAGGCTTTCGAAGCTTTCGAAAAAATTAAGAATTCGCTTATTTCAGAAGAAGTCATACTGTCACATCCTGATTTTGAAAAAGAATTTGAATAAACGACGGACGCATCTGATCACGCAATCGGAGCAGTTCTCTCACAAAATAGCAAACCCATTACATTCATATCCAGGTCATTGAGCACAACTGAAGAGCATCTTGCCACAAACGAAAAAGAGATGCTCGCAATCATATGGGCATTGGGAAAATGCAGAAATTATTTATATGGCTCGAAAAAGGAGAAGATCGTAACTGACCAACAACCATTAACATATGCTTTGAGTAATAGAAATACTAATAATAAAATGAAGAGATGGAAATCTATATTAGAGGAATACAACTACGAATTGGAATATAAACCGGGGAAAACGAATGTCGTGGCGGATTCTCTCTCGAGAATTCCAAATCAGATAAACACTCTTAGCGATGCAACACATAGTGATGAGAGTTCTGGGGAAGATTTGATACCTTGCGTCGAAGCACCTATCAATGTGTTTAAAAACCAGATATTCTTAAAAATTGGCGATACTGCATCGTACCAGTTCCAGATTATTTTTCCATTGATACACAGGCACACTATAATAGAACCACAATTCACAGAAGAAAGTTTACTTTCACATTTAAAGAGACGACTTAACCCATCGGTTATTAATGGCATATGCACGGAAGAAGGTATAATGGGACTTATTCAAAATATTTTTCCTCTTCACGTCAGGAATTATAAGATCAGATACACTCAAAAAATTGTTGAAGATATAATAAACGAGCAGGATCAAGAAGATATAATTATTGCTACGCACAATAGAGCACAATGAAACGCAACTGAAAACAAGGCTCAGATAATTGAACAATACTACTTCCCTGGAATGACACAAATGATTAAGCGCATAACAATAATATGTTCAACCTGTAAAGAGAATAAATACGAAAGACAGCCGCAAAAACTAAGAATCTCTGAAACACCATTACCACGTCACCCAGGAGAAATTGTTCACGTTGACATTTATCTAACTGCGTTAGACAAATTTAGTACCAAACCATATTATTGAAAAGTAGGGCCATAGAAGATATAAGAAAACCACTGAGAGAAATAGTTTTTTCATTCGGCGTACCAAAAACAATAGTAATGGATAATGAACCATCCCTTAACTCAAATTCAATAAAATTTATGTTGAAAGACGAATTAAAAATAGACATTTACACAGTACCACCATATTACAGCAAGGCCAACGGACAAGTAGAAAGATTTCACAGTACTCTTACTGAAATTATTAGATGCTTGAAGGAAAACGGTGAACATAGAAACTTCGAAGAACTGCTTGAAAGAGCCGTAGCTGAATATAACCACTCCATACATTCGGTTACAAAAAGAAAGCCTGTCGATCTAGTTTTTGGAAGAACAGCATCATTTTCACCACATGACATAGAAAGGAGAAGACATAATAATATTGAGAAATTGCAGGCTAAACAGAGAAAAGATCTAAAATTTCATAATAAAAATAAAGAAGAATTTATAACATAGGACAAATAGTTTATGTGAAAAGGAATAAAAGATTAGGAGCTAAACTGACAAAGCGTTATACAAAAGAAATAGTAATAAAAGAAGATAGACACAGTACAATATTGACAGAAAAAGGTCAAATCATCAATAAAAGCTTTATTCGAAATTAACGATGTTTTTTTTATCCATTGACTACACAGGTTATTGGCATCTGCTGCTGTCGAAGTACAGATTTATGATTACTCTCACTCAAATTTTGATACCGTTCATACTGGAACAGCAAAAACTCAGAAGGGCATCTTCAAGATAATCCATCTAATTGATATCGAGTTGTATGAAGACTTACTGACGACTATCAACAGTACCATACAGAAACAACTTTCGAGCAAAAACGCATTTTATCCTATCTTATCAAACTTAGTGTCAGAAATCGAAAGTTCATTAACAAGGCTAAAGCTCAATAAATGCATTACAAAACGTTCTCTTGATTTTATAGGTGGTGCTTGGAAGTGGATAGCTGGAAATCCAGACCATCGCGATCATGAAATCGTGGTTGGTCGCATAAATGGGCTGTTAGAAAACAACAATGATCAATTAATAATTAACAAACTGACTACAGACAAAATAAATGAACTTACTAACAGAACAAACGAAATAGTCAAGATAATAAAAACAAACCAGACCATGGCCGATGAATTAGCCCTCAATATAAAATATAAATTAGAAATACTCAAGGAGGAGTTAAATATAGCGTATGCTATTCATTGGGCCAAGGCTGACATAATAAACTCCTTTATCCTTTCGGACAGAGAACTCGATGTTGCAAAGGAAATATTGATTCAGGACAAGTTTCCTTTCATTAATATAGACGAAGCACTAGAATTTGCTGTAGTAAAAGTAGCGGCAGACGAAAAATCAATTATTTACATTGTAAGTTTGCCAACTACCGAATTAGAAATCTCTAATGTATTAGAAATAAGAGCAGTAAAAAAAAGAGACAAGATTAATAAAATTAACTTTAACACTTTGTTAAGGAACAATAAAATTTTTGGAATACAAAATAGATGCAAAAATTATAATAATCTGTTAATTTATACCAATAAGCAAATAGTAGATGTAAGTAAAGAAAATTGTATTGCTAATTTGTTAAAAAGTAAACCAACTAATTGCACTCAGATCAACAACCAACATTTACCACAGATCCTACGAGACTAAGGAAATTAGTGGCAACAAACCACTACCCACCATACTCCAACAAAAATCCATAAACAATAGAACAGAAGAGATCCTATCCTTAGAAATGATGAAAGAAATTAATACGAAAAATATGAAACACACCAACTTTATCGAAACCGGCAATAGAATAAGGCCCATTATTATAACTTGCCTTTAGCTAAAGTTAGGATTTTGTTGGAGCGATAAGTAGTTTTTCGTTATAACAATGAGGATAATGCTCATTGCAATAACTTGTCCTTATAGTACGTGATAGTTAAAAGTGGTTTTTAGCTTACTTTTAATAACGAAAAACTATTTATCGCTCTAACAAAATCCTAACTTTAGCTAAAGGCAAGTTATAATAATGGGCCTAAGCCTGTCAATAAGTGGTATAATAGCCTTTGTGATAGTGCTAATGATTATGATAGTTTTGGCAGTACGAAAATACCAAAAGCCGAGATTGAACGGTCAGATAAATCTATCTAGCTCAGCAATCCAAGGATTGAATAAAATTCTTGAACAAAAATCAGATGATTCAAACGAGGACGTTTGAAATTTAGGCGGGGAGGAGGTAACACATTCAATGTTTAAAATTCACAAAAACAAAGCCAGACTGGGTTTCGTCTTTGCCTCAGAGAGTATATCAAAATTTCAAACGGTTTTCAAAATATGAGCTTGAGTAAATGATCATTTTTTTTGCAAAAATGACATCGAGGCCCCACATCTTTGAGGGCCCATAAAAAAAACCTGGAGGACTTTGGGCAAAACTGGGAGACCGGGTTTTTTTTTGGTCTTTTATCACCTAGTGGTGTCCGTATATGGTTATTTTTTTCCGTGTTGCACTGTGTATTTCAAGATAACATTCTGTTTTGACTACAGTGCACACGTGCTTAGAAAATAGTTCTACAACTGTGGGAAATTGTTGAATGTGCAATTTGATTGTAGCCGAGGGAAATTGTTGAATGTGCAGTTTGTAAACTTTGATAATCAGATTTAAGAAAACAATTTTTGTAAAAGTTAGTTTAAGTTGAACATTAAATAAAGAAAGAGCTTTTAGCTCCGAAAAAAATATTTTTTTAAAAATTAAATAAATGTAAAAATTAATTTGCATACAAGAATGTCATATAGTTGTCTCTCAAAAATTAATATAAAAATCGTTAAAATATAAGCAGAGTTTTTTTTTGTATATTTCCGACAAGTACGGTGAGAGGACAAAAATCTCTTTATTTAAAAGAAAAAACGTTACTTCATAATAATGTTTTCATATCGAAGGCTCTAGCTTGGCATTTCTTAAATTTTTGTTTTTTAAAAATTATGCATGGTCTTAAATGTCTACTTAATACCTATAAAATGGTGGTTTAATCTATAAATTATGTTTTCAAATGAGCGATTTATGAGCACTTTAAAATTAAATATTTTGATTTTTCGATACCATGGTTCAGTTTTTTCAAAATATTTTAAACGATTTTCAATTTTTTTTTAAATTTTTTACCATAAGTTTTCAAGATTATATCTGTTTTGAATTAAAAACTTTCAATTTAAAAATTCCAAAATTATTGAACTTTTGTGTATTTAGCCTAAAAATGGCCGTCAATCTTGTTTATTAATAAAAAAATTTTTTTAAGGAATATGTAAAAATGTGATATCTACCAATATAAAATTAATCAAACTTTTAAAAGATGGAGGTCCTTCAGTTTGACCTATTTTACGTCGAAGTTTTGACTTTTGCCTATATGTTCTATAATCCCAACGCTAGGTTCGGAAAAAGAATATTGTCGTAATAAAGCTGCTTTCATGACCTCTTGTCCATATGTGGACTTTATGGCTTTATTTGGATTTTTGCCATTTATTTTGGGATTTGGATTATTGGGATTTTGTTTTCCTTTACCTTAATGTTGCAGAATTTTTACCAGATGAATTTTTACCGTTGACTAATTTCATTCCAATCCATTAACATGCAAAAATTTAATGCATATTTCATATTTTTACTTTCCTAAAACTGGATCCTATTTTTATACATTTATGTTGCGGAAGATAAAAATTTTACGAACTTACTTTTTTATAACCAGAATTCTGTAAGATAAATAATTATACTTCGAAAAAGGGTTACCTCTAAACCTAGGAATCGTTATTAAAAAATTTAGATAAAAAATAGCTTTTTAGTTAATTTTTATTTATGAAAATTCCTTATAAGTATTTTTTACTTTCTTAAAAGTATTAATAGTTTTCTATAAAATAATCTGTCATATCATGATGCATGTTTAAAAGATAATGTAAATCCTTTAAGTCTTCTTCTTTAGAAGGTGAAGAAGCCTCTTAACTAATCCAACGCTTTTTCATGGATGAGAGTACAGGATCGGATGTCTTCATTCTGTGACTGCCTTGGGCATTTTCTAGAACTGAATAATTGAATGTGCATGAAATCTTTGTTTCTTGCTTCTTGGGTTAATTCTCATCTTCTTCTGTTAATTCTCATAGAGGAAGAATATTCGATTCTATATTTTTTTGACCATGACATAATCACGGCTGCCAGATTTGACGATTTATTGTTATTATGGCGATTTTGAACCCAATAATTTAAAATTCCGGTTTGACGGTTTTTCTTAAGAAGTGACGATTTTTTACATTGAAAAAATATGAGTGTAAATATAAAGTTTTATATTCTTAGTTTAAACGATCAAACGGTCAAAAAAGGGGATTGTTGTTCGCTTTCTAATATTATGTGTACGATTCTTTAATACAGTAAACCCCGCTTACTTACCTCACTCAAGTTGGTGTAATTTTTGGGTAATTGAACGAGTAAGGTATTAAAGCGGAGACGTTTAATTACCTCATAGAGGTAATTATGCAAATACGCTTAAATACCTCTACAAAGGAATTTATCCAAACGGACTTAAATTAAATCAAAGTCATTACATACGTCAAAGTAAAATGTTTTCAAAATAAAATATTTTATTCAATAAAACCAAACAAAAAGAATTCATGTCACAAAAATTATACATATGTATATGTACATATGTATATAGAAAAAAATAACAGGAGTACATGCATGTATATATATGTATGTAAATACTAAAACCTTGTTAGAATGTTAAAAAACAAATTGGCTGAATTCAAATCCATATCTTAATGTGTAAAATATTCAGTAATTTTACTTTGGGACATATTAGAAAGTCTTCCATTGAGAATTTTTGTCTCCAAGTTTTCAATTTCATCGGCTTCAAAAGGTTGATTATTTGTATACAAGCGTAAAACATTTATTGCAGCCAAAATCCTCCTTAAAATTTGGGACTACTGGCTCCTCCGCCATAGCTTCATCTTCCGGTGAACTGTCACCATTTCTGTTTAATAGCCCATCGAGAATTTGTGTGTCAGTAAGCACACCATAGCATGGAATATTATCATCACATGTGACAAGTTCATTAAAATTGTGCTCTGACATGCCCATGTCCGTAAAGTTACCTTCAATCCTTCCTTAAAGAAGTAAATGTACATCCATAAATACATTAATATTTTGAAAAGAAATAATTAGTGTGTAGCTACATATGTACATGTGCATACAATAGTACGTACCTTACGAAAACAATTAATTATAGTGCTTTCTTTAACAAGCCACCAAGCTCTTTTTATGTAATACAAAGCATCTAAATATGTTAATGATTTTGTAAAATCCTGTAATTTTAAACCTCTTTCGATGGCAATTATTTGTTCTCTAACCATAATGTGCCGAAAATGTGATTTGAATGAACGAAGGATTCCTTGATCAAGAGGTTGAATCAATGTTGTTGTGTTTTGTGGCAAAAATTGTACGTTTATGTATTCCAACTCAGTCGCGACTTTGTGACATGATGCGTTTTCTACAAATAGCACAATTTTTCGGTTCTGTTTAGACATTTCGTTATTAACTAGCTCTAGGATTGAATTTCTCAAAGGATTAGTCACCCATGCATTTTGATTAGAAAAATATTGCACAGGAAGACTTTTATTGTTTTTGAAGCAGCGCGGATTTCTATATTTACCGATTGCATATACTTTTTTGGATGTTCCAACCGAATTACGCAAAAATATCAAAGTAAGGCGTAGTTTCTGAGCCTTAATTCCCTTCATAGAGTCTCGGGTTAAAGTTCCATTTGGCAAAACTTTGTAAAAAAGGCCACACTCATCAGAATTAAATATATTTTATGGAGAATAGTTTTGAAGAATTGATGCAAAATTACCGCTTTCTAAATAATTTCGGGCACCCACACTATCACTCCCATTACTTTCTCCATGTAATCTTGCGAACTTTATGTTTTCTCTTCTTTGCCACCTCCACAACCAACCACTGCTTGGCTCAAAATTGGAGTTCAGCTTTATTGCAAACTCTTTTGCTTTATTCATAATTATTAGACTGGAAACAATAGCATTATCTAGACGCACCTGGTTAAACCAAATTGTAAGAGCTTTTTCAACGTCTTTGTAATTAGATTGTCGGTATCTTTTCAAGTTCACGTTCTTGTTTGAGTCAGCTATTTCTCTAATTTTTGTTTCATTTCTTATAATCCAGTTTACCGTAGAAATGTCACATTTAGACTCAGCGGCCAGTTGATTTCTTGTCTTTTCCGTCTTTTTTGCCTCAGATATTAGAGAAATTTTTGTTTAATCGATAATGCCATTTCTAAAGAATTTATACATACAAATTCGTAAATGACTGCAAATTCTATTTTTTTTTTATTTCAAATACATACTCGCGGTTTTCGAAAAAAATTTACGCTTTACGTTTAACAAGTGACAAAAAAAACTAATTTGTCATCAAAGTTGAGTGAATTGGTAGGCAGTTTTGGGTAAATAAATGCAGGGATTTTTAGGGAATTTTTGGATTTGGGATACAATATTTTGGGTAATTACCCAAAATGGGTAATTTAAAGAAAGTTAATTAACCGTGTATTTTCAAATTTCTTGAGATTGTGAACTACAGAACATCTAATATGCCATTTCAACTCGCATCGCAAATTTTAGGCGATTTGCGATTGTCAGAACATGCCTGAACATTAGGTTACCTTGTACAGACTGTCAAAAATAAAATACACACATCGGACAAACATCAAAGCTACACGACCACTATTGTGCCTGTAGTCAAATTAGATTAATATCGTTTTTTGTATGCGACAAAATATTTTTTCAACAAAAGAATATATCACAAAATTACAAATTCATTTTCATGCCAAAGGTTTTGAGAAATATTTTTTATTTTTTTGAAAAAGTTATTTTATAGAAGTAAAATATGTATTTCCACAAAAACGTCAGAGTTTATGAAGTAGCTGTCATCTTCAATATAATTAAGTAGTTGACTACATTGCGACAATTAAGCAAACGGAATTTTTAGTAGTGTAGCCGCTAACGTCTATGTGTTTAAATCATAACACAATATTTTGAATTCAGTATACATTAAATATATATGTATGTCTAAGTTAACTTTAAAATTGACTTCTTATAATTTTTTTATTGTTTTTTAACCAAAATATTAACAAAAAATTATTAAAGAAATACTTTTTAAGTTGTCCTATTTTTTTTGGCGATTTTTTAAAGCTAAAAATACGATTTTTTTTAGTTTTTATCGGGAAATTTACGATATTTGCTTAAATTGAACTGGCAGTCCTAGACACAATACTTTATGCACTGTGGGCCATGTCTCGTCTCCCTATACCCATGAGTATAGGGAGACGAGATGCTGTGATATTTTTGCTGTATATTCTCTAAAGCGAAAAGAATTAACTTTAGTTTTACTATTAATTGCCATCAAAACTACGTTAACCATTCTTAGCAGCTCCTTGTCAATACAAGTTGTGCTCGGATTAGTTTCGAAATCCACAAAAAAATTTCTTGCAGTATTTCCATCGTTACTGTTTCCCCCACTACGATTATTAATCCCGTTTGTGTTCTAAACTCTTCTTGGATTCTGCTTTTCTCAGAGTTCGTCGTTGTTTTTAGTTTTATTTATTTTATTTTCTGATGTACTTCTATATTGTTACGTTTTTACTTTACGTTGGGTTCTTTTAATTGCAAAATAAATACACGCTGTTATTACTTTTACTGTAAGTCACTTTATTTATTAATACCACTGTTAAAAAATACAGCAAACTGTTAAACACTCTTAAAATTCGATAACTTAACTCTTTGACTTTTAAATTAATACTGCCATACTACTCGCCAGCACGATTCACTAATATAGGTGATTTAAAAGCACCAGAATGTTCTATTCCAGACAGGTCTGGCAGGTTCGATTGTTATTGCTCTTGTTTTCTGTTTGTGTGATTGTTTATTTCTTTATACGTCTGTGTGGCTATTTATTTCTTTATACTTGTATGTGTGGCTATTTATTTCTTTATACCTGTATGTGTGGGTGTTTATTTGTTTATGCTTGTATCTATGTATGTGGCTGTGTATTTAACAGAAGTGTGTTTATTTAATCTGTGTGTGTATATGCGTAAATGCGAATGTTTGTATGAGGCGTTTCTTTCTTCCATCATTGTAAGAAAATAAACCATTAATGTTGTTGTTCGAGAGTATTGTTGTTCAGAGCTTATACTGAATAAATTCTTCTTTCGTAACACTACCCCCTTCTCAAACTTGTTCGTCCCGAACAGACACAGATGTACCTTTTCCATTGTTGGCTAGCCGCTCCAAGTGCACAACTTTCATTTTTGATCTTGGGCTCTGAAATTTCTGTATTCTGTAAACTATCCAATGTAAACTGTCCATCCCAATGAGTTTGTAGTTTGGGTGATAATCCTTTCTTCCGTTGTGGGTTAAAAAGTAGAACCATTGTAAGAAAATAAACCATTAATGTTGTTGTTCGAGAGTATTGTTGTTCAGAGCTTATAATGAATAAATTCTTCTTTCGTAACACTACCCCCTTCTCAAACCTGTTCGTCCCGAACAGACACAGATGTACCTTTTCCATAGTTGGCTAGCCGCTCCAAGTGCACAACTTTCATTTTTGATCTTGGGCTCTGAAATTTCTGTATTCTGTAAACTACGTCGTTTAGCCGCTTTATTACTTTATAAGGTCCATCCCAATGAGTTTGTAGTTTGGGTGATAATCCTTTCTTCCGTTGTGGGTTAAAAAGTAGAACGAGTTGTCCCTCGTTAAATCCCTCAGAGTTGGCAGCTCGATCATATCTGGTTTTCATTTTATCACTGGTTAATTTTATCCGACTCCGCACGAATTCGTGAATCTCCTGAAGGTCCCTTTGTGCCTGACTAGAGTTTTCGCCGTCTCCTTCTGCCGATGTTGGTTTAACACCAAACTCTAAATCTGCAGGCAAATTTAGCTCAGATCCAAAGACTATTTTCGCTGGTGTTTGTGAGGTGGAATCGTGAACAGCTGATCTATATGCCAACAAAAATTTGGGTATATGCTCATCCCAGTCCCTCTGATGTGCGCTGACCACTTTTCTCAGGTATTCCTCCAGGGTTCGATTGAATCTTTCGACCATGCCATCAGATTGCGGATGTAACGGTGTCGTTCTGGTCTTTCTTATTCCGTATACTTCGCACATCTCTTTGAATATAGCGGAATCAAAATTTCGGTCCTGGTCGGAGTGTAGTTCTAAGGGAACACCATAGCGACACACCCAGTTGCTTATAAAAGCGTCTACAATCGTTCTGGCTTCTTGATTGGGAATGGCATATACTTCCGGCCATTTGCTAAAATAGTCCATGACCACTAAAACGTATCGGTTTCCAGCATTACTAGCAGGGAAGGGACCTGCTACGTCCATCGCTATACGTTCAAAGGGAGCGCCTGAATTGTACTGCTGAAGCTGGCCCCGACTCCTTCGTACTGGACCCTTTGCTGCAATGCACTGCTGGCAATTGGCTATCCACTCGGCTACGGCTTGTTGACAGCCGACCCAATAGAACCGTTGTTTTATCTTTTCCAGCGTCTTCGTTACACCAAGGTGACCTCCGCTAGGACCATTGTGGAATTGTTTCACGACCTCTGTTCCACTGGGCCCAATATGACTTCGCCAGTGGACTTTCTAGTGCGATCTCACTTCGCGTCGGTCTTCTGTCTTCCTCTTTAGCTGCTATAATTTTTGCCAATATGGGATCGTTTCTTTGTGCAGTCGGCCAGTCTTCACTAGATTCTATATGTGTAAGCCGAACATCAATAACGAATTCTTTTCTCTCCGCCTTTGTGCAATGCTTACACCCCAGATCACATGGTCGCCTAGAAAGGGCGTCTGCGTTATGCTTGCCTCCTTTTCTGTGCTCAATACTAAAGTCATAACTCTGAAGTCGCGCAATCCAGCGTGCAAGCTGTCCTTCAGGGCTCTTGAATTGGAGCAACCACCTGAGTGCGGCATGATCTGTCCTCAGCATAAAATGTTGGCCATACAAATACTTGTGGTAGTGTTTAATGCACTCCAATGCTGCTAGCAGCTCTCGTCGCGTTACGCAATAGTTTCTTTTAGGCTTCGAAAGTACTCTGCTGTAGTAGCCTATAACCTTTTCTGTCCAATCTACCACTTGAGACAGTACGCCTCCTATTCCATATCCGCTCGCATCAGTGTCTAGCACGAATTTTTGCCCAGCTACTCGATATGCCAGGATAGGTGCCACACACAACAATTCCTTGAGCTTCTGGAATGCTTCCTCGGCTGCTTCACTCCACTGGTAAGGTCGCGACTTTTTGGTTAGCTCATGTAGGCTCGCAGCAACACTAGCAAAATTTGGTACAAATCGTCTGTAGTATGTGCAGAGTCCCAAGAAACTTCGTAACTCGTGAAGATTTTGAGGACGAGGCCAGTCCTTTACTGCCCGAATTTTATCTTCATCTGTTGATATGCCCTCTGCTGTTACACGATGCCCCAAGTATTTGACTTCCTTCTGAAACAATGCACATTTCTTAACACTGAGCTTCAGTCCAGCCGCTGATATACGCCTGAAGACTTCTTCCATATTCCTTAGGTGTTCATCGAAGGTCTTTCCCATGACAATTATGTCATCCAGATACACCAGACATGACTTCCAATTGAGTCCCTTTAACACTCGTTCCATTAAACGCTCGAAGGTGGCTGGAGCGTTGCAGAGACCAAATGGCATAACATTAAACTGCCATAAACCATCGAGAGCACTAAAAGCAGTTTTTTCTTTATCTTTGTCAGCTATCTCGACTTGCTAGTAACCGCTCTGTAGATCTAGCGTAGAAAACCACTTAGTACCTGCTAGCGTGTCCAAGGTGTCATCGATTCTTGGTAGCGGATAACTCTCCTTTGTGGTAACATCGTTGAGCTTTCTGTAGTCAACGCAGAATCTAGTGCTGCTATCTTTCTTCTTTACTAAAACTACCGGCGAGCTCCAAGGACTCGAAGACGGTTCGATAATTTCGTTGACTAGCTGCTTTACTTCGCTCCGCTTGGCTAGGGAAATGCTCCTGGGGGCTTGTTTTATGGGCCTCGCTTCGCCAGTATTTATTTCATGCTTCACTATTGCCGTTCTACCTTGGCTTTTATCTTTTAGGGCGAAGACAGAGGCGTACTTTCGTAGCAGCTGCTTGGCTTTGTTTCTGTCAGGTGGCTTCAGCTCTGCTACCCATTTCCCCACGTGTTCTGCTAGTATTTCGCGCTCTTTAGTTAACAGTTTTTCAGGCTCCGAGTTTCTCTCGGAATTAATTATGGCCTCTGCTGGTGAACATTGGGCTATCTGAGAGTTTTTACCAATTACCTTTACACTGTTGGATAGATTTAACACTCTCCCAGGAATTTTTCCATTCTTACAGGTTTTCACGAGGGCTTTTGCTGTAATTGTCTCACTCTTAATTCCTGATGGTTCTACCACCCACAACCGGTTGTCCTCACAATCTACCTCCATACGTGCCCATATCACAGTTTCTGCCTGAGGTGGTAATTTCTGGGATGCTACAGCAACCAACTTCCTTACTGCAGATTTACTCACATATCCAATATCAAGGGGTATTTCGACGTTTCGCCAGATCATTATTTGTTGCCCCATGCGCAGATCGACTCCATGCATGATCATAAAATCTGCGCCAATAATAACTTCGTCCACGATATCGGCAACAATGAACACATGGTCCACACTCATGTTGGCTATAGTTAATCTGACTTTGGCCTTACCATAGACAGTAGCAAATTCTCCGGTAGCGGTGCGCAGGCTTACGTTATTCAATTGTTCCACTTTTCGCTTTACTAAATCGGGCCTTATTAAAGACTGCGACGCTCCTGTGTCTATTGTCAGAATACGCTTTCCTCCGTTGATATACCCGCTTGCGGTAAGATTGCTGTTTTGCTGCTGCATCACAGATATGGAGATTGTGGGGCCCTCGGTTGTGGGAGCTAGCTCATGCCCCGTAGTGCTAGCTCTATTTAGTTTAACGACTCTTGAGATGTTTTGTGAGTCGCACGTTTATTGTTTCTTGGCGGCGAAACAGATCTGGCTCGTTTATTTACTGCCTTACAGTTTCTTTTAAAATGGCCGACTTTACCGCAATAAAAGCACTTAGCGTTTGTCTTACCTTGTCTTTCATCTAAGACTTTCTTTACCGATTCAAGTATTTGCTTTATGTCGTCCATTGTTGTTTTCTCATCTTGAGCAGCTACTTCAACTTTTCGCACTTTGTATGAATGCGATCTCGAAATGACTTTTGCTGTTTCTTGAGCCAGAGCGTAAGTAATGGTTTCAGCAAAGGATGTGTTTTGCTTAGCGCAATCCGCGTGCTTAATATCTGGGTCACGAATACCATTAACAAATGCCTCCACTTTAAACTGTTCTAAAAGTGGATGGTTTTCCCCAGGGTATATTAGCTGCACCAAGCGCTCTATCTCCATGGCGAAATCCTGAAGCGTCTCATTTGCTCTCTGCACCCTGCCACGTAGCTCCATTCTATACAGCTCCTTTTTATGATCGCCGCCATATTTGCGCTGTACCGCCACCATTATGTCCTTATAAATATTTCTGCAGCTAGTTGGTAGGCTTTCGAGGACTTCTGCTGCAGATCCTTTAAGTGCCAGAATCAGCTCAATCGCTTTTTCTTCATTGCTCCATAGATTTTTACTGGCCACTGTCTCGAACTGAAATTTGAAGACGTTGTAGGGTACGGTGCCGTCGAAACTGGGAGCTTTTATCCTATTTGAGTTTTCAGTCTCTACCCGTACTGGACCTTCTCTTATTTCCAGACTCATAATTTTGTTTTCAAGCTCCTGCAGCTTTACATCGACATCCTTCACCTGTACTTCGACGCCACTAGTTTCTAGAAGATTCACTTTTCTGTTTAAACCAGACAGTTGCACTTCTACGGCAGAGATTTGTGCGCCGAACTTGCAGACTTTTGTTTCTAAGATGTCAACACGTTTATTGACGGTTTTAGAAATTTCCTGTAGCTTTTCGTTAACTTTTTCTAGTTTCTCACTGTTAGCCCTAGAAGCTTCCTGTACTTCACCTCTTACTTCAGCTAACAGTTTTTCGCTGTTTGCTCTAGAAGCTTCTTGTACTTCAGCTGACAGTTTTTCGCTGTTTGCTCTAGAAGCTTCTTGTACTTCATCTCTTACTTCAGCTAATAGTTTTTCGCTGTTTGCTCTAGAAGGTTCTTGTACTTCACCTCTTACTTCAGCTAGCAGTTTCTCGCTGTTTGCTCTAGAAGCTTCTTGTACATTTTCTAGGAGCATTCTAGAGTTTTTTCCCATTTTCTCCATCATAGCGGCGAACATCGTATTGAAGTCCATGCTACTTGCTGTTGTTGTTTCACGGCTACATACCTCTATCACCTCTTTTTCATCGAACTCATATGCGCCAATGTCCATGCCACGACGCTTGAATTCATCTATGAGCCTCTTCTGCAGTTCTGTTTTGTTACCTGCTGTTGGCAAATCCAGCTTACTCAACTCATCTTTCAGCTTCTCCACTTTAAGTTCTTCAAATTTCATTTTCATTTATTATTTTTTAAGTTATTTTATTTTACAATTTCACTTCTGTCACCAATTGTTACGTTTTTACTTTACGTTGGGTTCTTTTAATTGCAAAATAAATACACGCTGTTATTACTTTTACTGTAAGTCACTTTATTTATTAATACCACTGTTAAAAAATACAGCAAACTGTTAAACACTCTTAAAATTCGACAACTTAACTCTTTGACTTTTAAATTAATACTGCCATACTACTCGCCAGCACGATTATAGGTGATTTAAAAGCACCAGAATGTTCTATTCCAGACAGGTCTGGCAGGTTCGATTGTTATTGCTCTTGTTTTTTGTTTGTGTGATTGTTTATTTCTTTATACCTGCCTGTGTGGCTATTTATTTGTTTATGCTTGTATTTATGTATGTGGCTGCGTATTTAACAGAAGAGTGTTTATTTAATCTGTGTGTGTATATTCGTAAATGCGAATGTTTGTATGAGGCGTTTCTTTCTTCCATCATTGTAAGAAAATAAACCATTAATGTTGTTGTTGTTGTTCGAGAGTATTGTTGTTCAGAGCTTATAATGAATAAATTCTTTTTTCGTAACAATATTTTAAATCATATGCAATATGAAGAAAATGCGTCAAAAACCTTATCCTATCATGAAGGGTGGAGCTTCCAAAAGGTGAAACTTCTTCTTTGACTATTCTTTTTTATTTGTATTTGAGAATTTCGTTTTTTTTCACCACATATAAAACATTTCCAAAACCAAGATGTGTCAGTTATAACATTACTATCCTTTTCATAAATTATTGTTAAACTAAAAATGGTTTTACACGCACAGTGGTCAATTTCGCGAGATAGCGGTCAAAACTCTATAACTTTTGACCGGATTGGTATTTTTTTACGCAATTTAATTTGTCCAATAGGAGGGACTTTAAGCTTCAATTTGCGTGTTCAAACGTAAAAATCGACTAATAGGAATGTAAGTAATGTGGAGTTAAAAATGCATTTTTTGTTGAGTTTCCATGTAAAAGTTGAATATTTTGGCATTTTAAATAGGTATTTTTTTATAATTTCTTATTTTCTTCAATCGTATTTTACAACCAATACTTCTTTATTGTTCCTAAACTTAATTTTGGTCAGAAAATGCAAACATTTGGCCCCTGAAATTTATTTAGTCTCAATATTCACAGGGGCCAAAGGTTGGTTTTTTTTGGAAGAAAGCTAATTCTTGTGAGGATTAAACTGAAAAATAACACTGAAATTCCCAACAATATCAATACCATTTGGATATATTATATACAGAACACAACATCGATAAAATTTTAAGTAAACTTTTACTATTGATTTAAAGTGCACATATATTTTATTTAAATGTATTAATAAAAATTTATACTAAAATTAGAAACAAATTATAATCTTTAAACTAGTATTAATTAAACAATATTAGTAAAAATTTCTTCCAAATAGCTTTGATTTTCATTTTGCAGTAGTTGTTTAGCTTCTTCATCTAACTCTAATGAGGTTGATTTCCATTTTTGTCGAATACTGGACATATATGGGTCTGATGCGCACAACAAAATATTAATAAGATGTTCATTAGTACAATATCTGGAAATTTTTCTTGTATTGTGCTCGCGAAAGAATCTGTAGTCTTTGTTCCTTTTTTCTTGCGCTTCTTCTGAAAGATCTCCAATTGGAAGCATATTGTGCTGAATTTTTTGTTCCCCATGGAACAAAATTTTGTGAACTGTGGTTGGCATATGTCTCCAAGAATATTTTTGGTTATAAAGGGTTGCTGTCTCAGTAGCATACTGACCAAATTTTTTTGCATCTATCTTTTTGCTACATGCTATAATTTCTAATATGATTTGGAATCGTCGTATTTAATCATAATCTACTCCAGTTATAGAAGCTGCAGTTTCTGGATCGGAAAAAATCTCCTTGCTGTGTTTCCATCATTAGAATTTCCTTCTCCTTGCTTTGGCTGGTCAATTATAAGGCCTATCTCACGGTATTTTTATTGAATATCTTTTTTTTTGCTTTCTTTTTTTCCAAATTTTCTTTGTTGTTTCTCACTGTTTCGCCTAACGGGCCAAATTCCAAATCGTATCCCAATTTAAGAATATGCTCCATAAAACGAATTCTAGCATGAAGAGGTGACATTCCAAATTCATATGCTTCATTAAAACTATCGTCTTGTGTTGGTGGTTGGCTCAATTGACTTGATGTATTTTGGTATATGGTGCAGCTTGACGAAGACTTTGTTTCGGTTAAAGCTTGTGCAACTTTTCCATCGATCATTGTAAGTGACATTTTAAAGTTAAATTCGATGCAATGGTCATTAAATTCAAATATCACTGGTTGAAGTTCTTTAATTTCATCTCTTATTTTGCCAACTTCTTCAGTTATGACATCTTTAGTTTCTTTTTTGTAAGCAAACTTTATTGGTCTACAAAATTTTGTTGACGAGGGAATTTCATTCTTCCATACATCTATCTCTGCAGCTCTACTAGTTGACGGCTCTGAACCAATATAAGTTTTTGTTAAACGTAATGGAACGAAAGAAATCATGAATAAATTGGCATCTGATGAATTTTCCGCATTACATTGTTTGTATTGTTTCTGGCCAGAGGACCCATCACATCTCCATTTAGAAATTAAAGTCATGCTGCAATTTTTAAACTTCTTTAAATAGTCAGCATCAAATGTCTTTAATAATCGTTCTGCAGTGTGTTGAAGAAGATCCTGCAATTTTATTTCTGCTGAACTCGAAGTTACACTAATAGCAGTTGGTGAAAGTAAGCAATCTTTTTTGGCAGAAACTATATCTCGATATGATGGAAAAATTCCACAATTTTTTTCATTGGTTCGCTTCCGCAACTGTATATTGATTTTTAGTCATTTTCAAATCCAAAAATAGTGCAAATGCTTCTTCTGGAGTAAATTTATTTTCTTCAGTTGGTGTCAGCATACTTTCTAAAATCCTTCTTGTGCGTCTGGGGCTTGCTTCCACTATTTTTTTAATGATAGCAATTTTACTCTTTTTAGTTTTCGATGGTTGAATTTGATGCAGAAATGAATCCTTTATGATGCTACAAGAAACTTCTTCATTGATATGTTTAAGCTTGCGTCTTCGTGATCTTTCAGTACAATTATCAATTGGCTTTGCTGGTCGATCACCTTTTCCAGTTTCCGTGATAGTTACTGATGGATTTTTAAAAATAAGTTTATTTCTTAGCCATTCTTGGTTGCGTGAGTAAAACAATTTCTTGTTTTTGGAACATTGATTGTACCGTTTTCTTAAAATATTTAAAAAGTTTTTTATTGTTAAGTTATGAATTTTAATTTCTTGTTTGTCGCATATTTTGAAGAATGGATTATTCATTATATGTAAAATAATGTCGTTTTCATCTTTTCGTTCAAAATATATATAAATATATAGAACACTATAACTGAATTTAGCCATTGTTTAAAACATAATGAAGAAAAAAAAAAAAAATGAATGCATGGATTAATATACTATTGATCGAAGTTTCAACATGATCTTTTTTACCTCTTTGAAACATAATATAACAGGTACTTGGTTTTACCAGTTATTTCCATTGGTTTTAAATTTATTTGCAATTTTCAGGTATTTAAGTTGAGTAATATTAGATGGCAATAAAATCATTTTTTACCTTTTCCAAATGAATTGCCAGATACCACATAATTTGAGAGTTCTATTGTCATTTTTGTCAAAATTTTGATACACCCTTCTATGTGGACTAGGTCCAAATATGGGCCAACTTCTCCTAATTTTAACAGAATTATTTTTTAGGTCAATAAGAACTCTTGTACAAAATTTCATCAAAATATATGCATAATAGCCACTTTCACATACAAATAACTTCTCAAAAAATATGACGTGCATTTGTACCGAATATCTTACCTTGGGTCAGAAAAATTGCTGTAGCTCAAAAAGTGCAGTCCCGATGCATGGACATGTATATATAGGAATGTAGGAGAGACTACAAAATAGTAAATTTGTGTTTTGACTCAGCTTGACTCACAGGAGTTGTGCTCTATGAAGTAGGAAATTTCCGAGAAATTTGATCTTTTTTAAAAAAAATATTTAAATTGTTCTGAAAACAGTAGAGGTTCAATTTTTTTTTACCAGTAATAGGACATAAGTTAAGTTACAACACAAAATTTATTTCGTCCAAAAATCTTGAAAAACAAAAAAGTTATGATCATTTAAACTTTAAAAACTAACTAAAAATATCATAAATTTACTAAATTCTGAAAAAGCCCATTTTGGACCACCCTGTTCTCAGTGAAATAGAGTTCTAATTTTTTGGCTTCCGAGGTTTACTACTTTCATATGAGTCTAATAACTTTAAAATCGGAGAACAAAAACCAAAAGGAGTTTTGGCCGCTATCTCAAAATATTGACCACAGTGCGCCGTGTATTTGTCATATGACTTGTCACTTTTCCATATGTAAATTCTAAACACGTCGTGTGAACCCTTTCAAACATAACATGTGTATTTTCCATGTGTACAATATATATGACATTTTTCATTTAGAACGTGTTCTATTTTGAAGTGACAAAGCATCTTACATCCTGTAATGCCACCTTGATATTTTGCTATTTTAAATGTTTTGTGGTACCAAAAGCACTAATAGCGTGAGAAAAGCACGACGTTTGCATCTTTGCACCAGCTGTGGTTGGCAATACAAAACTGTGTGGCGGAAAAATTATATAATATAGGTTATGTCAGATGTAATTACACATGTACGTTTGAAAGCAAAAATTATAAACCGTATGTAAAATGCATATTTTGACAAACACTTGAAATTACATATGGGTTATCAAAATGACAAGTCATATGACAAATACACGTCGTGTAAAACCACTTTAAGTTGAAACATTAACTTAAAATAATATTCTTTTATTTTTTATTTATTCATATAGCTAAAAAAATAAAATATTGAAACAAAAATTTTAAAAATTGTTGCTAATCTCTGAAAGTTCCGAAAAATTCCAAAAATAAATGCCAAAAATTCCAAAATTGGAATTTTTGGGTCTTTTGCCCATAAAGTCCACATATGGACTTGAAATACTTTCAGCAATAGTTGAAATACTTGAAATACTTTCAGCAATAGTGTATATATAGCTTTATTACAGCAATATTCGTTTTCCGTTCCCAGCTTTGGGATTTTAGAATATATGTATATGCTAAATTCAAATTTTCATAAAATAGGTCAAATGTTGATTAATTTTACACGAAATTTGGTTTAGATGTACGTTCATTCATATTGTTAGCATTTATAGCATAGACAGATGACAGAGTTAACGTGCATTAACAGTCTTAATTCAAATTAACTCTTGAATTTATACTGAATTTTGCTATTTCAATATGGCAACGTCAACAACCAATCAGAAAATGACAAATTATTTAAAATTTCAATTAGGGAGTATTTTCAGAAAAAGTAATTTTAGCTTTTTTTTCACCAATAGCATAGCTGCCAATCCAACTTTTTGCCTTCTATCCATTTAATAAAATGTAAATTCTAAATAAGTTTGTTTGACAAAAAATGGTAAATGCACATAAATGTCGTCTGTCAGGGTAAAATTTTAATTCAAATTAGTGAGCTTTTAATGCACATTAACTCTGTCGTCTGTCTACAAATTCAACTTTTTATACATATTTTTTTTATTTTTTTAGAACAAGATTGACCGCCATTTTTAGGATTAAATACACAAAAATTCAATAATTTTTCAATTTTTAAATTGAAAATAATCTAGTTTTTAACCAAGAATATATGAGCCTTTGATTTTGAAAGTGGTATAAGTCAGAAATTTTAAATATCCAGTTTATCAGCTATTTCATATCAAATCCTAATAAACTAACATAATCTGAAGTAATTCGCAGTATGTCATGAAAATTAAGTTGATAAATTGAGTTAATTTTTTACAGTTAATGTACATTTTAATAGTGGTTGTTGATACTTACATCAACATAATTTAATTTATTTTTTATTATTATTTAATTATCATTATTAAAATAATACTTAATTGCCGTTTTTAAAGTTCCATTATTGTTGACTAAACATTTTATTTTATGACCTAATAACAATAACCATTATTGTTGACTAAACATTTTATTCTACTTTTATTTTTGTTTTAAGTTCAATTACCTAAACATTTTATTTTATGACCTAATTTTGTATTAAGTTCAGATTTATGTGTTTGAATTGAATTAAACTATTGCCTTCACGTACATTTGGTGACCCCTAGATTTGAAGAGTTTACAGAGTTTCCCCCCACCAGTGGTAAGGAGATTTGCAAATTAAGAAAACACACGCAACAATTTACACGGACAACCAGTCCATATACAACAATTTACAAGGACAACCAGTCAATATCCAACAATTTACAAGGACAGCCAGTCCATATACAACAATTCACAAGGACAGCCAGTCCGTATACAATAATTTACCAGGACACCCAGTCCTAACACAAAAACAGGACGCCTAGTATTGAAATACTTTGTCTATTTTTTTTCCAATCATCTTAAAATAAGGCAATCCAACATTTCAAATTTAGAAGATCTTATGTCTGAGCAGCACGTGAAAGCAACTGAGATAGAAAGAATTAAAACTAACATCAAAAAGTCCCTACATGATCGGCGAACGCTAGACTTCTACAGAAGTAAAAGCGAAGAACTAAAAAGCATTATGACTGGCCTTTGAAAAAAACAAAAAACGCTATTAGCAGAGATAATACACTTGTACAAAACCTGTACAAATCCGTAGGTGTAATGTACAATGAGACAATGGAGTATCTTACGTCTCAGATTGAAAAGTTCAGCGTCAAGCCATTACCAGCAATCAGAAAAGACACATTAGAACTTCCGTCAAGTAATCCATCTGATCATGAAGTATTGTCGCCTCAAGGTAAAAGACTAGCTAGGAGATTAAAAGCTCGAATGACAACCTTAACACGCTTAATAAAAGGGCTATCGTTGGAAGAAGAGGGTCACCCCTCACAATTTTATCAGATTAAGAGTGAAACCATAAAAAAATTGTGGAATCAAAATCAAGAATTTTATGATGAATTGTGGTATCAAGTGGAAGATCCTACAAT
This sequence comes from Phasia obesa, assembly GCA_949628195.1. NCBI lineage: Eukaryota > Metazoa > Arthropoda > Insecta > Diptera > Tachinidae > Phasia > Phasia obesa. The sequence goes on along the minus strand of OX451215.1, from coordinate 117,838,444 downwards.
ACTGGAACTTGATCTGAATGAGTATCATAAGTTGGAGGAAGCTGTCCAACATTATTTGATAGAATTGGCGGTGCTATCAGATCAACACAAACAGCAGCATATAAATGGTAGAGTAAATCGGCAGGAGTACATAGCTCATTACCTCTACCAAAGGTTACAATTCCACAATTTAATGGAGACTGTGTAAAGTGGTGTCAATTTTTTGAAATGTTTACGGAAATGGTTGCTAAGCAACCTCTAACGAACAAAAAATTTGGTACCTCAAATCAAACGTCTCAATAGAAGCCGCAAAACTTATTAGCCATCTAACGCTATCTGAAGAGAACTACAAGACAGCATGGACACTACTTCAGGAGCAGTATGATAACAAAAGAGTCATAGTAGCGACTTTAGTAGACAAGATCCTTAACCAACCCACAGGAACCATGTCTTCTAGCGCTTCAATTAAGACTCTTCATGACGCAACCAAGGAATGTTTGCTGGCGTTAAATAACTTAAATGTTAACACTTCTTCTTGGGATGCTATAATCATACAACTAATGATCAAAAAACTAGATCGTGCTCTCTATATTCGATTTATACAATCACTTACTAAACCAAGAGATGTGCCGACAGTGAAAGAGTTATTCTCCTTTCTTGAGATTCAATTTCAGTCAATGGAGTCACTTGGTTACAAGGAGAAATTAACTAACCATCAAAAGGAAAAGATTAAAGTGTCATCTTTTGCATCTATAGATAATAATAACAATTGCAAACTGTGTACCACAGGAAATCAGCCTATCTATCACTGTAAGAAATTCTTGAACATGACGGAATCAGACAGGTTAAGGTGGGCACAGAAGCAAAGACTTTGTGCTAACTGTCTCAAAGAGGACCACATAACAAAAGTTTGTACCTCCAGTGGATGTAGAAAATGCAACAAGAAGCATAGTTCATTATTACATTTACCACAGAACCAGAAGATATCAGTTCCACATACTCAACCCATAAACAAAAGAGATGAGACGATTACAGTCTCATCTACATCTTTGAAGCCAACAACAGGGCATCATAATTACGTCATGTTAGCCACCGCAAATATAATTATCAAGACTGCAAATGGTATCACAGACGAATTTCGAGCAGGTTTACAAGTAACTGAACGGCTCTGACTGAACGGTTTATCAAGAAGCTATCACTTTCTCCAACGAAAGCGTCGTTATGCATTGATGGTGTGGGAAGCATTAAAAAACGAGCACAGTACCGCGTGAATGTTGAAATGTTCTCTACAAATAATGACTTTTCAACAAACTTAGAAGCGATTGTCCTACCAACTATCATTCCTGCACAACCAAATCTAAAGTTTGAGGTTTCAACTTGGAACATTCCAAGTAACATCTAAAGGGTGTTTTTTATAGAGGTATAGAACTTTAAGTTGGCATTACTTTTCAAGATGGCGACCGATTTAACAGTTGTCAAGTGATTTTTTCTCAGTTTGGTTTGGCAATTCGTCATGAATAGACTCACGCCTGAACAACGCTTGCAAATAGTGCAAAACGAGATTACCGATTTTCATAAGCGAATTTTGTTTAGCGATGAAGCGCAACAAGACGGCGCATCATGTCACACAGCTCCAGCCACAATAGATTTATTGAAAGGCACGTTTGACCGCCTAATTTCACGTTTTGGACCTGTGAATTGGCCTTCAAGATCTTGTGATTTAACACCGCTAGACTACTTTCTGTGGGGCTATGTAAAGTCATTGGTCTAGGCACATAAGCCACAAACGCTTTATCATTTGGAAGACAACATTCGCCGTGTTATTGCCGATAGACGGCCACAAATGTTGGAAAAAGTCATCGAGAATTGGACGTCCAGATTGGCGCAGAATTCTATTTTAGTCTTATGCAGGCTGGGGCAATAAAACTGACTAATGGCGGTCCAACGCTACAAAACACGTTACTTGGCTGGATCGTGGGCGGCCCTGTACGACAAATCGTTTCTCACAGCTCATCACCACCACCTACATGTGGAGTATTTGGTGAGGAGGCTTCACTAGAACAAGCAGACGAGAGGCTATGGAAACTCGATGAAGTAGAACCAAACGAAAGGACCTTGTCCCCAGCAGATGCCCAATTTGAAGCTCATTTTATTCATCATACTCAAACTAACCCAGATGGTCGTTTTGTCGTAAGTCTTCCATTTCGGGAAAACCCAACATCATTGGGTGATTTCATTGCCATGGCATACAACAGATTTGTTAGTTAGGAGCGACGACTCCAAAAGAATGAAAATATCCGAATCCAGTACATGTATGTACATATTCATGAGGGAATATTAGCAGCTTGGACACATGCAAAGGGTAAACCTAGATGACGTAAATCATCCAAGATTTATTATTCCACACCACTGTGTATTAAAACCTGATAGCACAAAAACAAAGCTTCGGTTAGTGTTCGACGCATCAGCAAAAACATCAACTGGATACTCATTAAATGACTTAATGTATACTGGCCCGGTGGTGCAAAGTGAACTATTTTCCATTTTAATTCGTTTTCGAATGCCAAGGTTCGTTTTTACAACAGATATTGAAAAAATGTATAGGCAAATACTAATCAACCCAAAAGACCATCAATACCAACTTATTATGTGGAGGGAAGCTCCATCATCACCACTTGCCTATTACAAACTCAACACACTAACATATGGGACACGTGAAGCACCTTACCTGGCCACAAGATGTCTGCAAAAAATAGCTAATGCAAATTATATCAAGTTTCCGTATAGTTCTCAGATGCTGAAAGACAACGACGGCCCTGGCGGTTCAGACAGCCTCAACGTAGCAGTGGAGACGCAAAAAGAGAATCATCATATTAAAAAAATATGGATTCAGTTTGAAAAAATGGTGGGCAAACCATTCGCTCAAAAATATTCCAACTGGTGACCAAGAGATTAACTTAGATTTCGATAATAACAGTACTAATTCAATAAAAACCTTAGGATTATATTGGTTACCTAAAAGCGATCACTTTTGCGTTAAAGTTAAAATTAAAATTAACCCAACATCAGCAAATCTCGAAACGAACAGTAACTTCTGATCTCGCAAAACTATTTGATCCTCTCGGTCTATTAGCTCCTGTTATTGTTCAGACGAAAATATTTATTCAACACCTTTGGCATCATGAATTAGACTGGGATGAACCATTAAATAATGATCTATGTGTATCTTGAAGCACATTTAGAAAAGATCTAGAAAATCTTAATAATTTTACGATAGCACGACATAGTTTCCAAGGCAAAAATCCTGTAAAAAACACAACTACACGTATTCGCAGACGCATCTGAGAAGGCCTTTGAAGCAGTTGCATATATTCGCGCAATTCTTAAGAATGGACAGGTAATCGTGCGAATCCTCTGTGCCAAATCAAGAGTTGCACCATTAAAGCAGCAGACATTACCTCGACTAGAGCTATGTGCAGTAGTTCTAGCAGCGCAGCTTGCTCACAGACTAAAGATTGACCTGAAGTTTCAAAACCAAGCTACATTTTTATGGACTGATTCAGAAATAATATTATCATGGATTAATGCGATCAAAACACAATCCTGCCGATGTACTATACAGGGGGGGGACTTCGTGCAGTAGATTTGCCAGCATGTAGCTTATGGTTATATGGACCAGTTTTTCTTCATGGAAGAAGGGAGTCATGGCCATCAAAATACGTACCGCAAGAAGGAGCCAATGACCTTGAGAGAAAAGGTGGTTCCTGTTACAGCAACTATGGTATCAAACGACGGTAGTCTTATATACGGAATTCACCACCGAAATTCTTTTACAACTTTACAGAAGGTGTTGGGTTACGTACTCAGATTCATAAATAATGTGAAAACGCACAATGAATTTCGACCAAATCACATTTCGCTGAGCCCTAAAGAACTGGATGATTCGCGGTTTATAATTATTCGAGCAGTTCAGATCTCCGACTTCAAGAAGGAGATATCTGAATTAAAGATAGAAAATCAAGTAGACAAATCCAGCTCAATTAGCAGCTTATCTCCATTCCTAGATGAACATAACATTTTACGGGGCGGAGGAAGATTGGAAGCTTCTAATCTATCATATGATGCAAAACATCCCATACTTCTACCCTATAACGACTCGATTTCAAACCTTATACTCACAATGCTACATGAAAAAAACTATCATTGTGGCCCACAATCATTATTAGCTATGTCCAGACAACAATATTGGATCATCAAGGTAAATGGCAAGAAATATAGTCCAAAAGTGTGTACGATGTACAAGAGCAGAACCTAAATTATTTTTTCAAATAATGGGGGATCTACTAGCAAGCAGGGTCACCCCATCACGCCCATTTATAAAATCTCGTGTTGATTACTGCGGACCGTTTTGGGTTCACTACAAGATAAGGGGTAAAAAACCTCATAAGATTTACATAGCATGGAAGTTGTTACTGAATTGACAACAGATGCATTCATTGGGGACCTCAAAAGATTCCTATCACGCCGAGGGCGATGTGAGATCATATATTCAGACAATGCTACAAACTTCCTTTGTACACGGAATCAACTAGAAGAACTAAATCAAGCGATATTCGACAGTAAGTCAAAAAAAAAATCTTGCAGTCATGCAGTAAGAAGGCATTGAATTCAAATTTATTCCACCTCGAGCCCCTCACTTTGGAGGCTTATGGGAGGCAGCAGTAAAATCCGCTAAGCAACTTTTATTACGAAGTGTTTCAACAGCGTCACTAACGCATGAAGAGCTTGAAACAGTAATCGTCGAAATAGAAGCCATATTAAACTCCCGTCCGCTAACTCGGATGTCACCTAATCCAAATGATCTAATTGCATTGACTCCAGGACACTTCTTAACAGTGCAACCAAATAATTCACTCGCCACGAGATGGAAACTCGTCTCCAAACTTAAACATGAGTTCTGGAAACGCTGGTCAACCGAGTATCTACACCAATTGCAGGAAAGAAAGAAGTGGAAATCATCATCTGAAAACGTGAAAGAAGGACAGATGGTTATTATAAAAGAGGACAATTTACCGGTTATGAGTTGGCCACTTGGAAGAATCCTTCAAACACACGAGGGCAATGATGGCAAGGTTCGGGTAGCAGATGTAAAAACATCGTCAGGAATAAAAAGAAGACATATTCATAGATTATCTCCCCTACTTCACGAAGACGAATTACCTGCAAGTGAACTATCCAACCCTATTCACCAAATACCTGTTGACGAAGAATATACTCCATCCACCAAAAAATCAAGGACTATTACTAACTCAATCGTACTCACCATGATCGTAGCCATACTTATCATTCCAGCTGTTTTGGGCATTCACGTAAAGATAAACAACTTTCACTCTGACCCGGGGCTGTACTTTGAACTTATTGGAAGCTTGAAACTGGCAGCAGTTGAATGGAAACTCGTGGTATACTATGATCTAGCACCTTTCTTGTCCGAGCTAAAGACCTTTCAATCTGGACTAGTCACTTTGCAGCATTTATGTTCATCCATCAGACATCAGTCAACATGCAATATATTGTTAAATAATTTCAATCAGAAATTAAATACTCCTGCTAGGCAGCCACAATACCAAGCAAATGCTCATTACCCTCAGTTAGCTCAACCCACAACCAAACATGTTTCATACGCGGATATGTTAAAATCAAATCATGTTTCAGCACACAAAGCGACACCTACAACCAATTGTACCCCAAATATGCATCCAGAAGCTAAAGAGCAAACACCATCTGGTAACTACAATCGTCTCCAAGCAAGTATCGAGACATTAGTGCATTCGTTAAACAGTTTTATGAGCTCTATGAGCAGCATGATGCAAGAAATGGTTCGCATGCAATCTATGATGTTGCAGGCGGTACTTAACAAACCATGAACTGTTTAAAAATATCTTTCTGGAACGCAAACGGCTTACGCCAACACAAAAATGAACTCGAGTACTTCTTGAAGAACCAACAAATTGATGTCATGATGGTTTCAGAGACTCATTTAACAACAAATAGCTTTTTTAAAATCAATGGCTATATATTATATGACACTAAAGACCCCCGTGGCAGAGCATGTGGTGGTTCAGCAATTCTAATAAAGGCTCGAATTAAACATCATTTACTGTGTGATTTTTGTGAGGACTATCTTCAAGCAACAAACATCTGTATTGAAGAATATCATCAAAACTTTGTTATTTCTTCGATTTATTCACCTCCTAGATTTCAAATATCAGAGAGTCAATATAGCGACTTCTACAAATCACTAGGTCCCTGTTTCATAGCATCAGGCGACTACAACGCTAAACATACGTTTTGGGGACCAAGACTTATTACTCCAAAAGGTCGTGTTTTATTTGACACTATTTCAAAAATGCGTCTGAATGTGATATCAAGCGGACAACCCACATATTGGCCTATGGATCGACAAAAAATACCTGATGTTATTGATTTTGGCGTGACTAAAGGTATTACGAGAGAAATGATTAAGGTTGAAGCGTCACTCGAATTATCCTCAGATCATTCACCCACAATAGTCTATATATGGAACCAGCAAAATATTGTGTCACCAACAACTAGCACAAGCATTAATTGGTTAAAATATAGAAAGTATCTCAGTACTCACTGTTTGGAAAATATACCGCTGAGAAAACCAGAAGACGTGGAACAAAGTCTTATTAATTTTGATCAAATCCTCAAATCAGCTGCCCAACATGCAACAGTAACCCGACAATCAGCTAGATACAATCAAATTTACTTTGAATATGTCGAGCGGCTCTTGGCTGAAATAAGGAAAATTAGAAGAAAGTGGCAAGCACACAGATCTCCTCAACTCAAATCTAGACTTAAAGATTGCACGAAACGGCTAAGACAGCTGCTAGAATCTCGAAGAGTAGCATCTCTGAAAAATTACTTGGAAGACCTCGACGCAACTGCACAATCAGATTATTCATTATGGCGTGCATGTAGAAACCTTAAAAAGCCAGTCGTACGTAAGCCCCCCTTGCGAACTTCTTGTGGAGTCTTGATACCGAAAAAGGTAATTTATTTGTTGATCATTTGAAAAAGGTTTTCACTCCAAATATGTGTACTGATATAGTTGAGTTGCCACCAATAGAGACTAGTGCCGAAGTACACCTAAGATTTGAATTTAGCGATATTGAAAGGGCAATAGCGGATTTAAACACCAAAAAAGCCCCTGGAGTTGATAAAACAAGTAACAAGATGTTAGTTGAGTTGCCCCTTATAGGTCGCAGAATTATTCTGTTTGTTTTTAATGCCATCTTACGTCTTGCGTACTTTCCCACAGAGTGGAAAGTTTCTCTGATTACTATGATTCCTAAACCAGGAAAAGACCACACAAAAGTAGAATCATACAGACCTATAAGCCTTTTATCAAACGTGTCAAAGTTATTTGAGAGAATATTAATAACTAAGCTGAATCCAATTCTTAGCGCGAAAGGATGCATTCCGAACCATCAATTCGGCTTCAGAAAACAACACAGTACGATCCAACAAACACACAGATTAGTAAATGTAATTAAAACGACCTTTGAAGAAAAAAAAAATACTGTTCTGCGCTCTTTATCGACGTTTCTCAAGCATTCGATAAGGTTTGGCACGAAGGCCTAATATTTAAGCTAAAGCTGAACTTGCCCGAAAACTTGTATAAGCTCTTAAAAGATTATTTAACGAATCGCAAGTTTTTACTAAAAGAAGGTGACTTTTTAAGCTCGCCACAGCTCATTGAAGCCGGAGTTCCCCAAGGTAGTATTTTGGGACCAATTTTATATTTACTGTACACATCAGATATGCCAATTAGCACCCTAGTGCATACATCAACTTTTGCAGATGACACAGCTTTTTTAAGTATTCATGAAAGTGCCCAAGAAGCATCAAAACTTTTACAAGACCACATACTCAATTTGGAAAAATGGCTAGAAAAATGGAGAATAAAAGTGAATGAGCAAAAATGTACTCACATAACTTTCACACTGCGTAGGGACTCATGCCCTCCTGTTCGCATAAATAACCAAATGATACCACAGCTTTCAGACGTTAAATATCTGGGTATACATCTTGACCGTCGCCTTACTTGGAAAAGCCACATTGATTTCAAGTTAACACAAATGAAACTAAAAGCAGTACAACTAAATTGGCTTATTGGCAGAAACTCTACCCTGAGCTTAGATTGTAAACTTCTACTGTACAAGTCGATCCTCAAACCAATTTGGTGTTATGGGATTCAGTTACGGGGCACTGCCTCAGCTAGCAATGTAGAAAAAATTCAAAGGCGCCAAAATAAGATACTACGTATGATTTCATCTGCTCCCTGGTATATAAAAAATTCGAACATCCACAAAGACCTAAACATGCCATCAGTTAAAGCAGAAATAGCGAAACATGCAGTCACATATCTAAAGAGGATTGAATCTCATCCAAACCCTTTAGCGCGCAACATGCTGAACGAACCTGGTTACATTCGACTAAAAAGAAGATACTGCTTTTCTTGGCCGTACATTAGAGGGATGACCCGCAAATGATTGCAAAATCCGTGAAACAAACATTATTTTTGTCTAGCACTGGCTGGACTTAAAAAGTATATTTTTATTTTAGACTTAAGATATAAGTAATTATTGTTAGTTCAAAAATATTGAAGATACAATAAACAATTTATGAAAAAAAAAAAAAATAATTTCAATCAAGTAAGAGAAGAGTTGCTGGAAGAGAAAGGACTATTCACCACTAGTAGAGTAAAAAGGGGTGCATTTAACATTGTAGGAAATGTAGCAAGGTCATTGTTTGGAGTACTGGACTCAGACTATGCCAATGAAAAGTCAGACACCATTAAAAGGGCGAAGGTCGAAACAGACTATATCTTCGAATTACATAAAAACCAAACATCAATTATTGATTCCACTATTAATATAATTAAAAAAGACGAACTCAGCACACAAAAACAACTAACAGAAATTGTTGGAAGAATCAATAATGAAGCAAATGCACTTGCTAAGGAATCATCAGAAATCAGCCAAACACAACTAATATCACTTTTTTCCAATCAATTAACATTAACAGCACTGAACTTGCAAAGGGTAGAAAAGGAGATCATCGACGTACTAACGGATGCGCACCATGAAAAAATTAGTCCACTTTTATTATCACCTCATCAGCTAAGGACTGAATTAACCACAATAAAAGCACATCTACCAGTACAACATATGCTTCCAATTGAAGACGATAGTTTGGTTCAACTGTACAAGCTAATGAAGACAAATGGAGTCGTGACTAAAAATGAAGTCCTCTTCGAGATTAGGTTGCCACTGATAGCTCAACAAGTTCTAGAACCCTGAAGATAACTCCGGTCCCAACAATAAGAAATAACACTCTAATAGCCATCAAATCAGATGTACCTTTTCTAGCAGTGAATCCCCACAGAGATGAATGTATTCCATTTACAACCGACGATTTGTCAAGCTGCATTATAGCAAAAGGAAATACATATATATGCCACAACAAACAGATTAGATTTAAAAAGGATACAAATACCTGTGAAGTTAATATCCTCAATAGTTTAAACACAGCCAACTGTAACCTTACCCGGCTGATAGGTAACACAACATGGACGCAATTGAAAAATCCAAATAAACGGATTTTTGCTAACACAACAGAAATAGAAATTTCAGCAGTTTGTGGCACTGAATCCTCTCAACGGCTAATAAGAGGCACTGGGATAATGCAAATAGAACCAAATTGCATAATTAAAAACAACTGTCTCACTATCCAAGGCCACTTTGATGCATCAAATAGCTTGCATACTTCATACGTTCAATTCAGGCACATTGATAAAATTAGCACTCCACAAGAAATTAAAAGAATTTTAAATACCAACAATCAATTTGAATCCCATCTAAATCAACTGAATAACCTGCAAAAACAACTTGATGAGTCAACTATTGTACGATTACCAGAGCTAATCAGTTCCCAAAGCCAACATCACCACGCTGTAAGTTACACTGCACTGTCAATTTATCTAATCATTTTAGTAGCGATGATAGTCAAGCTATACTCAATATATAAGAAAAGAAAAAATCATAAGATCGTTCAACCGACACCGCATCCAGTTCCGTCACTTCGACCTGTTACCATCGACATTGCAGATATCAAACCTAATGAACTTTTGTCACCAGTGACCGGTGGTCAACGCGGGGTAGAATGTTGGTACTTACATCAACTTAATTTTATTTTTTATTATTATTTAATTATCATTATTAAAATAATACTTAATTTCCGTTTTTAAAGTTCCATTATTGTTGACTAAACATTTTATTCTACTTTTATTTTTGTTTTAAGTTCAATTACCTAAACATTTTATTTTATGACCTAATTTTGTATTAAGTTCAATAACCATTGTTGTTGACAATGCAGAAATTATTAACTATAAAAAAGAGTAATTACACAACTTTGGTTTATTTTACCTACTAAGGAATTTAAATCAATTTATTGTAAAACAATTTAGTATATAAGAATGAAAAATAAAGAAAATATGAATCAATCGTTTTAAAGCATTTAAGGTGTTTTATTTGATTCGATTAGCGTTCTTCAGGTTCAAGTGCTTGTATGACCAAATAAGGCAAAAAATTGTTTCAGTTCAGATTTATGTGTTTGAATTGAATTAAACTATCGCCTTCACGTACAGTTGTATAACTCAGTCGGTTCTCAAAGTTTGGCAAAATAATTATTCGTAACTTTGTCAACTTTGCCATGTGTTCAGATAGTCGTTCAGGTATGATTGGTAGTGCGGTAGTCTATCGTCTCAGCGTTGTGGGTTCGATTTGTTCCAAAGTCTCTGGGTATTTTCTGCAGACAACCAAAGAAATCTTCGCAGGTAGGTCTTTTAAAAAAAGGTAATTCTATTAATGTAAAATTGCATTATTTATAGTTAATTGTAGACATTGTAGGGCGAAGAAGTATAATATAATTATTTAAAAAGAAAGGTAGAACAAAAGGCTCACAAAGATTTAATTTCGACGAAACAACTGGGAGAATCAACGACTAAACACCAATGGAGAAGGTGTGTCGGCTAAAAATACAATGGATCAGATTTCTAAAAAATGCTCCATATAAGATATTTTATAAAAATTCTTTGGATGACAACTCCGAATTCAAAGTGATAGACCTTTTTTTTCTAAAAGAGCAAGGCCAAGGATATACGAAAATATTGATTTGCTTCCATTATACATAACCATTAGACCAATAGCAGAAGAACAACGTAAAGATATGTTGCATTTATTACCCTATATCCTACCAATTTTTCATAACTACATTTATATTTCCCTAAATAAATTCTTTATTTACAAGGTAATGAGTTTGAATAAATTGTTAATTTCTAATAAAAATTTTTCCCTTATGGTTAAGTCATTTATAAAGTCATGTAGTTAAATTTGAAAATGGTTGGCACTATTTAATTGTCAAAATATTTTATTCCATTATACAAAATTATTTTTTAATCCTTTAAAATGTAAACCTCTTAATATCTCGAAACAATAAATATATGACTTCAATATCTACTTTTCAATATTTCAATATTGACTTTTAATATTTACCACCTTATATGTATCTTGTTGTTCCTTCTTTCATTGCTAACCGAAGGTTGGCTAAAGGAACAACAACATACATATAAGGTGGTAAATATTAAAAGTAAAAATATTCAACAAGAGGGAAGCTTAAGGTAGTGGTAGACTTCGTTCTCACCAACTGACGATTGATAATTGAATACAAGTTTTCTCGTATTCCTTTATCTGGGTTTGGTTGGTTAAATAGATGATGCTTACAACTAAAACACTGCCCTAAGTAGATTAGATACAAGAGAGACGGACGTCGGTGTCTAGAAAATGTGCATTCCGCTCGTGCTGGTATCTAAAATTATATTTTCCCAATTTTTCTTTAATAATGGGTGATTTTTTTGAGGTTAGGATTTTCATGCATTAGTATTTGACAGATCACGTGAGATTTCAGACATGGTGCCAAAGAGAAAGATGCTCAGTATGCCTTGACATTTCATCATGAATAGACTTACTAACGAGCAACGCTTGCAAATCATTGAATTTTATTACCAAAATCAGTGTTCGGTTCGAAATGTTCAAATGTGACAAATTTTGTTCAGCGATGAGGCTCATTTCTGGTTGAATGGCTACGTAAATAAGCAAAATTGCCGCATTTGGAGTGAAGAGCAACCAGAAGCCGTTCAAGAACTGCCCATGCATCCCGAAAAATGCACTGTTTGGTGTGGTTTGTACGCTGGTGGAATCATTGGACCGTATTTTTTCAAAGATGCTGTTGGACGCAACGTTACGGTGAATGGCGATCGCTATCGTTCGATGCTAACAAACTTTTTGTTGCCAAAAATGGAACAACTGAACTTGGTTGACATGTGGTTTCAACAAGATGGCGCTACATGCCACACAGCTCGCGATTCTATGGCCATTTTGAGGGAAAACTTCGGAGAACAATTCATCTCAAGAAATGGACCGGTAAGTTGGCCACCAAGATCATGCGATTTGACGCCTTTAGACTATTTTTTGTGGGGCTACGTCAAGTCTAAAGTCTACAGAAATAAGCCAGCAACTATTCCAGCTTTGGAAGACAACATTTCCGAAGAAATTCGGGCTATTCCGGCCGAAATGCTCGAAAAAGTTGCCCAAAATTGGACTTTCCGAATGGACCACCTAAGACGCAGCCGCGGTCAACATTTAAATGAAATTATCTTCAAAAAGTAAATGTCATGGACCAATCTAACGTTTCAAATAAAGAACCGATGAGATTTTGCAAATTTTATGCGTTTTTTTTTAAAAAAAAGTTCTCAAGCTCTTAAAAAATCACTCGTTATTATCACCTAATTTGTAATTCAATTAATTCTTTCTTAGAGAGAATAAAAACAAACTTAAGCTTGATTATAAAATTTCATTGTATGTAATACATAAACAGTTCGACTAATAATAATTAAAATTTCCAAAATTGTTTAAAATATTTTGAAAAATCAAATATTTTAATTGTAGATGCTCATAACTCGCTCATTTTAAAACATAATTTATATAAATATAAGTATTATGTATACCTACAGATGAAATTTTGAAGTCAAGCTTAAGTTCATTTTATTCTCTCTAAGAAAGAATAAATTCAATTATAAATTAGGTGATCATATTAAAGAAAAATTGGGAAAATTTAATTTTCAGACACCAGCAGAGCGGAATGCACTTTTCGTATCTGTCTACTGATGACGGACGTAGCTGTCTAGAAAATGTGCATTCCGCCCTGCTGGTGTCTAAAAATTAAATTTTCCCAATTTTTCTTCTAAAACGTGATGGACGCAAGATTTACAACATCCTGCCTAGCACACCTTCCAAACTCTTTTATTGTAATGTTTCTGGTCATAAAAATTGCCCATTTGCAGATGTACTCTGCTGATTCTATTTCACCTTTATAAAAAGTTTCGCAGTTTTCTTCGTTATAATTTGAAGATTTATATATATATATATATATATATATATATATAAATATTTTTTTTTTTTCTGGTTTCATTATTTCAAAATAATTACGTATGTTCACAGCCAAAATAAAAACACAAATGGTACAAAAATTCGAGACAGAATATAAAAAAACTTCTGATGCTTTCACTTTTACACATTGATTTTATTAATGCATAGCTTTTTTATAAAGACATTGCTAAAAGAGCTAAAAGCTTGGTATTCCATATTTTAGTACTTTGGAAGAAATAAATAAAAAAAATCATTAGGTAGATGCAAAAAAAAAATAGAATTTAGAATTGTTTTAGCTACTTTGACCCAAGAATACAGGATAAGCGTTAAAAATTGCAAATGGCTCTTCATTATGGTCAAAGGTTGCGATAAAGTACTAAAAATTATCAGAAATCTTCGCAACTGCTCTGAAATCGCCCCCTAGAGGGGTGAAATGAAAAACCAACCATTTTTCTTCGTAAAAATTTTCGCGGAGAATACCTTACTATCATCTCCTCTCCCTGACGCGGCTGCAAAAAATTGCGTGTAAATAAAATTTCCATGACCGTTTGACCTAAGGATTCCCAGGGATAAGAGAAATATGTGAAATATGAAATACAAATATTTTCTCAGAATATGCATGCAGATTCCCATATAATATTTCATATCGAGAAGAACGATAGTGAACTCTTTAATTTGTAACGCAAAACGATATACATATTTTTAAATTTAGAGTATTTTTAATGCGAAAAATATTTTTGTTTCTCGTTACAACACATGACTATATGGGATCTATTATTTTTTATTTTCGTTGACACAATGTAGTTTGTGAAATATTATTAGAACTTCCTGTTATTCCTCGCCCTATTCCCAAGTTCTTGATATTCAACAATGAAATCTGTTTACAATACGAAACTTACGAAAAATGTTGGCGTCACTTTGATAACGTAAAGGTAATTCATCTTTTCGAAACCTTTTTCTCGCACTTCTACCTTATTGTCATGTTTCCACGACAAATCGAAGCACTTGCTTCGCTCTCTGAATCATGATTGCGGATCATACCGTTTACACGACGCATACGTGCGTCGTTTTGTTTGGATTTTAAAATTTATTGAACTATTTTGTGTTTTTACCACTTAATATACTTTTGTTTGTGTTTTATTTATCAATTTTAAGTTGTATTTTAATTATTTGCTTATTTACTTATATATAAATAAACATTTTATGTAAGCAAAGAGAGCTAGTTCAGATAAACTTGCGATAAAAATTAGAAAAGAGACAAATTATTCATGCTTCGTAAGTAGATTCAAACTGAATCATTTCAAAACAAAGCGCTTCGCTCTCAAAATTTTATATGGCGAAGCACGTTGATTCAAACATGATTGGAGTGTGAAGCACGAATGAAAGAGCGAAGCATGAATATTTTGCTACGTGGAAACGACCTATAAAGTATACTTATAATAACGAAAAAATACTTATCACTCTGATAAAACCCTAACTTTAGCTATTGGCAATTAAAATAATGGGCCTAAGGCTATTAATTCAGATTTTAATCTCTTGTTTGTTTTCTAATAGGTTGTTGTTGTCAAAATGCATTTTATAATTATTCCAATTTTGGATATGTTGTTGCTAGTGTAAATTAAAACGAATTTTATTAGAAGATTTTTATTTTTGTTAATTTAAGCTTTGATATTTTATTAAAATTTTAAATTTTAAGATTTGCTGTATTTAAAAACGATTTGCAATGTTTTCACGTTCGCAAATGATGCAACAAATTGTAAGCAGGTGAAACCTTTTTGCAAAAGAATTTGAATAGGTTATACAGTTATTCAAAATCAACCTAATAGGTTTAAGCTTAATGAGTGTAAGCATATGCGCTTCTCTCAGAATTCGATTTCCATTCTATGGACCCATCGGTGAACCTATTTTTTAAATTTCGTGTTTATTATTTATTTATCAAAAACCACAAGATTTAATAAACAAGCAAAGAGTTATTAAAAACTTCAAATTTACTTTGGTGAAGGGCATATAAAAATCGGCACAGCCGAATATAGCATTCTTAGGCGTTTTGTTTAAAATAAGTTTTTTTATTGAAGATAATATTTTACACATTTTCAGCTCTTGGATATTATGCGAGAAGCTATCGAAAAGATAAGCTATCGGACATGATCTAACCTTGTTCTTTTTTTACCCGTTAGGTTTATTATTTTCCAGCTGGTGTCGATATTTTCCATGTAAGTAGCTATGATATAAAACTGTCAGTGGTATTCCCGGATAGGGACATGTGAGCGGAATACGATATATTATATGCGGGGTGAACAGTTTTTATGGCTCCAGGATATATGTCGGTGCCTGAGCTGGTGTCTACTTGTGGGCTACGGACATTCAGAGGACATATAGGCTTTAAAAACCTATATGTCCTCTTCATGGATTAAAAATCTGGGGTTTTTTACGGCAAAAATAGATGGGAATCACAATGAACCAATAGTACTAGTACACTATCTCCTCCGCTAGCCTTATCTAAGCTAAACTTGCTACTACTTTTAATATAAATTTGATAAAAAGTAATATTTTTTATTTATTTTTTAATGCTTTAGATATATGCGCCCAAACGATATTTATGTGCATGCCGAAATTCAAGGAGCTTCAAGTATCGTTGTTCGAAATCCAACTGACGATCATGTTCCTCCCAAAACTTTGCTGGAAGCTGGTACCATGGCTATTTCATACAGTGTTGCATGGGATGCCAAAGTAGCCATGAATGCTTACTGGGTACGAAGTGACCAAGTAAGCAAAACTGCTCCTACGGGTGAATATTTGGGTACCGGTAGCTTCATGATTCGCGGAAAAAAGAATTTTTTACCATCATGCCATTTGATCATGGGTCTTAGTTTACTATTTAAACTTGAAGACGGTTTTATTGATAGGCATCGAGGAGAACGAAAAGTGCGAAGTTTTGAAGAAAACCAAGAATTCCAAGTCGAAAATCAACTACAAACAATAACTTTGGGAAACGAAAATCTATACGATATTGCAGAATTAGAACCAGACAATGGCAAAAATCAAAATAAAGACGACGAGATAAAGAATGATACCTTTTCTGAATTTCCAGATACACAGGTTAAAGTTGATCATGACACTGAGCGGATAACACTTAAAAAAATGTTAACATCCAAAGAGCAAAGTGATGTTGGTAATATGTCGGTAAATCAGGAGGAGTCAACCATTATTCAAGCAGCTCTACCTCGCAAGAAGCAAAAACAAAATGCTAAGAAACGAAAGGAAGAAAAGGATCGCAAATTGCAAAAAAAGCTGAATCCTATACACGAGGGGCACCAATCGGGGGAAGATAGTCAAAATAAAAACAACTCTCAGGCTGTTAAACGTGGTCAAAAGGGCAAACTAAAAAAAATTAAAGCCAAATATAGGGATCAAGACGAAGAAGAGCGCCAACTGCGTATGCAAATTCTGAAATCTGCTGGCAAAATCAGTGAAAGTACAGCTGATTCAACCGTAGACAAGGAAAATTCTGTAATAAAAAATAATAAACTGAATATTTCAAACAAACAGAAACAAATACATCATGGGGACTTAGAGGATGTGGATGATGTTCCCACAGGCGCTGATGTGGAAATGATTGATTCTTTAACTGGCCAACCATTCGATCAAGATGAACTGTTATTTGCAATTCCCGTAGTTGCGCCTTACCAGGCTCTTCAAAATTACAAGTAAGTATTATTTTATAATTTAACAAAGCTCATGTCAGACTAGCAAATAATAAGTATAATAGAATTGGAATCTTTTCTATTCGATCACTTATTATATACTAGCTGTGCCCGCCACTTCGTATTGAGGAGTATTTTGGCAATCTAGCCAACTTTTTTTATTTTATATTGGCTCCAAAAAGTTATTCAGTGGTTTTGAATCAACGAAACTTAGCAGAAATATATCTCATGGTCATGGGCTGTTAAAGTTTGAAAATAGGAAAAATTGGACCAATGAGAAATAAGTTCACCTTAGAAGAACTATTCCTACCTCTGAAAAATGCAAATTTTTTTTTATTTCCCGTACTTTTGTTTAGCAATTGCAACTTTAAGCTCAAAGAATGTTCAAAAACTTAAAGTTGGACGCAGAAGATTATAAAATGACATTTTCAAAATATCCCACTTTTAAAAATAAAAGGTGCGTAGCCGTGTTTAAAATATACCAGTTTTAAACCGAAAATGTTAGTACCTTTAAACCGGAAATTGCGTACTTTCACAGCTTTTCTTCAATTTCTCTTGGAAATGAGATATTTTTGGGGGAAAAAAGTATGCTATATTGGAATCAGGATGCGAAGGTACCTGCTTACAAAATTTTTTTAAAATCCATCCAGTAGTTTCTACGTGATGCGAACGCAAAAGAAAAGCAGACAGACAGACGGAAATGAGTTACTACTTTGTTATATGTATAGATTATAACAATTAATTTATTTAAAACAACTTGTCCTTTGCAATAAGATAATGATGGGTTATTCTTCACTTGCTTTTTGCACGGCTTTGTATGTTTTTTTATGTTTTGTAACTCTTGTCAGAGAACACACAATTTCTTTTAGCATACTTGAGGTCTTTTTTTTACCAAAAGTTTGTAATTATGTTTGAGCAGTATGCATCAATAATTTAGTATCGAACTGATTTCTCAAGATTTCTTTTAGTTAATTCAACGAAGATGGCTTTTGTAATTGTTCTAAAGACAGGAATTGTCACTGTTCTTCCAGCCATGTGGCATGCATGGTTAAAAATCAGTCCATTTTTCTTTACGCGAAGTCAATATAATTTGAAATTCTTTAAACAGTCCTTTACTGTTGATATATTACCATCTTCTTTGTGCTACATTTTGAAATGTCGCACAATTTCTTAACTAAAAATTGCAATTTTTCTTCAACGGTCTTAGCATTAGATTAGATCAATAAATTGAAAATTATTTAAAACAGGTAAATTTTAGCTCCATTCATAACGTCATTTAGAATGCAACTGCCCAGGTATATACATAAGTAAAACCTGCTATGGGGTTGGGTGAAAATTACTCTTTTTTGTACAGATAATAACAGTGTTAGATATAATGATTAAAATGAAAAACATCTACGTTTAATTATTAAGTACCAAAACATTTTATGAATATAAAAAGGTTTCTTACTCGTATGTACCTACGCAAGATGTGAAAAAACAGAAAAACGTAAAATTTTCAAAAAAAATCGCCAAAAAATGGCAAAAAAAAAGCGCAACTTGTTTTTACAGTCTAAAAGTAGGGATCTCGAAATTTTTATCATAAAAATTTAAAATACATTTTTCTAAAAATTATTATATCTTCTTTCACAGAAAAAAAATCATTATTCGTTTAGCTACAAAAGAATATGTTCAAAAACCGTAAAAAGTCAATAAAAAAGTATGCAATTTACTCAACATTCCTGATTTTAACACTGTCCCAAAACGTCAAATCTCAATTCACTATAAATTTCATCAAAGTCTATCGATCTGCGTACTTAAATATTTGCATTTCTTAAATTTAATTTAGATTGCCAAATACCCCTCTGTGCTTCGTCAGCGTCCTAGCATTATTTTTTTCGATTTTGCTTGGAAAGCAATCCACACCATAATGTACTTTATATAAAGGTTCTCATCCTTACTAAAATAACTGCCGCCTTAAACTATGCAGATCGGTTATCGCCTGAGTTATGGTTTATGTATTTACTTATATTTATATAAAGGCCTCATCCTTACTAAAAAAACTACGTACTTTCACTGCTTTTTCTCCACTTTCTCTTGGAAATAAGATATTATTGCGGAAAATATCCTATATTGGAATAAGGATACTGAGGTGCCTCAACACAAAAGTTTGTTAAAATCCATCCAGTAGTTTTTACGTGATGCGAACAGACAGACAGACAGATGTATAGATATTTTTTTTTTTTTTTTTTTTTATTTCGGACCAGCACTCAGGGGATGACCCCTACTCATGCAAAGCATTGTGCCAGAACTAGGAAATTAGGTTATGGGAAGGAGGATAGAGGGAGTAATGTTTGTGGACATTCGATTTGAATTTTCCAACATTGTAGTTGACAGGAAAGACCTCTGTAGGAAGATGATTCCACAAGCGAACTGTACGGCTAAAAAATGAATTTTCTCTGTAATGCATTGTGCGATTCACTGGCCAATCGACCACAAATGGATGGGCTCTTAATGAAAAGCGTGTTGTGCGCGAAAACGTGCGGATATCGGGAACTAGTTCCCTAATCTCATCAGAGCACATTCCATTGTAGTAGCGATAAAACAGCGAAACACAACCCACATTGCGTCGATGTTCAAGAGAGTCAATAGAGTTGGATACCCTACTGTCACCTATGAGCTTCTTCGCCCTCTCCTGCACGCGGTCAAGTAGTTCCAAAATAGACTTTGGAGCACCGGCCCATACATGAGAGTTGTATTCCATTTTTGGCCGGATGTAAGTGGTATAAATAGTAAGGAGATCGGATGGGGTGAAATATGTTTTACACCGTTTGAGAAAACCGAGACACTTGAAAGCTTCTTTTGAGACTTGAAAAATGTGCTTAGTCCATCGAACGTCACACTGAATTTTCATGCCAAGAACATCAAGAGCTTCTGATTCCTTAATACTTATACCACCCATAATTACAGATGTAGCACCATTATCGGCCGAACGCCGGTGCGTTAGCATACAACATTGAGTCTTACGAGCGTTAAAGTCGACTCTATTTGCCCGGCCCCAATTAGATATTGTTACGAGATCGTGATTGAGCGTATCATTCATGTTTTGCCGCTTGGCAAAACATTAATTTAATTTTTGCGTTTTTTTTTTTGGAAATGCGAAACTAATAAAGTCTATATCAAAAGAAACCTAAATTTTAGTTTAAAAAATAATTGAATATTTAAATTTATTAGTTAAACTATTTATTAACATACAGATGTTTTATTCTCTCTAAGTTAAAATAATTTTTTTTTACAGATTTGTTTTGTAACGATTTATGTATATTAAAGAAAAAATATGAAAAATTTTATTTTAGACACTAGCAGAATATAATGCATTTTCTGCATCACTACATCCTTTTCTTCAACATTATTCGCATCTTTCCTACATTTGGGTGATTTTTAGTTGTAAAGATAATCCATTTAACCAACCAAACTCAGAATACGAGAAAATTGTAATCAGTAATTTATCATCAATTGGCGGGTACAAAGTCTACCACAATATTGCTGGCAAAGTATTGAGTAATGGGTACCGAGTACTCGATACTCGAATATTTTTTGGGTACTCAATACACAAAAGTAGTTAATCGATACTTTTACGGTAGTAGTTTTAGAAATAAATTTATAAAAATATTTTAAAACTATAACGATAAATTTTCTCTGCTAGAATGTAAGAGTACTATTGAGTACCCAATTGAAAAGTATGTAAGAGTACTATTGAGTACCCAATTGAAAAGTATCGAGTAATTGAAAGTAGTAGAAATTGGCAGCACTATACCACAACCGCCCTTTCCAAAAAAGTATTAAATTAGGTTGACTCATAGAAGAGCCCTGTCGTTGTTATTTTTTTTCTTTATTACTTAAATTACAGTAAAGAGTCGTAAAGTAGCTCTGGGTCGGGGAACACGTGCGTGCGTCATTGTCATTATCGCTTAAAGTCAATCAGGCCGTCCTTGTTGCTCGGCCTTCCAATGGTTTGCGTCTCGTTCTCACAATGGCTAATTGGCGTCCTCGAATAGCTGTACTACGGTACTTTTATTGGTGGTTGTTTAATCAGCCACGTGTAGTCGTTTGGTTATCGTTTATAACCTATAAATTTTAATTTCAATAAGTCGGACATTGGTGGAGCACCATTTTAAAAACTCAACTGGAAGAGCACCATAAAACTCTCATTGATTTTACCTAGCTGAATTTGGAGTCTCACTTCCTATACGAAGGTATAGGTCGCTCTGCAGATTTTGGAGGAAGCTAAGGCAATCACACCCTGGCGGTTTGGTTTCGTACCTTTGCCATTTACCAATTTTTTTTTTTGCACCGAATCCAAAAAAAAAATTACAGTCAATTAAAGTAATAATACCGTTGAAAAAAATTTTTGTTTGTTTGTTTTATTTTTGTTCACAAACTATTGGTATTTTTGTTTTTGCGAGCTTAAATAAACGCCTTCGTTATATTCAACGTGCAGCACTGATTGTTAATTTGTTAAAAAGTTACTTAACTGGTCGTAACTTTATACTAAAAGGAGATTTTTTAAGCTCGCCTCAACCAATTAATGCTGTAGTTCCCCAAGGAAGTATTCTAGGACCCGTGTTATATTTGCTGTATACATTTGATATGCCAATTCGCAATCGAGTTCATACATCAACATTTGCTAATGACACCGCCTTTCCAAGCATTTATGAAAGCCCCCAAGTAACATCGCAATTTTATATTTGAAATTTTGGTTAAAAATTAACAAACAAAAATTAATATTAATTAATATTAATGATATATGTATGTAAAGGGTGTTTTTTATAGAGGTATAGAACTTTAAGTTGGCATTACTTTTCAAGGTGGCGACCGATTTAACAGCTGTCAAGTGATTTACTCTCAGTTTGGTTTAGCAATTCATCATGAATAGACTCACTCCTGAACAATGCTTGCAAATAGTGCAAATAGTGCAGTTTCACGTTTTGGACCTGTGAATTGGACTACATCCGCACCAGCACGTGCTTTTAAACGCTCCACTTTAAACAAATTTTATTAAAATAAATCAACAAATTGTCTATTAATGTTGCCAGTTAAGTACTATTTACGGACAGCTATAAATAAAGCTATATTATAGAAAGCATTAACCTTAAGCTTAGCTCATGTTTAACTTTAATTAATCACGGATATAATCAATCAAATCATACCTTAGGGCGTTATTATTTATCCTTTATAAGCTTAGAAAACTAATCAACAAGAAAAAATCTATTTAAAATTAACCGAGGATTTTAACATTGCCAATATGACTACACGCCAAACTGCAAAGAGAAATGCATCCAGGGCTGATATCGACGGCATTGATCATCACTCTCTGCTTAATTTGTACTCACAGACATATGGAAATGGCTAGACAAAAAATTTTGTCTAAACAAAATATATATGTTGATGACCAGATTGCAAAATTTGAAAGCTATTTGAAAGAAGGTGAGGAGCCGGTTTTATCTGAAATGAAATTTCGTGAATGCTCTACAGGTCATACCGTGTGACATATTAAAATAAAATTCAGTATGTGTCTTTGGTATATGGAGATAAAATGCTGTATAAATTTTGGGCATAATCGGGAAAAAATTTAACAATTAAGGAAAATTATAATATTGCGCTTTATAACGTTTAAGCTTAAAGAGTAATCAATAAATTGATACAGTTCATTAAAGTTGGCACATATTCTTCTCACTGGATCAGCATAAGCATAATTCATACGAAAATATTTAATTGCCAGAGGATAAAAGTAACGTGTCGGCCGGTGTGGAACATTAAATGATATACTTCTTAGAATGAAATCAAAGTGTATATCGCCATTAAGAATACTTAACAAAAACGTAACGTTTAGCATAGTCCTTCGGATTTTAAGTGAAGACAACTTAATTAGCGATAGTCTTTGATGATAAGGAGGCAATTTTAATGTTGGATTCCATCTTAAGCTTCGTAGGCTAAATAGCAAAAACTGTTTTTGAATAGACTCAATATGATCACTATGAACAATATACAACGGATCCCAAACAACTGAACCATATTCAAGAATAAGTCTAACTAAGGATGTGTATAAAAGCTTGGTTACATATTTGCCCATCTTTTAACAAAAGCAAGAAAAAAAGAAGCCTCTCGCCTTATTGACCATCATATTAATGTGTGGAGTAAAACTAAGCTTAATGTCAAGCATTATACCCAAATCCAGGATGGAAAAAACTAATTCCAAAGGTTTTTTGTTAAATATCATGTGCTTGCATTTGTTAGTGTTTATTTCCATTGGGTTTACATTGCACCAAGTATAAAAGTTATCAATATCATGTTGTAGGTAAACACGATCCGAATCTTTATTGTATGTAAGAAAAATTTTTGCATCATCAGCAAACATAAGAATGTTACAATATTTTATAACATTTCGCATATCATTTATAAATAAAAAGAACAGGACTGGACCAAGATGGCTGCCTTGCGGAACTCCAAAAAAACATTTAAAGGTTTAGATATGTGGATTTTAAAAAGTACATTTTGTTTTCTATCATTTAGATATGATTTAAACCAATTTAGACTATTTGCAGAAAAGCCAAGCATTTATAGCTTATTAAGGAGAAGTTTGAGAAAGCTTTGCTGAAATCCGTATAAATAGCATCAGTTATGTTGTTGAAAAAGTAGTTTTTATATTTTATTTTATAACATTTGGCATATCATTTATAATTAAAAAGAACAGGACTGGACCAAGATGGCTGCCTTGCGGAACTCCAAAAAACATTTAAAGGTTTAGATATGTGGTTTTTAAAAAGTACATTTTGTTTTCTATCATTTAGATATGATTTAATCCAATTTAGACTATTTGCAGAAAAGCCAAGCATTTATAGCTTATTAAGGAGAAGTTTGTGAAAGCTTTGCTGAAATCTGTATAAATAGCATCAGTTAAGAAATAGATCATATTTCCCATATGGTTCCCATATGAATTTTTTAAATAAGAGGTTGAGTGGAAAAACACTCAACCAAATAGTATATAAGCAGAACAGTTTTGTTAAACTAAGAAAAAGCAGAAAAGAAAAGACAAACTAAGTAGCTCTAACTGCGGAACACTAAGTAAATAAAAATAAAGTCTGAAATTAAATATCCAATCTTTAATTATCAGACTGCGTTTAAATATTACATGGCGATCCTGCCAAATGTGCACTTTAGGGCCTGTAAGCGTTAACTGCTCGAGGCAAAAGATTTTTTTGCGTTTGCATTATGTCCATGAATGGTCCAAGGCCATTGACCATGGCGGTATACAAAAACCAACAGAAAAAGTAAAAGTTTGCGAAAAAACAGCAATATTGAAGGTTACCTATGCCAAAAGAAGAGGGGTACACCAACAAACAAAAATGAGAGAAAAAAGTACTTCTAATAATGCTTGTACTAGCATTCATTAATAAAAAAAATTGCTGTAAAAGCAATTACCAAAAACTGTACCATTCTTAAAGTAAAACTTATCGTGGAAGCAGGCAAATTGAAAGAAGTGAAAGAAGCTGTTAGCAAATTCATAAACAGTTACATTGAAGCAAATGTACAGGAAAATTCCATACTCTACTACAAACCAAGGCAAAATATCAATTCTTTCCAAGGAACTAACAATAATTTTGGTAGAAAAAATATTTTTTCAAGAAATAACAATACGAACAAAAATAACTTTAACAACAATAGTTACAATAATAATAATTACAGAAACGGTAATAGATACAATAATAATTCTAATAATAATAGAGGATACAAACGTAACATAAAAGCAACACACTCACAAGAAAACGACTCGGAAAACTCCGAAGTTCCCCTAGGATAAATTCAATAGGTAATAAAGTATATAACCTAAACCTCAACTTATGTTTTTGCATAATTATACAAACTAAAATCAACAATAACATAATAACACTACTAGTAGATACAGGTGCAGGTATATCTATACATATAATAAAATAGTAAATCATTTCCGTCTGTCTGCTTTTCATTTGTGTTCGCATCACGTAAAAACTACTACATGGATTTTAATAAAATTTTGTGAGATGGTACTCTTTTATCTTTATTCCAATATAGGATACTTTTTTCCGCAAATATATCTTATTTTCAAGAAAAAGTGGAAAAAAGCAGTGAAAGTACGCAATATAACCGATTATTAATTAAATCTCCACAATTGCCAACAGATTTTCGTCCAATAAGTATAGTTAATATATAAGTTATTTAATTTATTTAAATTTTGGTAATACGGCTGGTAAACTTATTTCTTCATTTCTTATGGGACGTAGTCAGTTTATAGAGGCTTGAACTCTATAGTTCCTTATTCAGAACGAAAATTTACACACTGTAAAACAAATTAAAATATATCATTTACAACATTTGTAAATATATTGGATGTATTTTGTATTGCATCAACGGATTTTTTAAATCTGTCGATATGGTGATGGCGTTTTGAGGGAATTCCCAGGCCAGGCCGAAAATATTTTATGCGGAGGTATTTAACAATTGTCGGTTTATAAAAGTGAGTAGTTTAAGACAACCATTTGATTATTTCGAAAAACGTAAGCATTTAATAAGTAAGATGTATGAATTTGATGAAAGTAAACCTTTGTTAAATAAATCAGAGAACGTTGATGGGGACATAGTTACTATTCTTATTGAAAAAATTTATGGATGAAAATTTGTCCTTGAACGATATCATTATTAAACACACAAAACTAGGATTACTCGTAATAAAATTCAGCATTTGCGTAATTATAAAAATTATGATAGTCATCATCATTTTAACTCTATGCAAACACAAAACTTCAACAAACCTGGTAACGAAAATGATCAATCCAAACTTCTTTATAACCATAACATAAAAAACCTGGTTCGTTCCAAACACTTATATCGCATATGAGTGTTGACTCTAACCCAAATTCACAAAGGTCTCATAATTCTAGATATACTATGGAAGTTGATATTTTACAGGAAACAGAAAAAATTAATTCCGATGAAGAGGCAACATTTTTTAGAACTGCCTCAAAACTTAAATAGGTAAACAAAATTTCAAATACCTAATAGACACTTGCCCCAGTGCGTAGAAAAACCAAACACATTTTTCCTCTTTGAAAAACAGAACCTATTTTTTCTTCTTTGAAAAAGAGAACCTATTTATATAAAAACACTTAACGGTTTCAACGAAGTAAAACATTATATTGTTACTCCAATGCCTTCGCAATTCTCAATTACAGGTACCCTTTACATTGAAAATAGTTGATTTTAAAAATGAGGAACATGATGCTATAATAGGTCGGAATTTGTTAGTCCCTTTTAAAGCCCAAATAAACCTTGACCAAAATTATTTACAAATCTTCGGAAATAAAATATATTTTGAAGGAAATGCTTACCCAGCCAATAGAAAATAAAGACATACAAAGAACTCCGGATAAATGACTTAAGTCAAAAAGAACAAAACTCTATTAAGAGACTACTGAATGAATTTAGGGATTTATTTTTTGTAGAAGGAGACACTTTATCCGCAATAACCGAAATCTGTCATAGTTACTACAACAGGGGGCTAATTCCGGGACTCGTGATCGAAAGAAATTCGTATCGAAATTAATTTCGATAGTGCTAGTTTTTCTGATTATGGCACTCGTTACCTTGCGAATCGATTTTTTAATAAAGTGTTGTAAAAGATAAAAAAAGCCTTAACCAACACTACAAATATGTAAACAAAAAACATATGCTTACAAAGAAAATTAAATAATTTATCAAAAGAATTGCGAATTTGTTTTATAATTTTGAAAGTTTTTCCTTTTTTAATCGCGGTCATGGACGTAAATTTATTTTTTTATTCTTCGTCATCAGAGTCTGAGAGTGAGTGTGATATAAATGCAATTAGAAGGAGAATCCGAGTAACAAGTGATCCATTGGGCTTGCCAAACAATGAGTAAGTATACATCACCTTGATTTGTAAAAATTACGTGTAAAAATTTATTTTTATAGGTTTAAGAAACGTTTTAGAGTTTCCAAGGAAGCATTTAACTATATTCTTGAGGAGATAGAATTTGCTGGACATTTGACAGCTGCCGTACCACCAAAAATACAATTGGCCACCACTTTATTGCTTTTGGCTTCCGGAGGCTTTCAAAATACTGTCGGCAACGATTTTATTATTGGTATAAGTCAAAGCGCACTTTTGAAAATAGGTTTAAGAGTTCTGGATGAACTGGAAATGAAACTGTGTCCAAAATTTATAAATTTCAGTACCGATAGTTGGGAGGAAACAAAAGAATTTTTTAATGAAGAAGTACTAATGTACATGCATATACACACCTATGATAATGACTAACTACTTCTTTTTTTAGTCATTGGCTGCGTAGATGGAACTCATTTTGGCTTACAAAAACCACCAAATGAGCATATGTTAGTATAATTAAGTATAATTAATAATAACTATCGTAAATAAACCAATAATGATTTATTTACAGATTTGTGATCACAAGTATGTAATTTTAGCAATAAAAATTGCAGCGCACTACTTAATTTATGTATAAAATTTAAAGTGCCCAATTATGAGGATGTCCAGCAAACAAATATTGATGAAGCGGCTGTAAACTTTGGCACTGAAACGGACATACAAATAACTAAAATAGGAAAGCAAATAAGAGATAATATTAAAAATTCTTTGTTTCCAAACTAAATGTTGTACTCTCAATTTATAAAAGTTCCTATTTATAGAAAATAAAACAAAAAAATTAAAATAATAATTTAAAACTAATTCATTTATAATTATTGTATATTTTATTTACGAACAAAAAACAGAAAGGTAAACTTCAATACGAAAAAAACAAAAATCATTTCTTAATAAATTAACACTTAAAAGAAATATGCTAAACTCCAATGTCAGTAATTCATACTAATTTTTGTTTAGCTGCTCCAATTCTTTTGTTCGTATATTTAACTCCATCCTCTTAATGTCCATATTAATTTGGTGAAACTCCGTAGCCATTTCCATTTCCATTTTCTTTTCTTTAATTTTTATTATTTTATCCAGTCTTTTTAAAACTTCATTGTGGTAAGTTTCCGTTGCACATATATTTTTTTTAACAAAATTGTTTTTGTTTCCCTCGGCTCTTTTTTTGAAGATGAGGAATCGCAGTGCACTGCTACAGTCTTTTTGCTCAAATGTATCCATTAGCTTTTCGATTAAATCATCACTTTCTTCACATGAAACTGTGGTGTTGTCATCTATTTCTTTGATTTTGGGATCCGAATGTCCGGACCTCCTGTAAACCAGCAACAGCAACATCAAGGCCTGCTGCCTCCAAAATTTGTTCATCAGCAACACTTAGCGGTTTTTCGTCAAAGGGCCTCCTCCAGTTTTCTTGATTGAAGATTTATTGTAAGAAAGCTTTTTCTTAACCATTTGCTTTTGATCAGAATACACCTACCAAAAATTACAAAAGTCTTTATCTGCAGCATGTTAATGTTGAAAACAATTAATAATTTACCTTGCGCCAAGTTTTTACATCTTTTAGCGGTGGACCGGAGGCATTTAATTTATTAGTTAAAGTTTCCCAAAGTCTGTTAGCAGTAGCTTTTCCTTGGCATGTATTTGGTAAAACGCCTTTGGCCAAATTGCTGTGCTCAGACATAAACTCAGCAAGAATTTGTATTTGTTTGAAATTTATTTTTGTTATATTCGACCTAATAATTAATATTAATTACTTAATTTGCATAAAACTTATTAAAGATTTAACTTACATTTTCTTGTTGTTTGCGTGTACCGAAATAAATAAAATGTGATTAATTTTAAAAAAACTGTTGTGGCACTTGTAAAGCGTTCAAACAAGAATAACTATTTTTTACTTTTTAACAAAAACTATAAACCGTTAAGTTACTCGTTAGAGTTTGTGTAAAAACTCCTTTACAAAGGTGCAAAAAAAGGGAGTAATACAAAAAAGTACGAAAATCTATACGCATAATTAATTAATATAACATATAAGATCTTAAATAAACACTTGTTATCCAACGAACTATTCAAAAATAAAATTTCGACACCAAATTTGGTATCGAATAAAACTCGCACGATTACATTCGATCGTACACTCGCTATCGAGTGCCATCACGCGAGTGCGAGAATCCCAAAATTATAAAAAATCGCAACTTCGAGTAAATTTCGCACGGTATCGACTGCGAGAATTAGCCCCTAGATAAACCTTTGTATTCGAAAATTTATCGATATCCATAAGTTCAAGAAAGTCAAATCCAAAGACAAATACATGCTTCGACAAAATATTATAAGGGAAAGTTATTCTCCTTATAATAGCTTCTTATGGGTCGTACCGAAAAAGCCTGATAATTCGGGAATAAAAAATTGGAGAAATATTATTGACTATAGAAAGCTTAATGAAAATACAGTCGATGATATATTTCCCATGCCAAACCTAAATGGCATTCTGGATAAATTGGGAAAATCCCAATAGTTTACAACATTAGTTCTTGCCAAAGGTTTCCACCAAATTTTGGTAAAAAAAAGATGATCGCAAGATCAACCCCTTTCGGACACTACGAATTTATTCGTATTCCCTTGGGCTTGAAAAACGCGCCATCAACCTTTCAAAGGCTGATGAATTCAATTCTTCTTAAGCAAATTAGTAAAATATGTGTTGTCTATATGGACGACATATTGGTTTTTAGCACGTCCCTAAAAGAACATATAAATTCTTTAGAATCAATTTTCAAGGCCATAAGAAAAGTCAAATTTAAAATTCAGATTGATAAATACGACTTTCTAAAGAAAGAAACGCAATTTCTAGTTCATGTACTGACTAATAAAGGCATTAAACCAAATCCCGAGCAAATTAAAATAATACAAAATCTGTATCTTCCTCAAACGACCAAAAACATCCAATCATTCCTGGGAATGACAGGTTTCTACAGGAAATTTATTAAAGATTACGCGAAATTTAACAAAAGCACTTAGAAAAAATGAACATATTTGATCCTAATTATATTTTAGCTTTTGAGAAATTAAACGGATAAATAAAATTCATCAATCGAATAATCCATCGTTGTTTTATTGCAACTTAAAATGCTATACCCCTATATTTTAGCTTTTGAGAAATTAAACGGATAAATAAAATTCGTCAATCGAATAATCCATCGTTGTTTTATTGCAACTTAAAATGCTATACCCATATAAAAAACACCCTTTAAATAGAGTAACATATTTTTTTAAATACTTTTGATTCTTAAATAGATGAGATCTCTGTTTTAAAAGCTAGATGCATTAAACATATTGTTACGAAAAGAAGAATTTATTCATTATAAGCTCTGAACAACAACAACATTAATGGCTTATTTTCTTACAATGATGGAAGAAAGAAACGCCTCATACAAAAATTCGCATTTACGCATACACACACACACAGATTAAATAAACACTCTTCTGTTAAATACACAGCCACATACATAAATACAAGCATAAACAAATAAACAGCCACACACACAGGTATAAAGAAATAAATAGCCACAAATACAGGTATAAAGAAATAACCAATCACACAAACAGAAAACAAGAGCAATAACAATCGAACCTGCCAGATATGTCTGGAATAGAACATTTTGGTGCTTTTAATCACCTATATATAAGCGAATCGTGCTGGCGAGTGGTATGGCAGTATTAATTTAAAAGTCAAAGAGTTAAGTTGTAAAATTTTAAGAGTGTTTAACAGTTTGCTGTATTTTTGAACAGTGGTATTAATAAATAAAGTGACTTACAGTAAAAGTAATAACAGTGTGTATTTATTTTACATTTGAAAAGAACCCAACGTAAAGTAAAAACGTAACAATTGGTGACAGAAGTGAAATTGTAAAATAAAATAACTTAAAAAAAAAAAAATAATAAAAATGAAATTTGAAGATCTTAAAGTGGAGCAGCTGAAAAAGGAGTTGAGTAAGCTGGATTTGCCAACAGCAGGTAACAAAACAGAACTGCAGAAGAGGCTCATAGATGAATTCAAGCGTCGTGGCATGGACATTGGCGCATATGAGTTTGATGAAGAGATGACAGAGGTATGTAGCCGTGAAACAACAACAGCAAGTAGCATGGACCTCAATACGATGTTTGCCGCTATGATGGAGAAAATGGGAGAAAACTCTAGAATGCTTCTAGAAAATGTAAACGGAAAGCTAGTCGAAGTACAAGAAGCTTCTAGAGCAAACAGCGAAAAACTGTTAGCTGAAGTAAGAGATGAAGTATAAGAAGCTTCTAGAGCAAACAGCGAAAAACTGTTAGCTGAAGTACAAGAAGTTTCTAGAGCAAACAGCGAAAAACTGTTAGCTGAAGTAAGAGATGAAGTACAAGAAGCTTCTAGAGCAAACAGCGAAAAACTGTTAGCTGAAGTACAAGAAGTTTCTAGAACAAACAGCGAGAAACTACTGAAAACAGTAAATGAGAAACTGGAGAAAAATCAACAACTTCTAGCTGAGATTCAAGAAGTTTCTAGAGCGAATAATGAGAAACTTTTGGGACAAGTCAACGAAAACCTTCTACAAATTTCTGAAACTATTAATAAGCGAGTAGACGACGTAGAAGTCAAGTTCGACGAAAAAATCTCTGCCGTGGAAGTGCAACTGTCCGGTTTAAACAGAAAAGTGAATCTTCTAGAAACTAGTGGCGTCGAAGTACAGGTAAAGGATGTCGATGTAAAGCTGCAGGAGCTCGAAAACAAAATTATGAGCCTGGAAATAAGAGAAGGTCCAGCACGAGTAGTGACTGAAAACACAAATAGGATAAAAGCTCCCAGTTTCGACGGCACCATACCCTTCAACGTCTTCAAATTTCAGTTTGAGACAGTGGCCAGTAAAAATCTATGGAGCAATGAAGAGAAAACGATTAAACTGATTCTGGCACTTAAAGGATCTGCAGCAGAAGTCCTCGAAAGCCTACCAACTAGCTGCAGAAATAATTATGAGGACATAATGGTGGCGTTACAGCGGAAATATGGCGGCGATCATAAAAAGGAGCAGTATAGAATGGAGCTACGCGGCAGGCTGCAGAGAGCAAATGAGACGCTTCAGGATTTCGCCATGGAGATAGAGCGCTTGGTGCAGCTAATATACCCAGGGGAAAACCATCCACTTCTAGAACAGTTCAAGGTGGAGGCATTTGTCAATGGTATTCGTGACCCAGATATTAAGCACGCAGTTTGCGCTAAGCAAAACACATCCTTTGCTGAAACCATTGCTTACGCTCTGGCTCAAGAAACAGCAAAAGTCATTTGAGGCCGCAGTCATACAAAGTGCGAAAAGTTGAAGTTGCTGCTGAAGATGAAAAAACAACAATGGACGACATAAAGCAAGTACTTGAGTCGGTAAAGAAAGTCTTAGATGAAAAACAAGGTAAGACAAACGCTGTGCTTTAATTGCGGCAAAGTCGGCCATTTTCAACGAAACTGTAAGGCAGCAAGAAAACGAGCCAGATCTGTTTCGCCGCCAAGAAATAATAAACGTGCGACTCATGGAACATCTCGAGAGTCGTTAAACTAAAGAGAGCTAGCACTACGGGGCATGAGCTAGCTCCCACAACCGAGGGCCCCACAATCTCCATATCTGTGATGCAGCAGCAAAACAGCAATCTTACTGCAAGCGGGTATATCAACGGAGAAAAGCGTATTCTGACAATAGACACAGGAGCGTCGCAGTCTATAATAAGGCCCGATTTAGTAAAGGGAAAAGTGGAACAATTGAATTATGTAACCCTGCGCACCGCTACCGGAGAATTTGCTACTTTCTATGGTAAGGCCAAAGTCAGATTAACTATAGCCAACATGAGTGTGGACCATGTGTTCATTGTTGCCGATATCGTGGACGAAGTTATTATTGGCGCAGATTTTATGATCATGCATGGAGTCGATCTGCGCATGGGGCAACAAATAATGATCTGGCGAAACGTCGAAATACCCCTTGATATTGGATATGTGAGTAAATCTGCAGTAAGGAAGTTGGTTGCTGTAGCATCCCAGAAATTACCACCTCAGGCAGAAACTGTGATATGGGCACGTATGGAGGAAGATTGTGAGGACAACCGGTTGTGGGTGGTAGAACCATCAGGAATTAAGAGTGAGACAATAACAGCAAAAGCCCTCGTGAAAACCTCTAAGAATGGAAAAATTCCTGTGAGAGTGTTAAATCTATCCAACAGTGAAAAAGTAATTGGTAAAAACTCTCAGATAGCTCAATGTACACCAGCAGAGGCCATAATTAATTGCGAGAGAGACTCAGAGCCTGAAAAACTGTCAACTAAAGAGCGCGAAATACTAGCAGAACACGTGGGGAAATGGGTAGCAGAGCTGGAGCCACCTGACAGAAACAAAGCCAAGCAGCTGCTACGAAAGTACACCTCTGTCTTCGCCCTAAAAGATAAAAGCCAAGAATCGATGACACCTTGGACACTCTAGCAGGAACCAAGTGGTTTTCTACGCTAGATTTACAGAGCGGTTACTGGCAAGTCGAGATAGCAGACAAAGATAAAGAAAAAACTGCTTTTAGTGCTCTCGATGGTTTATGGCAGTTTAATGTTATGCCATTTGGTCTCTGCAACGCTCCAGCCACCTTCGAGCGTTTAATGGAACGAGTGTTGAAGGGACTCAATTGGAAGTCATGCCTGGTGTATCTGGATGACATAATTGTCATGGGAAAGACCTTCGATGAACACCTAAGGAATATGGAAGAAGTCTTCAGGCGTATATCAGCGGCTGGACTGAAGCTCAGTGTTAAGAAATGTGCATTGTTTCAGAAGGAAGTCAAATATTTGGGGCATCGTGTAACAGCAGAGGGCATATCAACCGATGATGATAAAATACGGGCAGTAAAGGACTGGCCTCGTCCTCAAAATCTTCACGAGTTACGAAGTTTCTTGGGACTCTGCACATACTACAGACGATTTGTGCCAAATTTTGCTAGTGTCGCTGCGAGTCTACATGAGCTAACCAAAAAGTCGCGACCTTACCAGTGGAGTGAAGCAGCCGAGTAAGCATTCCAGAAGCTCAAGGAATTATTGTGTGTGGCACCTATCCTGGCATATCCAGTAGCTGGGCAAAAATTCGTGCTAGACACTGATGCAAGCGGATATGGAATAGGAGGCGTGCTGTCGCAAGTGGTAGATGGGACAGAAAAGGTTATAGGCTACTACAGCAGAGTACTTTCGAAGCCTGAAAGAAACTATTGCGTAACGCGACGAGAGCTTCTAACAGCATTGGAGTGCAAAAACACTACCACAAGTATTTGTATGGCCAACATTTTACGTTGAGGACAGATCATGCCGCACTCAGGTGGTTGCTGCAATTCAAGAGCCCTGAAGGACAGCTTGCACGCTGGATAGAGCGTCTTCAGAGCTATGACTTTAGTATTGAGCACAGAAAAGGAGGCAAGCATAACAACGCAGACGCCCTTTCTAGGCGGCCATGTGATCTGGGGTGTAAGCATTGCACAAAGGCGGAGAGAAAAGAAATTGTTATTGATGTTCGGCTTACACATATAGAATCTAGTGAAGACTGGCCGACTGCACAAAGAAACGATCCCATATTGGCAAAAGTTATAGCGGCTAAAGAGGAAGACAGAAGACCGACGCGAAGTGAGATCTCACCAGAAAGTCCACTGGCGAAGGCATATTGGGCCCAGTGGAACAGTCTCAGGTTGAAGGATGGCTGCTTATGTCGCACCTGGGAAAGCACAGACGGTAAAACTGTGATAGACTTAATCGTCGTGCCATCCTCCAAGAAACAATTCCACAATGGTCCTAGCGGAGGTCACCTCGGGGTAACGAAGACGCTGGAAAAGATAAAACAACGGTTCTATTGGGTCGGCTGTCAACAAGCCGTAGCAGAGTGGATAGCCAATTGCCAGGAGTGCATTGCAGCAAAGGGTCCAGTACGAAGGAGTCGGGGGCAGCTTAAATTAAATTAAATTGACGACATATGCGTAAAAGGATCAGCTAGAGCATAATTTGTATTAAACAATTTAACAAAAAGAGGTCTGTAATGACGAGTATTGCGACACGGAACATTAAATTGTTTATTACTCAGCAGAATATTACCATTTATAAGGTTCAACATAAAACAAACATTTAGCATAGTGCGAAAGCTTTTTAGTGTAGCTAGTTTTATTAACGCAAGTCTGCGTTAATATTCGAGGATTCCAATGAAGATCAAGTAAACAGAAGAGCAAAAACTGTTTTTGCACCGACTCAATATATTGGCAATAAATATTGTAATAAGGATCCCATACGATTGATCCATATTCCAAAACAGGTCTAACCAGTGAAACGTTGCTTGCCCACCTCTTTATAAGTGCAAAAACACCTCGAGTCTTGTTGACAGTCATATTGATATGTGTAACGAAGTTTAATTTAGAATCAAGTAAAATTCCAAGATCCAAGAAAGTGTCGACTAAATCCAGCTGATATCCTCCCAATGAGTAGTTAACAGCTATACAACTATTTATAAAAAATCCCACACATTTACATTTTTTTATGATTACCTCCATTAAATTATTTTTGCACCATAAAAAGAATTCAAGCATGATCAACATATTGCTTGAAGCTATAAACAAATTTTACATCATCAGCATACATAAAAATGTGGGAAAAGTTGATAACTTTGGAAGATCATTTATAAACATCAAAAAAAGAAGAGGTCCGAGATGACTACCTTGCAGAACACCGGATGGAACATCAATTTCCTTAGACGTACTCCTGTTGAGTCGAATATTTTTCTTTCTACAGGTTAAATAACACATTAGCCAGTTTAAACTACTACGGAATACACCTATCAAATCTATTTTTATTAGAAAATAAATAATTTATGATTGACTTTACCAAATCTTTACAAAAATAAGTATATACAGTATCGGTTTGTTTTCTTTGCAAAAATCCAAAATTTACTAGAGTTGAAAGAGGAAGAACGTTGGTCGTTGTCGAGCATCCCATTCTAAAACCATGTTGGCTAGGTGATATAATTGTTGAAATTTGATTACAAAGATAATCAGCAACAGTTTTTCAAACATTTTCATATTATTACATCTGCTCCCTGGTATATAAAAAATTCGAACATCCACAAAGACCTAAACATGCCATCAGTTAGAGCGGAAATAGCGAAACATGCAGTCACATATCTAAAGAAGCTTGAATCTCATCCAAACCCTTTGGCGCGTAACATGCTGAACGAACCTGGTTACATTCGACTAAAAAGACGAGATACTGCTTTTCTTGGCCGTACATTAGAGGGATGACCCGCAAATAATTTCAAAATCCGTGAAACAAACATTATTTTTGTCTAGCACTGGCTGGAGTTAAAAAGAATATTTTATTTCACACTTAAGATACGAGTAATTATTGTTAGTTCAAAAATATTGAAGATACAATAAATAAATTATGAAAAAAAAAATTTCGGCAATGTCAGACTTATTGCCAGATTTATGTAGAGGTATGATATACGAGTCTCTCCAAAACAAATAAATATATCCATGTCTAATCGAAGAATTAAACAATAATATTAAAGGATCAACTAATGATTCTGCACAACGAATTAAAATGCAACTTGCCACACCATCAGGACAATGGTTAAATGTAATTTTCAATACCTTCAAGCCATTAAGTATATCCTTACTATTTAAAGTAGGACAATAAATAACACGATTTGAGGCTAGTGGATAGGGACATATGTATATTGGTTTCATCATATTGGCTATTAGCATAAGTACTGGCGAAAAAATCAGCAAACATATTACAGATAACATCATCATCGCTTTATTCTTTGTTATACAGTTTTATTATTGTCGGATGTTTTTCAGTTTTTTTTAGTTTTGAAAGCTGCTTAGAATTCCAAGGTGGACCACTTGGGGTGTGAACAATTCTTCTAGGAACACATATTTCAAAAAACAAATAAATAGAAGGTAGTTATCATCAAATCTAAATCTGAATTACTGTTTATAGAATTAGTTAAAATACCATTACAACAAGTATTCTTTAAATGCTCATTTTATGCGTTATAATTTCTTCGTTTGAAGCAGAACACTTTTTCTGTTTTGTAAGATGTTGGGTTAGAACTAACGGCATAAATGAAGTAATCAGAATAGTAGGATGATATCGATCTTCAGGTAAACTAATAGGATCCGAGCGTGTTATTGAGCAATTATCAGAACAGTTAACAAACACCAAGTCTAGCAATTTTCAAAAGGCGTTGTATATATTATTCATTTGGTAAAGACTAAACGAAAAAATATCCTTTATAAATTCATCATAGCAGTTTTTATTTTGTACTGGAATCAAATAGGCACAATCACATGTTCCCAAGAAATAGACGGTAAATTAAAAACACCAAAAACATAAATAGAATCTGTGGAATGTACACGTGAAGTAACAGATACAATGGTTTGGCATATAAGGAAACATCAGAATCAGGAGGAATATATGAACAGGTGAAATTTTTATTTTTTAGCTATACTACGATAGCAACAAATTCAATAATCGAAACTTCAACCGGTATTAGTTCAGATGAAAAAAGACAAGAAACAGCTATCAATACACCACCACCTCTTCTTCCATTTCGATTGTATCTATAAATTTGGTACTTACCACAAAGTAACTCAGAATTAAAAACATTATCGTTTAGCCAGATTTCAGTAAGTAAAATAACGTGATAAGAAAAATCATAAATCATAACAAGCAAGACAAGGACAATTTTTTATTTAATCCGCGTACATTTTTATATGTTATATTAAGTTGACTGTTAAAGCAACTCAGTTTTTTGATTGTGGAAAACTACGTGAAGACAGTTGGAAACGTTGTTAATTCTAGTATTCTTCTTAAATATATGTATATTCACGGACAAAACTGCTAGTTGGCCAAAAATTGGGATCAACAATTTGGTTAAAGAGATCAAAAGATTCACCAAGCTTAAAAAACGTTATGCTCCTGGGTTGAGAATATAAAAATTTTTGTATCGTAATATTAGCTTCAGCTTAGATTTAAATAATATTCTATGTCATTAACGGTTGTAGCAGATGCAAAACGAGACACAGATATATATTTCCTTGGTGGTAGAACACTTAATTCCTAGATAGGCCAGGTTCAAAAGATATTATTTCTGGAGATAATAGCTTGAGCCAACGAGATATGACTGTCAGAACTAAAATTGTTCGTTTGATTAGTAGTTGAAGTATTTTCAGGTTGATTATATAAAAAATTACTATGAATTACAGATTCAATATTGCTTTTAGTTATATTTTTAGATGATTTACGATGTTTAGGTGATGATTCAGGAATTTTAAGTTTATTTGTTTAAATTATTCAAATAAATTACCATAAGAAACAAGCTCATTAGACAAAAGTAACATTTTATTTTGTATATTGCTAAATATATTCTTCGTGCTTTGGAAAAAGCGATAAAATTCAACACCATAATTTTGGCAATAATTGCAACACCAATGTAGACCGTTAGTGTTACGAAGGGCTTTAGCGACTAACGTTTTTAGTCCACTACATTTCAAATGGCAAAGACCAAGACATAACCAACAAGTTATCATTCTTTCATCATCACTAGACACCTAACAGTTTTTATTTAAACATTTAATTCTGCTTTCACTCATCTTTATTTAATATGTATAAATGGATATTATAATACTTTTTATAGGATATTGCGTATTTAAAATTCTGGCAACACGGAAAATTTAATATTTAGATGACGTTGATCATGAATGTTCTAGCAGATTCACAAACCAGTCAGCTTTAAAATTAAAAGTACGATAAGCAATTATGTATAATAAAATGTATAAACTTCTGGTCACAGTTGTAAAAATATGGTTTAAGTATTTCTTTTATATGAGAAAAAACAAATTTTGCTGTATTTATTATTAACACCAAGTTTTATTTAATAACAATAATAAAAATATGTGTTGACTTTAATGTCAGTAGAAATACACGATGTAAAATAACAATTTAATACAAAACACTACTATAAAATTCTTAAACACTGTAAAAATTATAATTGTACAGAGAACAGAAAAAAACGCGTCCGGACAAATGTATTAGGGCCGTACAGTGAATTTAAAAAACAAAAATTTTCTAATAAATTTATTACTTATACTATTATTTCGTATTAATTAGATCATCATAAAAACTTTTAATATTATAATAACTACGCTAATAGATAAACCATACACTTATAATACGAAAAGAAAATGGAAAATATCACAATTTATTGATATTTTAATTGAAATTTAAATCCTGGTAATATTATAATTTTGTAAGATTCCAATAATAATTGCTCACTTATGCTGTCTAAACTCTTCAGTTTTAAAAAACCTTTAATTTCATTGCTCAAACTGTTTGATTGTTCATCTACATCAATTGTAAGCGAACTTATTGTGTTTAATTGCTGTTTTAAGTTTTTTCGATTGTTTTGTAAATGCAGCATACACTTACTGCCATATCGTTGAGGGAGCTTTTTATGTTCATCATCAGTCCAACGGCTTTACGCTTTACTTTGGAATATATGAGGCCACTTAATCTCAGCGGTAAACCATGTACACATGTTTTTAAAGTATGTACCTACAATTCATATACTTACATATAGTATATAGAGTAATGAAAAACATAATAATAAAAAAAAGAAGAAAAAAATAGAACATAAACCACAATTAAATCCCAAATTGTAGACGTGGAAGCAACTATTACTCACTAGAGTTGTGCATAATAGTTCATTTCGCTGAATCGTTCAGATCGTACAGCGAGATTTATTGAACTAGGTCGTTCGTTACGGTCTTAGTTTTTTATTTTTATTTATAATCTGAGATATCTGTTACACCGC
This sequence comes from Phasia obesa, assembly GCA_949628195.1. NCBI lineage: Eukaryota > Metazoa > Arthropoda > Insecta > Diptera > Tachinidae > Phasia > Phasia obesa. Next base: position 117,798,316 of record OX451215.1, on the reverse strand, counting down.
AAAATAAGTGTAGAGGAACCACATAAGCGCTCAGGACCCGTCCAGTATCTAAACTGCCAAGAATATGGTCATACGAGGGCCTATTGTAAGTTGCAATCGGTTTGTGTCGTGTGTGGCGAGCTACATTGTTTCACTCAATAAGTCACCCTTTAATTTTAAAATTAAAGCCATATTCGCGATAATTGAATCACTGTTGGAATAGCTTTTAAATTTTAGTAATTGTTGTTATCGCGGCCATGGGAATACACTTTCTATAAAAATATAGGGCGTCATATAAATGCAAATCACGTCACTAACGGATCACCCTTTAATTTTTCGGTTTAGTTTTTATACTTGTTTATATATCTAACAAAATTGTAATTACTGTGTGTAGATTGTAAATGTCTGCCCTCTACAGTTCAAGAAATATAGACATGCGCGAAACATACGGCACTTTCGGAACACCCTATAAGTTTTAGTATTCGTTGCTATAGCGGCCATAGCAATACACCATCTGGGGAAAATTCAAAAGTCTGCCAATTATGGTTCAAAACTTAGGCCATATATATGCAAATCGCGTCACTATCGAAACACCCTTTAATTTTTGGTTTATTTTTTTTCTTGTTTATAAAACTTAAATGTCTGCCTCCTACAGCTCAAGAAATAAAGACGTTAACGCAAATAACACGTGACTTTCTGAACACGCTATAAGTTTTAGTATTCGTTGCTATATCGGCCTAAGTTATACATATGTGAAAATTTCAAGAGTCTACCTATTATGGTAGGCCATATACACGCAAAGCACGTCACTATCGGAACACCATTTAATTTTAAGGTTTAATTTTATATACTTGTTTATAAAGCGAACATAGAGTTAACTATTGTATGAACATTTTTGTGGTTGTATAGCTCAAGAAATAAAGACATAATGGCAAATGACACGTCATTTTCGGAACACCCTATAAGTTTTAGTATTTGTTGCAATAGTGGCCATGTTATACTCCTCCTGTGAAAGTTTCAAGAGTATACCTATATGGTATACTCTTGAACCATATAGGTATACGTATATGGTATAAACTTATTTTATTTAATACTAATTTAATACTGCTTATATTATATAATACTAAGGACCTTCGCGGACGAGCATGTGGTGGATCGGCAATACTTATGAACACCCGAATAAAACATTATTTACTGTGTGATTTTTGTAAGTATTACCTTCAAGCAAGAATTTCATAAAAACATAGTTATTTCTCAATTTATTCACCTCCTAAATTTCAAGCGATCAAGAGCGATTTCTTTAAATCACTAGGTCCCTGTTTCATAGCATCAGGCGACTACAACGCTAAACATACATTTTGAGGATCACGATTAATAATTAATAATAATTAATTTCAAAGATGCGTCTGAATGTGATCTCGAGTGGCCTACTGATCGACAAAAAATACTGGAAGTTATTTATTTTGCGGTTTTTACGGGTATTTCAGAAATTATCAAAGCTGAAGCATCACTAGAATTATCCGCAGATAATACCCACTAATGTGTATATCTACATCAAACCAGCAAAATATCGTATCACCAACAACCAGCACAAGCATAAATTGGTTGAAATATAGAAAATATCTCAGTACGCATTGTTCGCAAAACATCCCGCTAAGAACATCAGAAGACGTAGTGGAGTGTCTTATTGGTTTTAATCGAAACATCAAATTTATTGCCCAACACGCAATAGTAACCCGGCAAATAGACAGATGCAATCACATTTATTCTGCAGATGTCGAACGGCTCTTGACTGAAAAAAGAAAATTCGGGAAGAGTGGCAAACACATAGATCTCCTCAACTGAAAACTTGACTAGACACACTAGAATCTCGAAGAGTAGCATGTCTGAAAAATTACCTGGAAGATCTGGACCCAATTCCACAACCACATTATTCATTATAGCGTGCATGTAGAAACCTTAAAAGACCAGTTTGAGCGCGAAAGGATGTTTTCCGAACCATCAATTTGGCTTCAGAAAACAACATAGTAACATCCATCAAACTCACAGATTAGTAAATGTAATTAAAAATACCTTTGAAGAAAAAAAATACTGTTCTGCACTTTTTATCGACGTTTCTCAAGCTTCTTGTTGAGTATGGCACGAAGGCCTACTCAACAAGTTAAAGCTGAACTTGCCCAAAAACTTCTATAAGTTCGGAACTAGGGGTCACCAAAAAATGTGAATAATAAGTATTGATCAATTCAAACACTTGAATTGGAACTGTACTAATTGGTTTTTTATTTTGTTTTACTTTCAAGCACAAGTGCAAAATAAAGTTGAAAGCAATGAATTGAAATCAACACTCAATTTTTATTTTTGTGACTAAGAAAGTATTTGAATTTTCTTGCGATACTTATACTAAATTAATAAACAAAAATTAATGTCTGCATAAAATTAAAATTTATGAGAAATTGACCAATCAAAACAAAATTGTAATTAATGCAACTTTAGCAATTTATTAAACGAAATTGTAATTAATGCAATTTTAGCAATTTAATATTTTTATTAATATTTTGCTTTGCTTGGACAAATTCAATAATAGTTCTATTCGATTCATTATAATATTAGGTGTGTTCTAACATTCTCCCCCACGTTAAACAGATGTTCAACAGATTTATGTTGTCCTGGGTGAGTCGACCAGGAGATACCACGTCGGCTAAACATATAAGACGAACCTAAGTGGTTGCTGACGTGGTCTTGGAGTAGGTTTCAAATCATTGAGTGGTGGTTCCACCGATTGCATTTTGATGGTTTCTTCAGTAGCTTCAACAGGCCTTGATGTGTTTAGTTTTTGCCTGTTTCTGCACATTTTATTTCGAAGAAAAATAGTAGTCAATGATATCAAGCTTAGACAAAGTGCAAGGTAGCCAATCGTATGGTTAGGCTGTTGATGGGATTTGAATTTATTGGGCAGGTCCAGTATGTGTTGTTCCCTTAGCGATCCTTGTAAAGTTAATAGTTCCTTGATGTTATTGTCATATAAACTATCGACGTTTGTTGATTGATTATTGCTTATAGATGGTGCAATAATCTTTTGCGTGGATAAATCGGCAACCGTGCCGAGGCTAGTGTATGATGAATTTATTGTGCTTAAGATAGTTTGTCGTCCGTTCATAGTGACGGATTCATGTTTCAGTATACATTCCGGATCCATCGAAAGCAGACTCCTTTTAACGAAAGGTGAGAAATTTCTCTATTACAGACGAATGTGGCCCGAAATGGTGATGATGTGGTTTATATCCACTGATTTCCCTTGTTAAGTGGTATCCATTTAGTTGTAGTCTTTTCCAGAGTACAAGTTGGTGTCGTTTTGTTGTTGTATAAATTGGTTTCACACTTGCAAATTTCTGAACCATAATTGTAGCGAGTCTGAACGTTTGTACACAAAAATATGTCTTGCAAGCCTTTAGGTATGTCCTCGTAAGAAAAATATACTGTTTTTGGGATACTATTATGCCCATGAAATCAGCACATGGTTTAATGGCTACCATGGTGTGATTCATCATGTTAGGTACGGGAAACAGCTGGAACATCTTAAATTGTTCAATTTCCACTAAAGGTAGAATTATTTTAAATACTGCATGTTCGGGTGTGAGTCTACCTTGAACCTTCATTAGTTTGAATAATTGTAGTAATTCGTCTTTTCCGGAGATACGAAGGGTTACTGATGTTGGTGCATGGAGTTTAATTTGATTAATTTCTTTTTGCAATTGTTCTGAAGTCAGTAGTAATGGGCTGATTTTTCCTTGATGAGTATCCATGAGAGTATCAAGAATTGAGGACTGTATTGTGCGTATGTTATTTGTAACTAGGTTCAATTCCAAAAATCCACTATTAAATAATTGGGTGAGCTGTATCTGGAACAACACATTATTGTTTTGCGCTTTGCTTGTGATAAGGCTTCAATTTTTTGCTCTAATTGTTCAAATCTTGCCTTAGCTGTCAATTGAGTTTTTCTTTTAATATTAACTGTTGAATCAACAATTGAGCATTCTTGAGCAAAGTTAATAAATGCGACTCATTTTCCTTTACCTTTTGTATCGCATCGGATATCTGGTTAGCATATTCAGAGTCCAATATGCCAAATAATGAGTTAGCAATATTTCCAACTATATTCAAGGCACCTCTTTTACTTCGTGGCAGTCGATTTTCCAACTGTAAATCATTTTCCATGTGTTCCAAATGCCTTATGATACTGAGGCATGATTCATTCAATTTTATCATTCTGCAAAGGTTTTGTAGGGATTTCGTGCCATTGATCAAAATTGATGTTTCAGACCAGTATTCATTTAAATCATAGTATACAAGAATGTTCCAGGCAGTGCTTGAAAGTATTGCGGTGTCTATTTCTTCAAAATGAATTCCTAATTTTATTCCAAATTTTTGGTTTTTTACCGGATTTCCAAATGACAATGGTAACAGCAAAAGTATTGTAATTAAGGCTAGAGTGAGATGGGTTGAGCCCTTTTCCTTTTAGCCCTTGGCTCCTGAATTGAGTCACAAGTACTGTTGTTGCTAGTTGAACTGTTATCATCAAGAGTGGCAGATGTTTCACAATCTGTTTCGATGGGTAAGAGAGCGATTCGATGTATTGGTCGATTGGAAATTCCATTGGCTGTTTTACCTTCCACGACTCTGACCATATTGTCACTACCAGGATGTGTTTTGACTATTCTTGCCAAGGGCCACTTCATGATTGGTAGATTATCTTCCTTTATTATCACCATATCACCAATCTTGAGGTTGTCAAACCGCTTATTCCACTTATGGCGCTGCTGCAATTGATTCAAATATTATCTTTTGCAGAACTCCTGTTTGAGATGGGATACCAGCTTCCAGTGTGATAGTCTTGAAGAATTTACTGTTGCTGCGCCGCTATCTACTTGCGATACAAGTGCTTCGCCAATCAAAAAATGTCCAGGAGTCAGTGCTTCAAGATTATTAGGTTCATTTGACATAGGTGTTAGTGGGCGGGAGTTGAGTATTGCCTCGATTTCTGCTACGATAGTCCCCATTTCTTCCTGGGTCAATGATGCAGCTGCAACACTTCACAGTAAAAGATGTTTTGCCGATTTTACTGCCGCTTCCCACAGTCCACTAAAATGCGGCGCACGTGGTGGGATAAAATGAAAATGTATTCCTTTTGAGCTAGTAGTTGAGATGACTGATTCCTGTCCTTTGTCGGAGTAGATACTTCCAGCCAGTTCTGATAATTGGTTTTTTGCTCCTATAAAATTAGTAGCGTTGTCCGAATATATGTTCTGACAACGACCTCGACGGCTGATGAATCGTTTTAGAGCACCAATAAACGCCTCAGTTGTTAGATCGGTTACTACCTCGAGGTTATATATGCTTTTGTCGGTCTTTTGCCTCTGACCTTATGATGGATTCACACTGGGCCACAATAATCAACTCCCGTGTTAATGAAAGGTCGTGCTGGAGTCACTCTAGGAGGAGGTAAACTACCCATTATTTGTTGACACAGTTGAGGTCGTGCCCTGACACATATGACGCACCTTTGTACAGTTGAGCGTTCTAATAATTGTATATAGTGCATCGTCTAATTCAGCTGGAGTTAATGATTTGTGTATAGGGCGCTGTTGTTTTTTCATTCGTAAATTTTTTGTAAATCTCAAGACATACCTCGGTATTCTCTGCAAGGTTTTGAAGGAATTTCTATGTGGTATTTTGTATATGAGATCATTGCTGGAAAGGGTAACTGCTGCAGTTAGCGATGTCGCCTTCTTTTTCTCGAGTTCGCTGGGAACTGACAGTTCCCTTGACGGTTGGGGTGGCCACATGTCTTCGCGTCCCTGTAATAAGAGTTGTCCATATAGCCATAAATTACATTCCGATAGTTTACGTGCTGGAAGACCTCTGGATAGTATGTCAGCGGGATTGTCCTTTGATCTAACGTGGCACCATTGATTGGGCAATGTCAGCGATTGAATTTTAGAGACTCTGTTTGCCACAACTGTATGGTAAACTTCAAGAGTCTACTTATTATCGTTCAAAACTTATATGGCATACACGCAAAGCACATCACTCTCGGAACACCCTTTAATTTTAAGGTTTAATTTTATATACTTGTTTAGAAAGTGAACATAGTGTTAATTACTGTCTGCAAATTTTAAGTGGTTGCCTCCTATAGCTCAAGAAATAAAGACAAAAAGGCAAATAACACCTCACTTTCGGAACACCCGATAAGTTTTAGTATTTATTGCTATAGTGGCCACAGTTATACACCTTCTGTGAAAGTTTCAAGAGTATACCTATATGGTATACTCTTGAACCATATAGGTATACCTATATGGTTCAAAACTTATTCTTTATATATGTAAATCACACCACTATCGAAACACCCTTTAATTTTTAGGTTAATTTTTTTATACTTGTTTATATAGCGAACTAAGTTTTAATTACTGTTTTTAAATCTTGAGACTATGCCTCCTACATATTATGGTTCAAAACTTATGCCTTATACATGAAAATCACACCACTATCGGAACACCCTTTAATTGTTAGGTTTATTTTTTTATACTTGTTTATATAGAGAACTAAGTTTTAAAGTTCCTAAATCTTGAGTCTATGCCTCCTATAGTTCAATAAATAAACACATATTGGTGAATAACAACACCTCTCTATCGGAACACCCTATAAGTTTTAGTATTTGTTGCTATAGCGGCAACAGCTATACATCATCTGTGAAAATTTCAAAAGTCTACCTATTACGGTTCCAGAGATAAAAAGAGCTGACAGACGGCCAGACGGACAGACATTGTAGCGAAAACAATATGGATTTCGTTTTTACCCTTTGGGTACGGAACCCTAAAAACATAAAAAGGTGAAATTTTCAAAAAATCGAAAAAAAAAGAAAACGCGCAACGTTTTTTTTACAGTATAAAAGTAGAGATCGTAAGTTTTGTAGTGATATAATATAACATTTTTAGGATCGCGATGGAGATCACTCTTAAAAAGCTTTTCACTTTTTTTTGACAATTTTACAAAAAAAAAACCTTTTTTTAATTTGGAACGAAATTTTTTATCATCAAAAATTAAAAAAAAAATGTTTCTAAAAATTAACATAAGTAGCTAATAATAAATCGTTTCACAGAAAAAAAAATCAATACAAAATCTTTATTTTTTTAGCCACCAAAAAATATATTGCTAACCTCTCAAAATCGTTTAAAGTCATTAAAAACGTATGCGATTTACTCAACTTTCCTGATTTTAGCAGTGTCCCAAAACGACAAATCTCAAGCAAAAGCCTTGAAAATTCACTATACGATGCAGACTTTTGTTGTCTGTCGAGCAGCGTACCTAAATTTTTACATTTCTCAAAATTAATTTTTGGCCTAATGTCCGGTTAGATTGGTAAAATACCACTCTGTGCGCTGGTGGAGGGAAACTCAAAATTATACGAAATGAATTCGGAACTAGGGTCACCAAAAAATGTAAATAATTAGTATTGATCAGTTCCAACACTTGAATTGGAACTGTACTAATTGGTTTTTAGGGTTCCGTACACAAAGTGTAAAAACGTAACCCTATTGTTTTCGCTACAATGTCTGTCCGTCTGTAAGCGCCTTTTATCTCTGGAACCGTAATAGGTAGACTCTTGAAATTTTCACAGATGATGTATAGCTGTTGCCGCTATAGCAACAATGTTAATTGGTGCCAATTGGTAGACTGTTGTCCTTTTGCAGCGGTTGCGCTTTCTTCACGAGCTTTCTGTATTTTTAAGAGTTCCTTACCGCTGCACATAGGGGTATTTTGCCAATCTAGCCGAACATTACTTTTTTTTGAGCTTATATTGGATCTAAAAATGATCCAATATAAGCTCTTTGCAGAAATATCTGTTATGGTCATAGGCTGTCAAAGCTATAAAATAGGAAAAATCGGATCAAGGAGAAAAATTCAAGTTTTTTTTTTTTTGATTTTCCCGTCATTTTGTTTACAAATTACAACTTTTAAGGTCAACGAATGTTCAAAAACTTAAAGTTGGGTCAGAACTTAGCAAAAGCCTATGAATGTTTGTTTCGTGCCTCAGCCGGAAATGTTTGTTTCGTGCCTCAGCCGCTTCTTCTGATAACAGCCTAATAGGCAACAATGCCTCATTCATAACAGTTGAACCATGTATTAAAATCTTGTGCATTGTAGGTGTCATAGGAGTAAAGTAAAGTTTTGCAGTATCTAAGCAATAATCGGCAAACTCGTGCATTTGGATTTTGTGACCACTTTATATTACTTCAATAATAATCTTGATTCGGTATATGAAATCAAACTCAATTCCAGTTATTTCTGCAGCTAATTCAGGATTCGAAAAAAATCTTCTGCTAGTGTTACCATCGTTGGTGTTTCCAAATCCAGCTTTCAATACACCCACTATTAGACCTAATTCACTTCTAAATTTTTCTTGGATAGTTTTTTTCCTCGCGTTAACAATGGCTTTGTCCGCATCAGATTTTATTTGCCATTTTTTCAATGTCAGTTTATATGTCAGGTGTAATATGCTCCTAAATAGGCGAATTCTGGCGTGTAAAGTAGATATTCCGAAAGAAAGGGCATCTACGTCTATATCTCTTTTGATATTTAAATTGTTTGATTTAAATAGAAAACATCTACCTTCAGTTATTAAAAACTAAAACATTTTATGAATATAAAAAGGTTTCTTACTCGTATTTACCTATGCAAGATAAGAAATAAATCAGTGCGAGTTAGTCTCACACACGTAGGGTTCCGTACCATGTGTAGTAGGCCTTTATAAATTCAAGTTGTTAATTTTTTCATGTCTTATGGGGCACCCTTTATTTTTAAAATCAAAGTCATATTCGCGAAAATTGCATCGTTATTGGAACACCCTTTAAATTTAAGGAATTGTTGTTATAACGGCCATGGTAATACACTTTCTATAAAAATATCAGGCCTACCTATTGCGGTTCAAAAAATAAGGTAATATACCTCAAAAACATGTCATGTTATAGTTTTCATAGTAATAAACCTCTTGTAAAAACTTCAAGAATCTACTTATTATTTTTCAAAACTTAGGCCTTATACATGCAAATCACGCTACTATCGGAACACCCTTTAATTTTTAGGTTTGTTTTTTTAGACTTGTTTATATAGCGAACTAAGTTTTAATTAATGCTTGCATATTTTTAGTGTATTCCTCCTACAGTTCAAGAAATAAGCACATATTCGTGAATAACACCTCTCTATCGGAACATCCTATAAGTTTTAGAATTTGCTACTATAGCGGCCACAGTTATACACCTTCTGTGAAAATTTCAAGCGTCTACCTATTATGGTTCGCAATTTAGGCCTTATACATGCAAATCACACCACTATCGGAACACCCTTTAATATTTAGGTTTATTTTTTTATACTTGTTTATATAGCGAACTAAGTTTTAATTACTGTTTTTAAATCTTGAACTCATGCCTCCTACAGTTCAAGAAATAAACACATATTCGTGAATAACACCTCTCTATCGGAACACCCTTTAAGTTTTAATATGTGTTTTCGCGAATATGACTTTGATTTTAAAAAGAAAATGATGCCCCATAAGACATGAAAAAATTAACAACTTGAATTTTTAAAGTTGTACTAAACATAGTACGGAATCCTACGTGTGTGAGACTAACTCGCACTAGACTGATTTATTTATTTTGTTTTACTTTCAAGCACTTGTAACTTGAAAGCAATGAATTGAAATTAACACTCAATTTTTATTTTTGTGACTAAGAAAATATTTGAATTTTATTGCGATACTTATACTAAATTAATAAACAAAAATTGCTGACCTAATGTCTGCATAAAATTAAAATTTATGAGAAATTGACCAATCAAAACAAAATTGTAATTAATGCAACTTTAGCAATTTATTAAACGAAATTCTAATTAATGTAATTATTGCAATTTTAATTTAATATTTTTATTAATATTTTGCTTTGGTTGGACAAATTCAATAATAGTTCTATTCGATTCACATCAATAATTTGTATAAAAATATTGATTTCTCTTTGAATTTAAATATAATTAAAAGAAAATTAATTGTAATTTTAAATACGGTGTAATGTAATAAAATTTCTACTAATTTAAGTTTTTATGTAATAGTCCGTAAGGATAACATCCATTGACTACAATAAATAAATAAATAAAAATAAATAAATTTGCTCGATATTGCGGGTGCTTAGCAGGAGTATTTAATTTTTGAATGTTTTTCCTTACCATGGAAAACACTGGACAGCCTCTGTAGTTAGCAGTGTGATTTCCACCGCAATTGCTACATTTTTTAACTTTCGAATCATCCCTTGCTTTGTCGCATTGGGCGGAACAATGTAGCTCTTCACACACAACGCAAACCGCAGTCAACTTTCAGTAAGCCCTAGTATTACCACATTCTTGGCAATTTAGACACTGTGCGGTTTCTCTACGCTTATTTTGCAGTGTAACATATTTCAAATTATAAATGCACTCTGCATTTCGTTCTTTTTCAATCTGACATCTCCAGGTTCCAGTTCAACGCCAACTAGAGGTTGAGGGACACGTTCTCGATTTCTGAGATTGTCTACACTTTTTACTTTAAATCCTGCCTTTTGTAGGCCATCTCTGATTTCAACTGGATCAACATTTGAGTCTACACCTTTAATAACTACCTGTAGACCTTTGCTACTATTCAGCTGATAGGTATAAAAGTTATTTCTGTAGCTTTCAAACTCGTTTACTGCTTTACGATAACTGCCTTCATCAATAAATTGTATTTCTGTCTCATCAATTTTACCACGCTTGATGGGAATTACATAAAATAAGTTCTCGGCAATAACTGAAATTAACTGCTTTATCGTACACAAAAAATGCCATAATTTTGGATTTTTTAAATTGAAAATCGTCTAGTTTTTAACTCATCAAAGATACAATCTTCAAATTTATCAAAAATATTTAGAATTTGGTTCGCTAACTACGATAAAAGATTTAAAAAAATTTGGTGAAAATTGTACCCAATATTTTGAAAAAGCTGGACCAGGGTAGCGAAAAATCTAAAATTTTATTTCTTAAAATACTTCTAACTCAATCACGTTAAATTTTTATTTGCCAATTTAGATAGCATTTTGTAGGTATTGACAAGACCATTAAGACCATGTATAATTAAAAAAAAAATCAGAATAAAACTGAAGAAATGGCAAGCCGTAAAATAATTTTCGGGAGCGAGCTGCCACCCTTAAGTTCAGATACTCCTATGTTATTCTCATGTCAAATTTTCAATAGGCCCAGCTGTTTATAAATGACTAGGTTATTTATAAAATATTCTCATTCTGCCCCACTGTGCAATGTACGTTTTTGTTATGTGTTAATTGCGAGCTTAAAAAAATCACGACCGCACTTATCGAAATGACTCACCGTTAATTAATCTATAATAAATATAATAAAACTGTAACAAGACCTGTAAATAAAATATTTTTTAATGTTGTTGATGGTGTATTATTATAATTGATGTAGAATATAAAAAACACCAGTTTTGTTTGTCTTTCGGAGTCCGCATCACGTTAAAATTACAAAAATTTTGCGGGTTGTTACTTTAGTACCTTGGTTCAAATATGGGGTACTTTCTCCCCCAAGAGAAACGAAGAGCCAGAAAGTAAAAGTGCCCAATTTTACCTATTTAATATATTGAAAACTTGCCAGCCTTTTGTTTTTGTTAACGGGAAATTTTAGACACTTTTCTGAAGTCTAGAATACAAGAATTTTATATAAAACCAATGTTGCAAGATTATAAGTAAGTATCCAGAGACGGTTGTACAACTTAAATTAAAACTATATCTATAGCATTATAATATTAAGAGCCTTACAATTCAGTGTGGATTACCTTAAAAACAAAAATCAAATAGTATCTGGATCATAGTTGGGGGTAGTGCACTAATTCTACAATCTTCACTCACACTGAGTGATATTGCAAAATTATTGCATTCATTTTTTTGATTTCTAATGGTGATTGTAAAATTTGCAGCCTCAATCAACATTAGTGATAGTGAGTTAAAAAATCTTTGCACTAAAATTTAATTATTTTGATTTCAAAAAATACAATCAGCAATATATTGCAACTTTTTTTCTTCACTCAAGTTGATTACAACGTAGAAACTTTGCATTCAATTTGAGGGTCAATTTGAATTATTATTATTTTTGTGCACTAATTCAAAAGTGGAGACGAATACTTCATTAAAAATATAATCCAATTTATTTTATATTTATTAATGATTTTATAAAACAGTAAATTAATTTATATAACATAAATATACGAGTATGAGCATCTAGGCCTTCAAAAATAATTTTAATTAATTTTAAGTTTAACAAAATTTTTATATTTCAATAAACAAAATGGATACATAAAAAAGTAAAATTCATAAAATTATTTGAAACAAGCGTTTCATAATCATAAAGTTTTTTATCTTCTATGAGTGTACCATTCCACTAAATGAAAACAAACGATCCACTGGTACAGAAGAAGGCAAAGGCGTGTTGAATTCCTTTAAAAACATTTGCCTTATTACTGAAAATTTGTTAAGACAGCCCAATTCAGTCTCAAAATCCAGTAGAGAAGCATTTAATTATATTCGCATGCTATCATTTTGTTCTACTATTAAAGGATCAAAGATATTACAAGACTCGTTATTTAAACAATCGTTTTATTTACTTTGTCAATTGCACTTAAATCTAGGAATCTAACTTACCTAGTAATGTTCGAACTGACTTTGAAAAATTTTATGTAACTGTTATATAGTATTAATAATTATTAATAATTATTTTGTTACCTTGTTTCAATACTGAATAAAAATTTCATTCCGTTACATCACTTTTTTATATTTTGGTGTAAAATATTAAAAAAAAAAAAACGAATTTATTTCAAAATTCTCATGACCAATCATTTTTGAAAGTTGATTGAGAGTATGAATAAATGCAGCTTTTTATTGATTGCAAGTAAAAAGTTTGCAATCAATTGAGTGAGTGAAGAATTCTTGCACTAAATCTGCGTTGATTGGTAGTGCAAACATTTGCACTACAACTAAATTCTAGTAGTAGGTAGTGAAGCTTTGCAGATTATCACTAAGCTGCAAAAAAATAGTGCAATAATTTTTTTTGCAATATGACGTGGTAGTGCAATGCTGATTTCAATCAAAATTTCGTGCACTACCCCCATCTATGGTCTGGATGGAAGGGAGGAGAGCGGTGTCCCCTATTTAAAATAACTTTAAAATATCTTTAATCTTCAGATTACTTAAAAAAATAGGGAGCGTAACCTAGCTAATACCTGATTGAAACGAGTGGTAGGAGGATGGCCCAAATATACAGTTATTATCAAATATCGTATACATAAATCTTTGTTTTATTTAATGAAGATGTCGATAGTGAAGCATCCGGATGTAGCTAGTAACTATTAAAATAAAAAGTTGTGCACGGGATTTAGTGAAACATGCTTAGATTTGTTTTTAACATATCTTGCTCTTATAATTTATGGAACAGGAGAGGTATACTTATCGTTTTATATTTGTTTTTATTTATATCAAAAAATTTTAAATTTTTACCAATTTTACCTACTCTAATTTTATTTTACATCGTCATCTAAAGTATCTTATTTGATTCCGAAATCTCAATATTAGAATAACCTAAATACATAATCAAACCAATTATCAGTTATTAACTATTTAGAGTTTCTTAACCGTTTACATAATCTGTTCTTCTTTTGTATTTTAGATATAAAGTTAAGCTCGTTCCGGGCACAGGAAAACGTGGCCGCGCAGCAAAAACAGCGTTAGCTATATTCTATAAGGAGAAAATGTGCACTCCCAGAGAAAAGGATCTTTTAAAAAGTATACGTGAAGAGGCCTTAGCACGTAACATACCAGGAAAAGTGAAGTTGTCTGCTCCACAGTTACAAAAGTTAAAAAAATAACGCAATCTAACCTATTACTAAGTGAATTTGATGGCCTTTTAAAATAAATCTTTACTTAAAATTTAAAAATTAAATAATAATTGTTTAAAATTTTATGTGTACATTGTATATTGTCAGTATTTATAGAAATACAGGCTTAAATCTAGTATAGTGAAGCTTGACCAATAAAACAAAATTTGACAGGAAGATAGAGAATTTAAAAATAACAAAAAAATGTGAAATCTGAACTTTTCATATGAAACTGTGATTGTTTAGCCTTAAAGCTTCTAGAAATATCTATCAGGTAGGAAAACTTTAGTAAGCGAAGCCGGTGTTGGTCATACCATAGAGAAGAAAACTTACGCGCACGGCCGAAGACCGGCTATGCAGGAACACTTTAGTAAGCAAAGCCGGGGTTGGTCATACCATAGAGGAGAAAATCCTTTTAATATATTTAAATACATAAACAAACTGATGTACTTAATAGTGTATTGATATAAAAAATAAAAAATGTTTCGGTTGTTAATGCGTTAATTTTCTTTCCTAATTTGTTCAAAAATGTAGTACACAATCATATGAAAAGTTCAGAGGCACATAACTCGGAAAATAATGGCGATGGCCAATTTTTTTTATTATTTTTTAATTTTCTATCACCCTGTATAATTATTTTTTTATTGGTCAAGCTTCACTAAACTAGATTTGTTCCGAATTACAATTTTTTAGTTAAATGTATACCAATATGGAGCAAAACTGAGCACTTAATAATCAGTTTTTTTCTGTTTTATCATATTTTTTTCAAGCCTAGTACTTAGTTAGAAATCATTGTACTCATATGTATGTACCCGTATGTAGGTATGTATGGTCACTGTTTTTGAAAATTAAGTAATTAAACAAAAGCAACAACATAATCTGTACTAAACACCTTTTCTGATTTTCTGAGCTAAGTTATGAAAACAGCCGTTTAACCAAAAAAGGTCATTGTTTTTGCAGACAAAAATATAAACAACATAAAAAAATGCTTAAAATGGACTTAAAAACAGCAAAATTGTTAAATACATGTAATATTAATAATTTTATAGAAAGGAATCAATATATTTTAATTAATTTATGTAAAATAAAAAATACTGTAAATAACCACAAGTTTTTTCACTCATCGACAAAATCAAGCTGATAAAAAAATATGGTTATGTGCTAAATTTAAATAGACTTTAAATGCACAAGAGTGGTCATTTAAGTTTCATTTAAGTGCGTGGTGAAAAACCAATTTTCATATTTAAATACAACTTAAAGATAAATGCGAAGTCAAAAATTGGCCCTAACGTAAATAGTTTACATATTTCTTGTTGTGCTAATTACTTGATTTAAAAAAAATGTCTACAATCAACTAGCATAAGTTTTAATATCTTAAGTCTAAAATAAATATACCTAATTAAGTGCTTGACAATTTTTTGGATAGTTCCTAAGTTTGAAGCTACATATGTAGTGAGAACATTTATGCTCTTTCAGCTTTATACTCAATTTTTTTAACCACAATTCCAAATGGAATATATCAAGTCATTACCGCCGAAATATTATAAGTGTCCAAAGCTAATTTTACAGAAGAAGCGTTTTTCGTAATTCAATATGTAAACAGTATTTTATGCAATCTTTTTTTTATTATTTATTGTACCAGTCGTATGCACCTTGTGCAAATTTTGTTTACGTGACGTAATTCAGTGCAGTCAGCTGGGAGGTTCGACAAACATGACTAAATGTAGAATATATGTATAAACAAAAAATATGATATCTCATATTTAAGCGGAACGAATTTGTTTTTGGAAGGCTTGTATTGAGAAATTTTGGTGGCGTCACTGAGGCTTCTTGGGAAGCCAAATAAAAAATTTTCCTTTTTAATTTTTGCTTTCGGACTAAAAGGGAAATGAACTAAGTTTGAAATATTTCTTAATAAAAAGTGAAGAGTTTATTAAACAAAGTGTTATTAAGAAAGTTTTTTGTCGATATACCAAAAAAAAAAAATAGAAATAAAGTTTTAAGAATAAAAGAACTAAACTAGCAATATTTTTAAACAAAAACACTAAAGTTTAAAATTCTAAACTAACTGAAACGATAAGAAAACTAAACTTATAAGTAATGGCTGGAAAATAACAAGAGAAAAAAACCTTATTTGCTTTAAAGAAATAATTAATTTTAATACTTACAGAATATAAAAAGAAACAATCTCATAGTAAAAGTTATAAACAAAGACGCAAAATTCTAAATTCAAAAAAGTCAATAAAGTAAAAGATTACACAATAAAATTATAAATTACGATATTTATATGTATATAAAAGAAAAAGCATCTGCCACTCCATCACCATTACATCC
>OX451215.1:117733643-117781804 GCA_949628195.1 Phasia obesa | reverse complement strand
AAAAAACATTGATGACTTTTTTATGATTTTAAGAATTAAAAAAAAAGTAATAAACAAAATGTGATTTGATTTTTATGATTGCAGTACCAAAGTAATAAGCGCTAATAAATTTGCGTGAACAATTAAAAGGAAAAAAGGAAGTGCACTTTTTTAATTATTTGGGTTTTTCCGTTAGTTACCTGCATGATTTTTTTACAGAAATTGCACCCACATTTATTTGGGGTTTCCGTTAGTTAACTGCATGATTTTGTTTGGAACGTTTCGAAATATGCGCCCATTCATAAGTACCTGTCAGTAAAATATTGAAAAATACGTAGTATTTATAGGTGTTTATTGATCGATTTTGCCGAAGTGCCGACGAACACGAAAAGTACACGCGATTTTTTTCCGTGTTTTTAATTATAACTGAAACTAAGGCCCAAGAGTTTTGCGACAATGGAAAGTTTTTCTATATTACATGGGGTGTTATGCTCGAGGCTTCTGGAGTTTGACAAAGACAGAACAAAATTAAAACAGTTTTTGCAACAATCTCACGTTGGCTTAAACGAAACTAGAGCATGTGAAATTTTGGATACAATATATAAAGGCTTTTACTCTAACTTCAGACAAAGATGGCAGGATTCTAATCGTACGAAGACGCGATTTTAAAAAAAAAATATGCAAATTGGCTTGAACACACATTTACAATTAAGTTTATTGAGGCTGAATGTTCTACCAGTTCTGCTCTTTGTCGGCCACGTAAATCGTTTGGAGTGTTGTGATCGCGCCAAACGATACAAAAGGGATGAAGTACCTGCTATATTTCCTCAAGAAGTAATTGATTTTACTTCGTTTCTTTATTTAATAAATAAGCTAATAAGGCCTGACTTCTTTAATGTAAATAAAACAATTTATTTTACATTTTTCCCGACGTTTCGTCAATTATTTGTTGACTTTTTCAAGGGATATCTAATTTATCAAAAACATTACAAATCGTTAAAGTATTTATCAAATTATGGAGTAAGTATGAAGTAATTGATTTTACTTCGTTTCTTTATTTATTAAATAAGCTAATAAGGCCTGACTTCTTTAATGTAAATAAAACAATTTATTTTACATTTTTCCCGACGTTTCGTCAATTATTTGTTGACTTTTTCAAGGGATATCTAATTTATCAAAAACATTACAAATCGTTAAAGTATTTATCAAATTATGGAGTAAGTATGAAGTAATTGATTTTACTTCGTTTCTTTATTTAATAAATAAGCTAATAAGGCCTGACTTCTTTAATGTAAATAAAACAATTTATTTTACATTTTTCCCGACGTTTCGTCAATTATTTGTTGACTTTTTCAAGGGATATCTAATTTATCAAAAACATTACAAATCGTTAAAGTATTTATCAAATTATGGCTTAAATATTTATGAAACTTACAGTAAAATTTTTCTGTTTTTACATTTCTGGTTTTAAAACGAAATACAAGGAACATATAACACAAAATTGAAAAATAACATTAATTAATTTCAAACGAAACAACACAACTTAAATTAATATCACAGCTTGTTTAAAAGTATTGCCACTCTGTAGTTCGCGTTTATATTGTCCGTGTCTTCTTTTAAATTCATCGCATATTCTCTCTTTTGTTGAATTCTCAAGCTTTCTATAGTGTACCTTTTCCTTTCAATGTTTTCTTTATCTAAGATTTTAACTCCTTCAAGATCAGCTGTATGACCTGTTTCAAATATATGTTGCGCCAACGCTGTTGTTTGTTAATTTTTTTCTATATCATTTCTGCGTTCTTTCATTCTTGTTTCTAAACTTCGTTTTGTCGTGCCAATGTAAATCATATTGCAATTGTTGTTGTTACCTTTACACTTAATTTCATACACAATATTGTTTTGTTGTTGTTTGTCAATCGTTGTTTTAACTTTAGAGAAAATTGTGTTTAATGTTATATTTGGTTTGTATGCAAAGTTGATGTTATTGTCTTTGATTGTGTTTCTGATGTTTTTGTTATCAGTCAGACCCGGAATATAACGTACACTGTAAAATTGCTTTTCGTCAGTGTTAATGGAATTTGAATTATTATTGTTGTTCTTAATTTTCCTATATATTTCATTTACCAACGAATTTATTAAATTCGTAGGGAAGCTGTTTTCTCTCTTTTAATGTATTTAATGTTGTCTTCATGAAACTGTGTATCACTTATATTCAATATTCTGCGAATAAAATTTTTGGCCGTGTTCACTATTTGGCTTTTTGTCTGTGTAGAGTTAAAATTAATAATTCTGCCAAATGCTGTGCTTTTTTTGTACCAATTGAAAACTATTTTGGTTCCTTGTCTGAATAACTTAGTGTCTAAGTAAGTGATAGCGTTTTTACTTTCTACTTACATTGTGAATTGTATCTTTTGGTGGTATTTGTTGAAAGCTTTTAAAATTTCGTCTCTTTCGTCAGTGTTTATTATAGCCAGTATGTCATCTACATATTTGGTTATGTATTTGAAATTGATATTTTTAGTTTTTAGCTCAATGAGAGTTTCGTCTAATAAGTTATCCAAGACAATATCCGCAATAGTAGGAGACAGTGGATTTCCCATCGGCATGCCAAAAGTTTGGGAGTAAAAGTCGTTATTATAGACAAAATAATTATTGTCATTTAAGCAAAAGCGTAGAATTTTTAAGAATTTAGATTTAAGGATCAGCGTCAATAATAGCGGTAGCTATTCCGTAAAGTAAGGGAGAAAAGTATTGTTGATGTTGGTTGCTGCAACTATTTACGCCAAATTATTTCATATTTTTGTTATGGCCTTAGTCAACTTCTGAAAATATTGAAGTAGTATTAAAACACACACAAGAGAAATCGAAAACAAATTTAATCACATTGCCTTGCAACTTTTACGTTTACCCTGAAATTCTGCCGCTCATATTATTTGATTTTATTTTCATTATTTGGTATCAATAGCTGGAAAGCCTTTGATAGTGTTTTTGCGTTTGAGTGTCATTTTTACTCGATATTACATTTTACTATTTTTTTATCACGGTTAAGATTTCGTAGAAACTCTAAATTTTTATTTTTTTATATTGTTTTGGGAAAGAAATACTTGCGTTTTATCTTTTTTTTTTTGTTTCCTTTGTTTTTTTACCTTTTTTTTAATGGTGTTAACTCGGCGAGCGAGTAAGCTAGACACCAACAATATATCCACAATCACAGCAAGTGCGACCTGTAGTACGAATACGGCTACAACCGTCACGATCGCGTCGTTTACTGATTCGACGGCCAATACCACCGGCATTGTAACTTTCTCTACGGTTAGTAACCCAATTTTTTCGACATCAGCTTCTCATGACGTTTCTATTAGCTCGGAAGGCGCTGATTAGACCGTATTTTCACCAACTTTTAATAGCGTTACAGCGCAAAACATTCGGCGGGAGATACGTGAAGGTGTTGAAAATAGCCCAAGCACCGTAATGCCAATGAATATAAGTAGTATTCAACATATTGTTGAGGCATCAGTTGGTATATTCCAAGTAAAATTCATGCTAAAGGTCGACAATAAAATTCAGAGAGCTCTGATGGAGATTAAGCAGGTTTGGTCATCACAGGGAGGTCCCTATCAGGCTCCAGCGCATACTTCTAGCGCCGCTCCTTACGCAGAGAGTCTACTACCTAGACCATCTCAGTTACAGTCTATGTTTGGCTAGCCGCCACTTGTTGCGACTGGGTGTAATCGTCCACAAAATGCCTCAGTGAAAATGCCCTATACCTGTGATCAACTACCACTGTTGATACCAACCCCGCGTTACGCCGAAGCTGGTCAGCAAGCACAATGGGTTCCATCAGGGGTGGCAGCGTCGCTGGCACCTCCTCAACAACCACCTACGCAAAATGAACAGCAGCAATATGTGTTGCATCAGCATAATGCATTGCCCTATTACCAGCAGGCGATTCCGTCACAAATACCTCAGCAAAATTTGCCACCGTCAGTCAGGTAGTTCTCAGCCGACAGGTAATTCTCAGCCAGGGTACTCGCGGGACGCTTGGTCTGCACCAGCGGTTCAACAGCCTCTCTCTCAACAGCAGAATTATAACCTAGTTAAAACGATGCAAACGCATCGTGAGCCTTTAGATAGGTTTAAACTGGCCAAATGGGGGATTAAATCTGATGGAACTAATAAAACCATGAACGTCCAAGAGTTCATTTTTAGAGTAGGAGCCCTTATGAGGGATTATAACTGCTCGGATCTTGAGATCATACGCTCTTTTCACATTTTTCTTGATGGTCCCGCCTTAGACTGGTACTGGGACTACAGAAAAATTGTTCAAATGAGCACCTGGGAGGAGTTAGAAAAGGCTCTTCTGGCCCAGTATCGGCGGTTTGCAAAAAAGTACCAGGTACAGATGCAAATCCTGAATCGCAGACAGCTGCCCCAAGAACAATTCGATGATTTTTACAACACGGTTAATTAAGTTAAGGAACCAACAGAAGAACCCCTATGAGGAAGAGCAATTGGTGGAGATTATGAGGGGGAATCTGAAGCCCTCCCTTGCACAGAGAAAGTTAGCTTGCAGACCAGCGGCAGCTGTATTAGCAGCGTACAAATTTTATACCGCGTGTAAATGAGGCCATGCATGAAGACGAAGATTTGTCCGCGATCGATCTTGAGGTGGACGGTATACGCTTTGTTGATTGCCCGGAGCCTTTGACCCATCAGCTAGGGAAACCGATATCAAATCAATTTAGGTGGCCACTAAGTGGAAGGTCTGTTAGGCAGCGGTACTACAGTAAAGTGCTTAGGCCGTAACGGTCTGGATCTGGTAGAAAAAGCGGGGCTTAAAATCCACGATTTTTCGTACGTAATTAAGACAGCAGACGGCACAGTGCACCACATTATCGGTCGTGTTCGGGCGGACGTGACGTTTGGCCAGACAACGCGAGTCATAACATTCTATCTAGTGCCTACTTTGCCTCGGGAGCTTTTCTTGGGGATCGATTTTATGAAGATCTGCAAATTGTTCGCCAATATAGTGTCGAACGAATAATGGTATCAGCGAGGAGACTGAAAATGACCTAGTTGTCGTAACTCATGCATTAACAGCTGAACATATCAAAGACACATTTAGAGACGCATCACATAGATACCCGTGACGCGGTTCCAGTGAAAGATCGTTACTATCCTGTCTCCCCGGCGGTGCAAAAACTGATGTTCGCATAGCTTGTTAGGATACTTGACCTCGGTGTCATTGAGCCAAGCGAGAGTCCTTGGAGCCATCCTGTTACTTTGGTCCGCAAAGGCGAAAAAAACTGGTTTGGACGCTCGAAAGCTCACTGCACTAAAGGTTAAGGATGCCTATCCTCTGCCACACATTGAGGGTTTGCTTAGTCGCATGAGAGACACGATTTTTATATCTAGTGTCGATCTTAAGGACGCATTCTGGCAGATACCACTAGATCAGGCTAGTAGGGAGAAAACTGCATTCACGGTACCTAGGCGACCACTTTACCATTTTACAGTCATGCCTTTTGGGTTGTGTAATGCAGCCAAGAGGTTATGTCGTTTAATGGATAAAGTGATACCCGCGGCGCTTCGTAATAGAGTTTTCGTCTACTTAGATGATCTTGTGATAGTGTCTTCAGATTTTGCTACGCACTTGGAGTTGTTGGCACGGGTAGCTAGTAGTCTGAAAGAAGCAGGGCAGACCATTAATGTGTCGAAATCTAAATTCAAAGAGTTAAGATATCTAGGTTATATTGTAGGTGGAGGCAAACTAAGACCTGATCCGACTAAGGTTGAAACGATTACTCGTTTAGCCTACCCTAAAACAGCTAAGCAGGTTCGAAGCTTCATGGGGGCAACAGGCTGGTATAGAAAATTTATACCGGACTATGTCACCATTGCAGCTCCAATCTTTGAAACACTCAAGGAAGGGGAAGCAATTCAAGTTTTCGGATGAAGCTAAAGCTGCGTTTGATCGCCTCAAGAATGCTCTGATTTCTAGTCCGCTTCTTAATCATCTGGACTTCTCCCGACTGTTCTATGTTCAGTGTGACGCGTCAGATATAGGGGTTGGGTCTGTTCTTTTTCAGAATGATAAACAAATTGACACTGGCGCAGAAGAACTATTCAGTCACTGATCGGGAATGTTTGGAGGAGGTCCTGGCGATTAAGAAGTTTAGGCCCTACATGGAACTTATGCCATTTTCCGTAATCACCGACCACAGTAGTCTAAAGTGGCTTATGTCGCATAAGGACCTCAGTGGCTGGTTAGCTCGGTGAGTATACATCTCCAGTCGTATGATTTCACAATTTCGCATAGGCAGGGGTAACAAAATGTAGTACCTGATACCCTATCGCGTTTCGAAATGGATGAAGTCTCGGCAGATGTAGAAGGGCTGGTCGACCTCAGCTCAAGTGCTTTTAAGTCCAGTGACTATTTAGAACTTGTTTCTATAATAGAATCAAATTCTGAGCAGTTACCCGACTTAAAAGTAATTGAGGGGCTTGTTTGATTTCCTCGGTCCATACCCGCGGTCAAAAAACGGCAATTGCTATATTTTCATTGTATTGATCATCTCACGAAATTGGTTTTGCTTAAAGCTTTACCGAAAGCTAACACGCGTAGTGTAATAAAGTTTTTAATAGCAGAAGTCTTTCATAAGTGCGGTACTCCTGAGACAATTGTCTCAGACAACGGTAAGCAATTTGTAAGCAAAGAATTTACTGAGTTAGTTAAAAACTTTGGTGTTAAGCACATACGAACAGCAGTTCATGCACCGCAGGGCAACGAGTCTGAGCGCGTGAATCAATCGATTTTGGCTGCAGTACGCTCGTTTTTGCAAGACGATCACGCAGAGTGGGGCAAGCATTTATCATAAATTAAATTTTCCTTACGATCGTCGGTACAGTGTCACTCCCTATTTTGCATTGTTCGCGATGAACATGATTGGCCACGGTAGTATTTACAAGTTAGCCAGCAAACTTAAGTCCTCTAAACGACCCCAACTTAGAAATTTACGAGAAACCGGTTAAAATGTCCCCAATACGTCAGCAAAAGCGAGAGTCCCTGCATAAAGCGTATCTTCGCAATGAAAAAAGTTATAACATGCGTTGTCGAAGGGTGAAGTTTGTCCCGGGACAAGAAGTTTATAGGCGAAATTATCAACAAAGTGATTTTAAAGGCGGCGTTTTCACCCGAAATACTACTTGGTTAATAAATTTACTTTATAAATACGTGGTTATTTAGTTCTAATTAGGCTCAGTTAATGTTAAGTCTGCGTACCTTAGGGTTACATTTTCTTACCATAGTCGTTACCGTACGTAAGCCTCCCTTGCGAACTTCTTGTGGAGACTGGGCAAGGAATGATACCGAAAAAGGCAATTTGTTTGTTGGACATTTAAAGAAGGTTTTCACCCCAAATGTATGTACTGATATAGCTGAGTTACCATCAGTAGAGACTAGAGACTTTTTATTAAAAGAAGGTGACTTTTTAAGCTCGCCACAGCTCATTGAAGCCGGAGTTCCCCAAGGTAGTATTTTGGGACCAATTTTATATTTACTGTACACATCGGATATGCCAATTAGCACCCTATTCCACACATCAACTTTTGCAGATGACACAGCTTTTTTAAGTATTCATGAAAGTGCCCAAGAAGCATCACAACTTTTACAAGACCACATACTCAATTTGGAAAAATGGCTAGAAAAATGGAGAATAAAAGTGAATGAACTAAAATGCACTCACATAACTTTCACACTGCGCAGGGACTCATGCCCTCCTATTCGCATAAATAACCAAATGATACCACAGCTTTCAGACGTTAAATACCTGTTTATACATCTTGACCGTCGCCTTACTTGGAAAAGCCACATTGACTTCAAGTTAACACAAATGAAACTAAAAGCAGTACAACTAAATTGGCTTATTGGCAGAAACTACACCCTGAGCTTAGATTGTAAACTTCTAATGTACAAGTCGGTCCTCAAACCAATTTGGTGTTATGGGATTCAGTTATGGGGCACTGCCTCAGCTAGCAATGTAGAAAAAATTCAAAGGCGCCAAAATAAGATTTTACGTATAATTACATCTGCTCCCTGGTATATAAAAAATTCGAACATCCACAAAGACCTAAACATGCCATCAGTTAAAGCAGAAATAGCGAAACATGCAGTCAAATATCTAAAGAGGCTTGAATCTCATCCAAACTCTTTGGCGCGTAACATGCTGAATGAACTTGGTTATATTCGACTAAAAAGAAGAGATACTGCTTTTCTTGGCCGTACATTAGAGGGATGACCCGCAAATGATTTCGAAATCCGTGAAACAAACATTATTTTTGTCTAGCACTGGCTGGACTTAAAAAGAATATTTTATTTTAGACTTAAGATACGAGTAATTATTGTTAGTTCAAAAATATTGAAGATACAATAAATAAATTATAAAAAAAAAATAGTCGTTACCGAATTTTATGCAAGTGTTATTATACCAATATTTTATTAATTTTTATTTTTCCGATTCAAGCAGGCGCCCTTAATCTAGTTAATGTTGTAACTGCCATTACTTTAATAGTGCAACCACATGTTCACTCTGAAGAACTGTGCTATTTAGAGCTAGTAGTTGTTAGACACCTAAAGTGATAACGTTTTGTTAAGAGCGAACTTATAGCGAATCAAGGCAGAAATAAAATGCCTGCGATTTATTTTGTAAGCTAGATTCCGACTGTCTATATGGCTAATATTTTTCTTTACATTACTTGCATTAAATTACCCAGATACGCAAAACTAAATGTTATTTTAAATATATAATGTATAACTTAAATTCTAAAACTTACTCGATGATTTCAATTTGTTGGTAAATATTATTATTTATTAGATTACTAAATAAATTAAAAAATCTAATACTAAAATAAAGAAAGGAGCATTAGCAACAAGGCTATCAGCTCTGGGTGGAACTCAAAATAGTATTTACATTTCAAGTTTTAATTAAAATAATATATGTATATAGTATATCTAATTAAAGATTAATTACATTGTTTTAAACGAAATTATAATTCCAGTTCTATTTATAAAATCAAAAAGTTTTTTGATGTTATCCTTGGTTGGAAATTCCAATAAGCTTTTTGTTGGTTGGTTGATCCGAAAATGGAGCATCTCACAGATTGGTAATTAGTCAAGCAAAATGTGAATAACAGCAACGATTCTGCCACAATTAGCACATGTCGGAGGCGGTTGATTTCGAATGATGTGTTTATGTGTGGTAAATGTGTGCCCAAGACGTAGTCGAGAGAAAATTCTAATTTGGTGTTTACTAATGTTAGTGGGATAGCAGGGTGAAACAAAATTTTTATTGAGTTCCTTATTGTGGGGATGGTAGTAACCAGACCACAAATTATGTTGAGTTTGACGCAAGTGTTCTTTGATAAAATTCTGAACATCAGCTTTTTCTAGTCTCCTTTCCATGATTATAGGAGCCATACATGCGAATTTGGCAGCTTCATCTGCCATGACATTACCTTTTATTTTGCTAAGTCCTGGGATCCAAAGAATCCTCAAGCTTCCAAAGTGTTTAATTAATTGATCACGAATTTCATTAACAATATTCCATTTGAAAGTACCTGGGTTACATATCGACTTAACAACTCAGAGGCTATCAGTGCATATTACTGTTTTGTGGTGAGTTTTAATAGCAAAATATATTGCATTGAGAATGGCTGAAGCTTCAGCTGTAAAAATTGATGTGTAATTGGGTAAGGTTTTAAGTCCAAGGATCTCACCGTGGGCGTTAACAATAGCATATGATGTACTATTAGTATTTTTTGACCCATCTGTAAACAAAAAAAGACCATTCTTCATCCACTATGGTTTGTTGTTTTTCCCAAAAAAGTTTTAAAAATTTCATTGAAAGCTATTGAGAAAAGTATAACAGACAGTGGTGAACCTTGTGGTATGCCATTGTGTAAGGTTTGTATAGGTGAGTAAACACCGTTTACTCCTACACGGAATTTACGTTGTTTGAGATAAGTCTTTATGTAGTTAAATATTTTAGGTCCTACTTTCCATTTGTTAAGGGTATCCAGAATTACATGTGCACCAACTCTGTCAAAGACCTTTTCGAAGTCAATTGAAAAAATCGATACATGATTTCGAGACGAAAGAGATTTAGAAATGTAAAAATCAATATGTAATAGAGCGTCTGTGCAACCTCTACCGACTTAAAAGCTACCTGATTGTGAGAAGTGAGACGGTTCTTTTCTATAAACCAATACAAACGTGTTGAGATAATTTTTTCAAGAAGTTTGCCGATGCATGGTAATAATGAAATTGGACGATATTCATTTATTTTAAGTGAGCTTCTATTGTTAGTTTTTGGTATTGGTATAACTAGTGCAGTTTTCCAGACCTTCGGGATTATACTCGTGTTGAAAATGTTGTTAAAAAGATTTAGTAGACGATGCTTGGACTGAAGACTTATATGTGTTAACATATTATAAGATACTCTGTCGAAACCAGGAGTGGATCCCTTTACCTTGGATAAGCAATGTAGGTGGCATTTTTGTTGACTCTTCAAACAGAATTTATAGTTTGGGATATGCTTTTCGCCTGAATGAAAAGTTACGGTCGGATGAATATTCAGACCATGTATCTGCAAATGCTTTCCCTACTAAAGATGGTTCTGTGATGATTCCATTATTATTTTCAATTGCTATTATTCTTCTGTTATTTGCGTTATTAGAAAGCCGATTTATTTCGTTCCAAATGGCAATGGTTGATGAATGTTTATTGATGGTGAAGGTAAATTTTTCGAAACATATTCTGTATTTTTATTTCTCTTCGAAAAACTGAGTTTTCCTTTTTATATTTTATAAGGTTTTCAGTTGTGGGAGATTTTTTAAATAGTTTCCAGTCATTACTTAGTAATAACTCCAACGATTTATTCCACCAAGGTACATTTTTCTTTATTTTTAAAGTTGATTGAGGAATTGAAATATTAGCTGCTGTTTTTATGGCTTTTGTTATAAGTGAAGCTTCTTTGTTGGTATTAAATGAGTAAGGTCTTTTCAGTAGTTCGCTATCAACCGCAGCTATAAATTTTGGCCAATCAGCATAGTCAATCAAAAACTTACGGACGAAACTTGATCTAGTTTGTGATATATCAATGACAATTGGAAAGTGATCACTGCTATACATTTCATCCAAAATGTCCCACTTTGTTTTATTGAGTAATGATGATGAACATAGGGAGACATCAACATGAGTTTAAGTCGCATGTGTTGAAAGATGGGTAGGGCGATCGTCATTTAATATAAATAAATCCGATGCCAATATAGCTTCTTCTAATGTGTGTCCTCTATGGTTGGTAGAAGACGAACCCCAAGAAGTGTTCCAAGAATTAAAGTCTCCAACAATTAGTTTTGGAATATTTACGGAGTCGAAAATGTTTGAAAGATCTTGAACAGAAAAAGTTTGAATGGGTGGAATATATATTGAAAGGACGGCAAATTTAAAACTAAGATGTACTTCAATAATTATTGTTTGTAATGTTGAGTTTATTTGAAGATGTTTGTGTGGAATGTTATTTTTTATCAGCACGCATATGCTTTGTTTAGAAGTAGTCTTACATTGAGAATTGTAAAAGTAAGCTATATAGCCTTTTGGAGGTATAGGTACGAAATTATGTTTACAGTGGGTTTCTAGTATTAATATTAAATCGGGGTTGTGCTCTTTTATTAAAAGTTGCAGCTCGTTGAAATTGTTTATGAAACCATTAATGTTCCATTGCAATATCTTAAAGCCTTCCATTTCTAATATTTTCATAACGAGTTGTTGTTGGAGTTGTTAATTCTAGGTTAGGTGGAGTTTCTTTAGTTTTGTTCATTAGTGTATTCTGTTCATTTAATTCTTGTCGTTGAAATACGATTTTTTCTGATGAATTGTTTTTTAATCCGTTATTATTTAATGCTGATGAGCAACATGCTATTTCAATTTCAGTTTCACTTGGTAATAAGCTAGGAGATGAATCTCGACGTGATGGTTTTTTATTGTCTTTATTCTGTTTGGGTCTCTTTTGTATTTGTTTATTTTGTTGATATTTTGAATTATCGGTAGTGTTATTTGCTATTTCGGAGTATGTATCATTTCCTTTTTGTTGATGTACGGTTGGTATGTTAGCTTCATATTTACGTTTGGCAGCACCATAAGAGCACTTGTTTAAAGTCTTTATTTTAATTATCTCTTTTTGTTGAAGGTATCTGGGGCAATTTCTATCTGATGATGGGTGTTCCTCGTTACAGTTGGCACATTGAATTCTTGAACAATCAATCGGGCAGTGGGGAGGGAGATTGCAAAACACACATGTTTCAGGATTCTTACAATTATTTTTTGTGTGACCAATAAGTTGACATTTCTGGCATCTCATAGGATTTGGGGAGTACATTTTTACTTTTACTTTATACCACGCCACGTCAATAACCTTGGGCAGGTTATAGAGGTTAAACGTTAGATCCAGAATATTCGGTTTTGTATTTTTGTTGTTGTCTTCACTGTTACTTTTTTCCTTTTCTTTTGCGATGACTTGCTTGTTAACGGTATATTTATAAACAGAAACTACTCCCTGGAAGTGTAGTTCTTTAACAATTTCTTCCTCTGAAACATCGATAAGGCAAGGAGCGTATATGACACCTTTTATAAAATTGAGAGATTCATGTAATTTAACTGAGATTGGGCAAATATTTAAAAGTGTTTTGGCATATCTCAGCAATAACCTGGTTACGAACCAGAAGCAGCAGATTACCATCTCTTAATTGACTGATGGAATCTATTAAGGTTGGGATTGCATTTAATCCTTTGTGGATAATAAAAGGACTTAATTTTTTTAATTGATTGTTTTCCGATGATATTACTAAATATTTGGGATCACTTAACACATTTGTTTTCGGTTGAGGTAAAGTAGGAAAGTTTTCTTGGAATGGTTGATTAATAAAGTATGTATGTTTTATTTGTACACCAAAAAATTAAATTAAAAGAAGCGAAAATGGAAAGCAAAGCAATCAAAAAAGACTATGAACCGTTATGCACGTTTAATAAACAAGCGCAGTAAAGTAAAATCGTCCAATTGCAACGAGTAATAGTCGATGTGTTGGTAAATAATTTGTAGTCTTTGTTGATTATTACGGTTGCATCTTTTGTGGAGCATTTATAAGACTATTGAAATCTGTAATAGAAAAAAAGGAAGCTTTAGTAATAATTGGTTTTTGTCACGCGTAAAAATAATCCTCAATAGGTTTATTTTGGAATTCTTGAAACCTGTGAAATAGAAAAAAAGAATAATTAGAATATAATATATTTAGGGGTTTGGTTTGTAGTGATTTAATTTTAGTGTATTTTGTATTTTGAATTTTATATTTCTTTTTCTAGTTTTTTATTGGAATCCCTTAAAAGGAAATAAATGGAGATGGTGTGCTTATTAAAACTGCTTCCTTTTAGAGGATTTTGGCTCTCATAGTATGTATTTAGTATATAGGATTTTATTTACTTCATAATATTAGTCTCTTTTTTTCTGCTGTACCAGCGGAGGTTTTTATAAGAGTGTATTTTATTTCTTTGAATTTATGCTTTTTTCCTATAGTTTTTTTTGAATTTCCTTTTGTAGATAATCTCAATATAGTTATTTTCATGCAGTTCGATTTTGAATCTTTGATACGGCGTATGTATATCTTTTTTCATAGGTATTAGGCAGGAGTTATAAACCCTTGTAATTTCGGCCCATTCCATATTGAGGTATATATTTTCTTATCTTTTATTTTTTCGTTGAATAAAATTGATAGATCTAGCTGCTGGTCTGTCCTGGCTCGTACTCTAAACGCCTGTGAAAGGAAAATGTTTGGAATTATTAAGTTAGCTGGTAAAGCAAAATTTTAGTGTAAAATTAAATTTCAAAAACAGTGTTGTATTTCGATATTTTAGTTTTTGAGGAATATTTATGTTATTTCCTCATTCACTGTGAGTTAGATTTTTTTGTTGATCTGATACATTCAGCTCATTCTTACTGTTTATACTGTTTTTCACACAGAACGTAGTTCCGAAAAGTTTATTATTTCTCGTTCTATTACCTCATTCACTGTAAATTAGATTTTTTGTGGATGTGATACATTTTTATTGTTTATACTGTTTTTTACACAGAACGTAGTTCCGAAAAGTTTATTATTTCTTTTTCGGAAATTTTGAAACAAAGACAAAGTTTTTCTGTTTATGTTACCGCGGTATTTAGTTTTACACATAATAGGTTTGGTTTTTAGGAGAAATGTCAGGAGTACTTCGCGCCAGAGTTGTAAGGCGATGGTCCTAGGTTCTTTCGTGGTTTTAGTCCCTACATCGCCTCCTAGCAGCTAGCTTACCTGTTTTCCGTGGGAAAATAAAGTAGTGCAAACGAGCAAAAATCCCTGCGCTCCGGCAAGTTAGGGAGTTGTAATAACCTAGAGAAGAAAAAAACAGGAAAAAATGTAAATAAGCCTATTTGTTGTAATTAAAACGTATGAAAAATTTTATATCAGATAACTAGATAGCTATTAATAAAAATTCGTTTTTTTTGCCTTTCCACCGTACCACCAAAAACTACAATCACAACTTTCTCTTAATGTTTGGTTCATTTTGACATTCACTGTTTCACGTTGTGTTAATTTGCGCTTAGCCAGGGAAACAACAAATTTATGGCACTCAGTTTAGTTTTGAATAAGTTTTGGTATTACATATTGACTAATTTTTGGTATTATAGAAATAGAAAATTATTTCTTTAACACTTTTGAATCCCACTGTAATTTCCAGAAAATTCATATTTATTTAGATTAAGCGGTAGTAAAAACAATATCATTTTAGTCTGCTTGAGTAAATATTGTTACACCTTTTCTCTTGCCTTACAAGTTTTTGGGCGTAACGGTACGTTACGGTCCAGTAGTAGCACTGCTATGATTTGGCACTATCAGTTGATTTAGTTTTCACTGCGACAACATGTTAGTGTAATTAGGTTTTGTCTTTTTGTTTGTTTTATTACTTACATGGGATATCCGGTGTCCATTGGCCCACGGGTAGTAGTTGAGGATGTTTCTGGGAAGAACACGTAATAAAATTAACTCAAACAAACATTTTCATTCTTCGAAACTTACGGCGCCATCAAAAGAAAAATGGCAATGGAGAGGATATACTTATCTTCGTCCAAAAAAAGATGGCGTAGTTCCCTACGAAGATCGCTGACCGCTGTGTAGTCAATCAGGTATGTGATGTAAATCGACCGATATAAAAAGTAAATCCTCTTTGCAAATCGACTAATGTGTGATGGATTTCGAGCGATTTCATATTCCACTAATGTTTCATTTTCATATAATTACAACTCTGTAAAATCTTAAAATACAACTCAAAACTGTTTATACGTTATTTAATTACATATGTATGTACATTTGAAATTTATTGTAAATTCAAATAAAATTTGAATATTATTTTAATATTTTTGTAAATATTTATCCAACATCGCTTTTTTTGCCGCTGTTTCATTTATCCTTTTGGAAGAATGTAGCGGTGAAAGTAAAGAAAATTTACGACGAAGATGTCTAAGAGATAAATCAGATCCCTTAAGTTTGCCAGAGGAAATGTAAGTTATTAATAATTTAAGAAAAAGTAAGTACATTTGTATGTATGCAATGAATTTATTTTAACAGATTTATTGAACATTTTCGTCTGAACAAGGAAGGTTTTGTAACAATTTTAAACAAGATTGGAAGTAATTTAAACCAGTCGGCAATTCCAGCGGCAATTCAATTAGCAGCTATTTCGCAGAAGGTAGCTTCCAAAGATCTGTTGGAAATGACATAATGACTACAGTGTCTAAAAGTATTTCTATTTTACTTCGACTTTTAGAAAGGAAAATTTGTCCGGAACTGATAAATATAAACTCCACAGATGCAGAATTACGATTAAGTGAAAATTTCTTTTATGAAAAATATGGTATTCCTGGGGTTATAGGATGTATAGACGGGACTCACGTTCCATTAAAGGGTCCCAAGGGAGAAGATCACCTATTTTTTAATAGAAAAGGTTTTTATAGCATAAATGCTATGATTGTAAGTACATACACGTATTGCTATCAACGTAAAATAAAATACATTTTATGTATTTAAGATTTGCGATATAATATGCGTTGATGCAACTCGACCTGGTTTCAGCCATGATTCGATTATATTC
Source organism: Phasia obesa (assembly GCA_949628195.1). Lineage (NCBI taxonomy): Eukaryota > Metazoa > Arthropoda > Insecta > Diptera > Tachinidae > Phasia > Phasia obesa. The sequence continues at coordinate 117,765,594 of OX451215.1, read as the reverse complement.
AGTATGAGCACTGCTCGAATATTTTTTATGGAAAATTATCAAAACGGTGAACGTGGCTCGTGGCTGTTAGCTGATTCGGGATACCCCCTTACACCGTTTTTAATGACACCGTATAGAAACGCGACGAGTCTTTGCCGTCAAAGATTTAACAAAAGACATGCCTGGGCGATAAATGAGGTAGAAAGGACTATAGGGGTACTGAAAAGCCGCTTTAGATGTTTATCAAAAACACTTTGGTATTCTCCTCTAAAAGGAGAATATTTGCTGTGCTTTACACAATTTGTGTAACATTCTTAAAATTAGTAATGCAGTAGAAGTTACAGACAAACATACACATAATGAAATTGATGACCATAACGAACTGGATGAAGTAGATACCACAACAAGAAACGATGCAAATATCATACGTGATTGCTGAATTTTTAAGTTGGCGTTAAATTACAAACCTTATTTAAAAAAACATCCTTAAATAAAAGAGAATTTTTGTTTTAATAATTATGGATATTTCATTGACATTTCAAGAGGTCTAACTCTAATTGTTTTCTTTTTATTTCTAAATTTTTTTTTCAGGTCATTTTTCATACGTGGCTTTTTCCATTTCTTGATTATGTCTTTTCAACTCTGTTGTAATATTTTCAGTTAAATTTTTTATTGATTTATATACACGTCTTATGTTGGATCCAATTATGTCTAACTTCTCATCAGTTTTTTTTTTTTTGATATTTCTATTAAAGTTTTTAATGATTTAGAAAGTTTTTCTCCTTTCTTAATGTCAGTGTTAATATATTCTTTTAAATATTCTTTTAAGTCTTTATCTTTTGTCTTTAACTCTTTGACAGCTCTCTTAGAGGTGCTTGGGATATCACCTAAAAAATCATTGGAGTGTCTTTTTCCAAGCTAAACACGCTCATCATCAGAAAATACGTCCCCTCCAATTATTGCTTTTGATTTATTTATCCCCTCTACCAGGGAGTATAATCCACAGATTTGACCAATCAACTCTTTCTTTTTCGAAATATATATTTGATTATAAGGGCCTTCTCCCGTAGAAATAGTTTCTTTCTTGTTGGTTGAAATTTTTTTCTTAATACAAGTCTTCCAGTCACGCCATACCTAGTGTATATTTATGGAACATTTTTACATATGCATGTATGTTGCTGTATGCACTTTTATTATACTTGCATGTAACTTACTTTCTTCCAACTACTTGTATCAAGCTATTCAATTCTACGGTCAAGTCTTTCCATAAATTTTCCACATCTACTCTACCGCCTTTGGTAAATATCAGGATGGTTTTCCATAAACTGAATAATTGCATTTTCTTAAAGATTATTCTTATGCTTCCCCCTATTTTTAAATATTGGGTCTAATTATTGATTCCGTTCCGCGATTGCGGAAAGCATTTTTTTTGTGGAAGAAAAATTTTAAATTATTGGTTCCGTTGGTGCCATATTTTTCCGTTGTAGCGGTATCATCTCTACAGTGGCGGTATTGCCATATTATTGATTCCGCAATGTAGATATTTTTCCTTATTTTGCTTACGTTCAAATTTTGTAACGAAAAGCTGACGGAAAGAACAAAAATGTAAGAAAAATATAAAAGTTCTACCAAATAAATTTCTTTTAGTTTAATTTATTTGTTTTATATGTGAAAAATATTTTTGTAGGAATAAAAGAGAAAAATATACAAACAAATTGCAAATCGAAGCAATGGTTAATTTACTAAAAAAAAACCAGGACATTGCTTGTGGTTTTAGCCAACGCGCCCCTGCAGACGTGAAAAAATTCTGGGAAGATTTGGCAATGACACTAAATGGTTCCGGACCGCCCTTAAAAGATGCCGGTGGTTGGAGAAAGGTAAGTTCGTTTTTAGAAAAATTTCACTGCGAAGCAATAATTAATCTTCCATAAATTGTGTTATAGGTATGGACGGATTACAAATGCGGTGTAAAAAAAAATTATCAAAGAATAAACAGCTTTTAACTGGAACAGGAGGAGGTCCATATAGAGAAATTCCACTAACTGAAACAGAAGAATAAGTAAGCGCTCTCTTAAACTTAAATGCGGCGGTTCACGGAATGCCAAATATAAATAATTTCGGCATTTCAAGAAATCTGTTGACAAAAATGGATGCAGTTTCAAATCTTGCAGAAAGATTTGCCGGTTGAAGAAAATGCAACAATAGTGGAAACTGATTTGTCGGCTGAAAAAACCATAGTTACACAGGAAACTGGTCAAATAGAAATTAATGCAGAGTTCTTCCACGAATGTGAAATCGCAATCTTTAAAAAGAAACCGAAGAGAACTGCTTAAAGAGCAAATTAACATACAAAAAAAATAGCTTTGGACGTCGCAGCTTCCCTACAGTCTATAAGAGATCATAACAAAGAGCAATATAAAGTTATGAAGGATATTAAAAGAGCAATATATACAGTTAGTGATGAAAAAAAGAAACAGACAAAACTTCTTCAACAGCAGCTGGAAGAACAAAACAGACACAACGAAGCAATGGCGAAATTGTTAATGAAAAAATTGCTCTCAAGGAACAAATTTTAAAGCTTGAAATCGATAAATTAAACAAGCAGTTACAGTAAAATTACATATTTTAAACTGATGTGATACACTTTCTAAGAAAACGATAAGTGCATTTACTATACATGTTTACATATACCTGCACATAAAGTTCAATGTTATATAAGCATTCGAACTGTAATGAATTTTTAAGTTTTTTATTTATCTTTATCTTAACAACTAAATAAAATGAAATTGAAGTACAAATTAAAAATATTGAAGTATTTGATTTCTTATTTCGTTAGCTTCGCCAGTAGTATCATCTTCAATGGTACTGGTTGTTATTGTATCCTCTTCTTCAGATGGCATATCAAATTCTTCGTCCGTAATGTTATAATGAAGTCTAATGTTGTGAAGTGCACAGCAGAGATTAATGATTTTCGCTGCCTTTTCTGGATCATAATGTAGTCCTCGTTCATTGTTTAAGCATCTAAAAACAGATTTAAGCATTCCTATGGTTCTTTCTACTATAATTCTTCCTTTAGAATGTGCAGTATTGAACCTAATTTTTCTCGGAGAAGTAACCGGCGCTCTGAAGGGTGTTATCCCTTATCTCCTGAAAAAGTATTTAAAACGTATTAGCAGAAATTGGTTGCTAACAATTTTAAAATTTAGTTACCTAAAACGAGGGAATTTCTTCTGTTGCTATGTTTTGATTGTAGGAAATTTTTTGCAGGGTTCATTTCCTATATGTGGGAATCGTGGCAACTTCCAGGATATTGTGATGACACATATCTTATTTTCTGCTCATGATCACACATCTGTAACAAATATTCAAATATTAAAAAAATATATGCAGAACTACTTAAAAGTTTACTTACAATCATAACATTAATACTATAGTATCCTTTACGATTGAAAAAAGGTGCTTATCGTTATTAGGAGCAATAATTTTTACGTGGGTACCATCCACAGCCATTACCACATTTGGAATGCGACATTTTTCATAGAAAGCCATTTTCGCCCTTCTTTCCTCATCTGCATTCATCCATTTGCTGCACAACAAATTCTCTAAGTTGTTTAATACTTCAGCCAGCACTTTGCAAAATGTTGATTGCGCTATATTGACATTAAAATCCTTGCCAACACTAAGCTGATAGCTGCCTTCTGCAAAAAATCTTAAACAAGCCGAAAGTTTATCTTTTGGAGAAAGTGCTCCTTGCCGATCACTTCCTGAACTTGTTACTTCTAGCTCAGACAAAATATATTTAAACGCTGCCTTATTTAAACGAAAATTTTTTATAAAGCTGTAAATTTAAACATTTATGTACTTACATATTTAAATTTCTTTATTTTACTTACTCCGTATCATTCATCTGCAACACATCTTCAGATTTATACCGCAAAACTCTTCTTTCAACTCGAATGTCTAAACAATCATCATCACTACTATCTTCAAAAAAGGCTATTGTATCCATATTTTTTCCGAGTTTGGTATTTTAATATATTTTACCTTTAAAAGTGAGTTTTTGTGTTCAAAATTGTAACTTATAATTTTAAATGTTTTTTTAACAACAGCTGTTCACAATATCAACTCAGATTTAATTAAAACAGGAATGTTAAATCAATTTTGCGGAAAGCTTATACCGCAGGAATGAATACTTGCAATGCGCGTATCGATCGATATTTCTTTCCGTTCAGTTTTCCCTTCTGTGCGAAACCAATAATTCCACCCATTTCCTACATTTTTCAGGTTTCTTTGAAGTATATTGATTCGATTTAAAAACGAATTCAAACTGACATTATCGAATTGAGTCACATAGCAAAATCGTCATTTTTTTATTGAAACAAAATGGAATATGAAATCGGCGCTTGTAAACACATCACACTGTTTGTCGATTTCAAAAAGTTTTAAAGACGAAAACGATTTTCATCACATACCTGAATATTGCCTTGGTCAACATTTTGTCCTGTAGAGAAAAGGAAAATTCAATGAAATCTTATTGCATAGTAATTCTACAAAGAAAAGATTTGTTTTGTTTACTGACCTTTATTCCAATGTTAACAACGGGTTGCTGCAATAATTAGAAATATAATTTTAGTATAGATGATACTTATTTTGTAATTAAAATTTTATTTTTTTAAATCATATTTAAGTATGAGTACTTACATTTCTATTGCAGCTTCTTGTTTTTTTTTACTATACGAACGAAAGTGGGTTGCCAAATCAACAAAAATAATTTAGTACTGAAACAGTGTTGCCGCAGCGTTTTTTTTGGTGGCGTATTTTTTTTTAGAAATACTGAAAATCCCATAAATTAATTGTAATTCTTGGAAAAATTTTCCCTCCCATCCTGGATCCACTGATGGATCCAAGGAATGGTGGGGTTTGTCGTGTGCACCTTGTGCATATTTTGTTTACGTGACGGTAAGGCAGTGCAGTCAGCTGGGAGGTTAGACAAAGATGACTAAATGTAGAATATAAACAAAAACAAATAAGTTGGGCCTAAGATGTTAGATTGCGGAAAAGTAGATTAGCGGGACGAATTTGTTTTTTGAAGGATTGATTTAGAAATTTTGGTGGCGTCATCGAGGCTTCTTGGGAAGCCAAATAAAAAATGTCGTTCCTTTTTAATTTTTGCTTTCCGGATGCGGATTTGATTAATGGCCAGGCGAGAAAATTTTTTCCCTGAATAACTAAAAGAGAAATGATCTAAGTTTGGAATATTTGTTAATAAAAAGTGAGAAGTTTATTAAACAAAGTTTTATTAAGAAAGATTGTTGTCGCTATACAAATATACAAAGAAAGAAATAAAGATTTAAGAATAAAATAACTAAACTAGCAATTTTTTTTTAAACAAAAAACTAAAGTTTAAAATTCTTAACTAACTGAAACGATAAGAAAACCAAACTTATAAGTAATGGTTGTAAAATAACAAGGGAAAAACCTTATTTGCTTTAAAGAAAGAAATGATTTTAATACTTAAAGAATATGAAAAGAAACAATCTCATAGTAAAAGTTATAAACAAAGACGCAAAAGTCAATAAAATAAAGGATTACAAAATAAAATTATAAATTACGATACTGTATATAAAAGAAAAAGCATCTGCCACTCCATCACCATTACATCCACCGAGTGACCGCCATCTTAGCTACTGTCAGCATCGCCCTTTTGCGGCGATGCCAGGTATTCGCCCTTAGACATCGGAGCTGAACGACAGACGACCATACAAACTATAAATATATTTTATATATTTATCTTTACCCCAAATTCAATTATTAGGGAAAACCTATACCCAAAAATCAATTTAGAAAACTCCACTCCTCGAGAAGTCATTCCTAAGTGCGCGTATGATAGGGTGAACTCAGCCTAGGTTTTCGTTTCGCGTGAATTGTGTTGATATCGTCGTAGGGTTTTCCTTACCTTAGAAAAAAAAAAGTGAAATAAATATATATATATATATATATATATATATATATATATATATATATATATATATATATATATATATATATTCGACCGACCTGCCCTTATTTCTATGAAGATAGGAGAATAGGGTCCAAAAAGTTTCCATTTTATGCCACAATGCTCTATGTATAATTTGGGCTCGATCCGACGACTCTTAGTGGACCCAAAATTGAGTTGAATAATAAGACAAGGTTTTATTATAAGAAATTAGGAACTCTATTCTGCATTTTTGGAAAAAAAAAAACTCAATTTTGATAACAATTCACGAAATTACCTTTTCACTAAGCTATTACTCAGAAAAATCAGATAAAAATAATAAAGTTACAATATCTTAAACATTAACAAAAGATGTTTTTTAAACGATGGATATTTTTTGCGATAAGCTTCAACAACTTGCAATAAGAATTGCTTTTCGTCTTCTTTGTTGGTCAATATCCGATTATAGTCCTTCATGAACTTCACTCCTCTTTCAGCGGTGTCATTAACGACGGCTAAATTTTTGCAGAAAACGCGGCCTTTTTTAAAACTCTTGTTGGTTTTTCATGTTGATGTTTCAAATTCCAAAAACTCCGGCGACAATCCGAACCGCACAAAGAAATTGTTAGTCTTGTTTGAAATGGTGTAGCTCAAGCCCGATTTTGATCCACTTTAATAATAGGCTCATCGTATACAAGGCGCTCAACCATTTTTCTTTTCTGTTCAAGAGAAACATTCGAGTCAAAGAAAGCCAAAGCCATTGGTTCTGCTGATAAATACCACATGTGGTTACTCATCTTCTTCAATATGGCAGCAGAAACGGGAGCATCAATTTGAGCGTATTCAATGGAATCTCGTATGAAATTGATTGGATTTGTACAACTAATGTAGATTCGAGCCAAGAAAATGCACACGTCGCGCAATCCACTCAGTTCTCTGGCCGTCAATGTGAAATGGTTGCGGAAAAGGAAAATTTTGAGTGAATAAATGCCTTTTGCCATCCATCGCGCGTTGCTGGTATCGCCAGGAGAACGGAAGCGAACACAATGTGTTTCACCCAAGAAAAAAGCAACCAGTTGGAGAAACTTTCTATAATTAATACGAGGGTGACGTTCTTTCACCTGCTGATTGCAGTAATTTTTGATGGCGGCCTGTTCCCCGGGGGGAATTTTTGCACCAACGATTTCGTCCTCGACACCATTCTGGAATGCAGTCTGGTCAAGACTCTTCCAGACTTTCGCCAATCTCTTTAACAATTACTGCGTAATTCGATTCGAAAAAAAATGTACGAGTTCGAACTATTCGTACTGTGTATTACGATTTTCGAATAATTTGTGACGAAAGTGCGGAAGATTTTTTGCTCTAACGAAAAATAAAAATCCCTGTCTAAAGAACAACTCTGTATTACGAAAAACAAAAATCCCTTTCGAAAGGTCAACTCTGTAGTACGAAAACAAGCAAAAAGCGTTATGAAATTGTTCGAAAGCTATTTTGTTAGTGACAAATTGAGACAAATTGAGTAATAATGTAAGAATTTAAACGTTTCAAGATAAATCAAAGTGTACAATGCATAAATTATACTTCAATGTTGGTTTTAATACAATTATTTTAATGTTTAATGTAAATTTAATTTTATTTGAACTATTTTTTATTAATAAATTAATAATTCTTCAGAGTAAAGTTCTTTATTATGCATTACATTCTATTAGTATCTATTTTTTTTTATTTCTTTATAATAAAGAACTTAAGCCTAAATAATTGTTATTAAAGAAATATTCAGAATTCTTCAGTATTCATTTCTTCAGTATGAAGAAATGGTTCAATTCATGTCTAAGCATTCAGAATTAGCAATATATTAAATAATATCAGGCAGAAATTGTAGTGACTAGCACCGGATCTTTTTAATTCACTTTCTATGCTAGTAAGAATATACGTATTTGCATCCTGACTGTGTGAAGTTTTTCACAAAACTAAATGATACATTTTGTTAATATAATTTAGAATATAATATTTGTTCATGACATTTGATTGGACCCTTACTACTTTGCTTTGAACTCTTTCTGGAATTGAATTTAATTAATTAATGATTTTAATCCACAACGAAACACAATTCATTATTACAATAAAAAATAATTAGGAAAGTATAATATTTGAACTTTATTTCCGTACCTAAAGGGTAAAATCGTAACCCTATTGTTTTCGCTATAAAAAAGTAAAACTAGAAATTAAAGGGTGTTCCGATTTAAGTTTAGAACCATAATATGAAGACGCTTAAATTTTTCACAAAAGGTGTATATATAGTAGCAAATACTAAAACTTATAGGGTGGTCCGATAGAAAGGAGTTATTCACGAATATTTGCTTACTTCTTGAACTGTAGGAAGAATACACTAAAAATATGCAAGCAGTAATTAAAACTTAGTTCGTTATATAAAAAGGTATAAAACATAAACCTAAAAATTAAAGGGTGTTCCGATAGTGGTGTGATTTGCATGTATAAGGCCTAAGTTTTGAACCATAATAGGTAGACGCTTGAAATTTTCACAGAAGATGTATAAGTGTGGCCACTATAGCAACAAATACTAAAACTTATAGGGTGTTCCGAAATTGACGTGTTATATAATTTTATGTCTTTATTTCTTGAGCTATAGGAGGCAACCACTTAAAATTTGCAGATAGTAATTATAAAGTATACAATATTAAACCTAAAAATTAAAGGGTGTTTCGATAGTGAAGTAATTTGCATGTATATGGCCTAAGTTTTGAACGATAATAGGTAGACTCTTGAAGTTTTTACAGGAGGTGTATTACTATGGCCACTATAACAAATAGTAAAATTAAAGTGTGTGCCGGCAGTGACGTGATTTGTATAACCATTGACTAATTTTTTAACCATAATAGATAGACTCTTGAAATTTTCACAAATGGTGTATTATTATGACCCCTATAAAAACAATAAAAATTTAAAGGGTTTTCCGACAGTGACGTGTTTTGTATGTGTAATAGGTAGACTCTTAATATATTCATAGAAAGGGAATTGCCATGGCCACTATATCAAATAACAAAATTAAAAGGTGTTCCGACAGAGACATGATTTGTACGTAAATAGCCTTATTTTTTAAACCGTATTAAGTAGATTCTTGAAATGTTTACAGGGTGTTCCATCAGTGACATGTTTTTCACGTATTATACCTTATTTCTTGAACTGCAATAGGTAGGCGCATGTATATTTTTATAGATAGTGTATTACCATTGCCACTATAACAACAATTACTAAAATTTAAAGGGTGTTCCAACAGTGATGCAACCTTCGCGATTATGACTTTAATTGTAAAATTAAAGGGTGACTCATAAGACATGAAAAAATTAACAACTTGAATTTTTTAAGTTGTACTAAACATAGTACGGAACCCTACGTGTATGAGTCTAACTCGCACTTGACTGATTTATTCTTTTTTTATAGTAATAAAATCCCCCGAGGGATATTAACTGTCTGTGCTGTATTGCAAAAGCTTTGACGAAGTGCTCTCGGGGCATATGGAGAGAAGACAAAACTCTCTTAGGACGGTTTCGCAGGACAGCTGCTTTCGATGCACAGTTCTGCTGGCACCGGCGGTTGCTGCCTTGTGAAGCTAGTTCTATAAAAAATCCCCAACTCCACGGTGGAACTGCATTCGCCAGGGATGCATGGTCAAGGGGTTGCTCTTAGTATGCGAACTCTGGATACCGGTCGACCTCCAGTTTCAATATAGACTTACCCGCGCATAAGGGGCTCTGTGCGGGTGGACCCTATAAATCCCTATCATTCGTGGGAATCAAAATTGAAAAAAAAAAAAAAAATAATAAAAACAAAAATAAAAAACACGACCGAGGGGATCCGAAAGGGACAAGCCTGGAAGCCTTGCAAGATGCTGAAGGGCTGGTCTCTCAGGAAACTCCGGTCTTAACTGGCCTACGGGGGACCTCAGAAGAGATAGACAAGAACGCCCCGCAAGGAGGGGACAGGTTAATCTTTGAAGAGTCTCCTATGGCGTCCAACCGGTATATTCCGATAGGGATGAACAATGAAGCCTCTTTAAAGGTAGAGAGGTTAATCTCTTTAGGAGTTCCGGTTGTCACTGGCCAATGGAGGTTATCGGAAGAAATTGACAAAGAAACCCTGTAAGGGGTGGGCGGGTCAGTTTGCGAAGGTACTCCTATGGCTATGGAGGTGAATGCGGATGAGCCGGACGCACCTGACCCTATGGGTACAGCTAAATCCTTATCGGAAGCAAGCACCTCTATATGCCAACTTAATCTTAATCACAGTAGGGCAGCATCAGCTTTGTTGAGCTGATAAGCTGGATATAGCGTTGTTACAGAAACCCTGGATTATGCACAACAAGATCAGGGGCCTGTCTCAACAGACCGCCAATCTGTACTACCCACAAACTGATGGTAAATTGAGGTCATGTATCCTGGTGCGGCATGGAGTACAAGTAGTACCTATGTAACATCTCTGCTCGCCGGATTTTACAGTGGTAATGGTCGGCAGTGGTTCGGGATCATTTCTCATTGCGTCAGCATATCTTCCCTATGAGACGCCAGGTCCACATCCTTCACAGGAGGTGGAAAATTTGGTTAGTTTCTGCAGGAAGAGAGGCATGGCGTTGGTCATTGGCTGGGATGATAACTCGCACAATACGGTGTGGGGAAGCACAGCTGACAACTACAGAGGACAACAACTGTTGGAATTTGTAGAAAGATGAGATTTGCTGGTGCTGAACAGGGGGGTAGAGCCCACTTTTGTTGATTCACGAAGGGCAGAGGTGATCGATATCACCCTGTGTTCCGTTAATATGCTACATAGGATTAAGAACTGGAAGGTCACGGACAGATTAACCATGTCTGACCATAAAGCTATCCAGTTCGAGATTCTGTACGGCAAAAAGCCCGCAGACGTATAAGAATACCGAAGAATACTGATCATACCAGTTATGAGAAGTATCTTTCGGAACATATGCGAAGTGCTCCTTTCCGGGCACCTCGTAATACTGCCGAAATCGAGCGAACTGTGGAGCTTCTAAATTCCACAGTGAATCTGGCTTTCGAACATTCTTGTCCCTTGACAGTAGTGGATGAGAGGGATCCGATACCTTGGTGGAATGGAGAACTTGAATCCATGGAAAAGGATACAAGAAAGGCCTTTAATCGATACATGAGCGAAAGAGACCCAAGCTCATGGGACGATTACAAGAAAAAGAGCTGAAAAAATAAACGATATGTCTCCGGAAACGGAGTACGTGGAGTGAATTCTGCTCTAATATAAGGGATACATCTGAAGTATACCGAATACAGAAGATAGTATTAAATGACCCTGTCTCCAAAATTGGACTTATTCGCAAAAGTGATGGTCAGATGACGGAGACTGTGGGTGAGACATTGCAGTCGCTTAAGGAGGTTCATTTTCCTGGAAGCTTCAGGTCTAATGAGACATGGACTCCCGTTATTAGGGGGCAAGTGAGAGAAAAAGGGCTAAAGCTGTAAGGATAATTACTCTAAATGGTGTAAGAAGTTCAATACTATAGTGCAATACTGGAATGGATGGAATTTTCCCTGCTCTATTACAGTGGGGTGTTAACACCTGCTTGAGTGGATTAGGGAAATTTTCCTAGCCTGTCTAGCGACGGGATATATCCCGGTGGGTTGGATGGAAACAAATGTGGTTTTTCTTCCCAAACCGGGTAAAAGGGACTATACGGAAGCTAAGTTCTTCAGGCAAGTAAGCCTTAATCTTTTCTGTTAAAGACAATGGTCAGTGGTCAGCCAACACCGACTTTCTGCAGAACCATACGCTGACGGATAGACCCTTGAGTAGATACCAACATGCATACAGGGCAGGTAGGTCTACTGACACCGCTCTGCATGAACTCGTCAGCGTGGCGGAAAGAGAAATTTTCAATGGCGACGCTGCTTTGTCCGTTTTTATGAATATTGAAGGTGCCTTTGATGAAATCTCTTTCTCTAAGTTGAGAGGTGCTCTTAACGAGCGTGGGGTTGAGGCCATTAATGTAAAATGGATCAACACTTATGCTAAGGTCTAGAGCTATGAATCTCAAAAATGGGAGTTCTAGGACCCGGGGAAGGGTAGTCAGGGGCTGCCCACAGGGAGGAGTTTTATCACCTCTTTTGTGGAACATTACTGTCGATGGCCTTCTTTGGAAACTGGACTCAATGGGCATCCATATAGTTGCGTATGGCGACGAGCTGGCACTTATGGTTGGTGGAAAGTTCATTGATACCATCCAAGGATGTATGTGACAGGCTCTCATAATAGCCGAGGCATGGTGTAGAGAACAAGGGCTAACCATAAATGCCAGCAAATCAGATGCTATGCTCTTCACTCGCAAGAGGAAGGGCATAGAGGTTGGATCCTTAATGCTTTTCGGGTCGGAAATCAGTTTGTCAAGGAAGGTGAATTATCTAGGCGTTATTCTGGATAAGGAACTTACCTGGAATGAACATATTGAGATGAAGACACGGAAGGCAAAAAGGATCATGCATCAGTGTAAACGAGTTTGTGGACGTAAGTGGGGAGTCTCGCCAAAGGCTGCATACTGGATTTACACAATGATGGTGCGACCCATTATAACTTATGCTGCAGTGGTTTGGTGGCCTAAAGCATCTCAGACAACAATAAAGCGTAAGTTGGATGGGGTTCAAAAAATTGCTTGTATGAGCATATGTGGCGCAATGCGCACTGCTCCAACACAGGCAATTGAGGCAATGCTGGGATTGCTCCGCTGGACTTATTTATTAGATTTGCGTATGAAGAGTGATGACATTTGGCATCGCTTTGGGCGGAACATCGGTCATAATAGAATCCTCAAATGCCGATGGAAAGCAAAGGTAGTCGAAAGACTGCATCGGACACCAATTGCGGACGGCGTTATACACAATGAGTGTATGGAGAATGACATCAGCATTTTCACTGATGGTTCTCTTATGGACGGTAGAGCAGGAGCAGGTATACACTCAGTTGAGCTAAACTTGTCCTGTAGTCTCCGTTTGGGGCAGTACGCCTCCGTTTACCAGGCAGAATTGCTTGGGCTGCTACATGTGTTGGATCACCTGCTGGAATGTCGGGTGCAGGGAAGAAAGGTTCTCATTGCACTTGACAGCCAATCGGTTATAAAACGCATGAAGCAGGTGAACGTTTACTCAAACTAGTGCTGGAATGTCTTTTAAAGCTTAACAGATGTTCCTCGGTTAACGAGGTAACATTGATGTGGGTTAAAGGACACATTGGCACTGCTGGGAATGAAGCAGCAGATCAACTAGCAAAAAGGGGATCTGGTGAGAATTTCTGTGGACCAGAACCCAGAGTATCACTGGGTAATGGTCTAATATGAACAAAAGTCCTACAATGGATAAACTCACTAAACCTGAAAAGGTGGAGGAAGGCTACTACATGTAGACAGGCTCGAATGGTGCTCAAAGAGCCCCTTGGCAGGAGAGCCAGCAAGGTTCTTAGATACAATAGAAGTACCTTAAGCTGGATAACTGCGTTAGTGAGAGGTTATGGAAACTTCAAGTATCATCTAGCCAAGATGAAAACCGAAGATGATACTTGAAACTATGCCTGGAAGACGCTTACACGGTAGCGCACATTGTGTGTGAATATCAAGCACTGGCTAGCGTAAGACTTAGGACCACGGGCAGAAACTTGTTAAATGTGGATGCCATGGGGGAACTAAGCCTTAGACAAATGCTAGCAATCACTAAAGACACCGTGATGAGAAAGAATGCCGATAATTCCCAGTCGACACTCTGAAATCACTAGAGTCTAGATTAAAGGCTGGTTGTAGCACGAGACTCAATGATAATAAGATTGCCGCAAGTTATGTCGGTTGTTTATAGTTATTGAGGACGGAAGGGGGTCGAAAAGGGACCCATTTAGTAGTGGTCTGCTTCGTTATTCCCCCTACATTAATAATATAGTAATAAAAAACCTTTAAAATTAAATTTAAATGAACATTGATATATTTTAATATGAAGGCTTAGATTTTGTTTTTTTTTTGCGGTAAGTAGGGGAATGTCAAATTTGGTACTGATCAGAGATTGTAATGATTATGAGTTTTATTTTAAAAATTGGGTTTTAATGATTATTTCTTGATATCTATTTTCTACTCAAAGAATAAAAATTATTCTCTGAGCTTTATTTAATGCTTAGAACATAAGGATTATGTATTAAGTTTTATTTTCTGCTTTGGGAATAAAAATTATTCTCCGAGTTTTATTTTCTGCTCAGAGAATAAAAATTATTGTCTGAGTTTTATTCTTTGCTCGCCATTTAATGATTGATGTTTAAGTTTTATTTTCTGATTGAAGAATAAAAATTACTTTCTGAGTTTTATATTTCACTTAGAAAATAATGATTATTTTCCAAGTTTTATATTTCGCTTAGAAAATAAAAATTATTTCGTGAGTTTTATTTTTTACTTAAAAATAAAAATTATTTCTTTCTTTTGTTAATTTGGACATATGTAAGTATATAAATAGTACTTTTTGGAACTTTTTTACTGAAACACATATCTCACTGAAACCCTATCTCAAATAACGATACTAATATTATTTCTATGTGTTTCAGTAAAAAAGTTCCAAAAAAGTACCAAAGTACACGTTTTATCCCCCAAATATTGAAATGAAGAAAAATTACCAAACACTAGTTTGATACTTTTACTATATCAAAAGAATGCCAACTAAACTAATTTCTATGTTTTTTAGTTAAAAAGTTTCAAAAAGTACTATTTATATACTTACATATGTCCAAATTAACAAAAGCATTAATTTTTATTTTTAAGTAAAATTTAAAACTGAAGAAATAATTTTTATTTTCTAAGCGAAATATAAAACTTGAAAAATAATCCTTATTTTCTAAGTGAAATATAAAACTCAGAAAGTAATTTTTATTCTTCAATCAGAAAACAAAACTTAAACATCAATCATTAAATGGCGAGCAAAGAATAAAACTCAGACAATAATTTTTATTCTCTGAGCAGAAAATAAAACTCGGAGAATAATTTTTATTTTCCAAGCGAAAAATAAAACTCAACAAGTAATCATTGATGTCAGAGGAAAAAATAGAACTCGAAAAATAATTTTTATTTTTGATTTTTTTCAATAAAACTTAAAAAATAAAAATCATTGGCGGAACGGACAGTCCCCTTAAAGACGATTGCAATGGTGTACTCCTTGTACATGTAGCATATCCCTAACATAATGATTTTTTTCTTTTAAAATGTGATGGATAATCATTATTTGCGATCCCTGGTACTGATTATGGGACATCCAAAATCTTCAAATTACGATGTCATGGTGAAGTCTAATTACTTCAAGTGGGAGGGATAGCTCTTGGCAAAACACGAGCCAGGACTCTATGTATGTGGGCAAAGAAGACGGCCAGCCCTAGCCAGAACGTAATGCTAGCATACCAGTGCAGCCGACAATGTGGCAACTGTAATGTTTTTAATTTTTTTTTATTAGCAATTTTCGTTTCTTTGAACAGCAGTCGCTACATATCTTCAATATTTTTTAACTAACAATACTTACTCATATTTTAAGTCTAAAATAAAAAAATATAGTTTAAGGTCCATCCAGTGCTATACAAAAATAATGTTTGTTTCACGGTTTTTGCAATCATTTGCGGGTAATCCCTCTGATGTACGGCCAAGAAAATCAGTATCTCTTCTTTTTAGTCGAATATAACTAGGTTCACTTAGTATGTTACGTGCCAAAGGGTTCAGATGAGTTTCAAGCTTCTTTAGATACGTCACTGTAGGTTTCGCTATTTCTGCTTTGACTGATGGCATGTTTAGGTCGTTGTGGATATTAGAGTTTTTGATATAGCAGGGAGCAACTGTAATCATACGTAGAATCTTATTTTGGCGCCTTTGAATTTTTCCACATTGCTAGCTGAGGCAGTGTCTCATAATTGAATGCCATAACACCAAATTGGTTTGAGGATCGGCTTGTACAGTAGAAGTTTACAATCTAAGCTCAGGGTGGACTTTCTGCCAATAGGCCAATTTAGTTGTTCTGCTCTTAAAATTTATTTGTGTTAACTTGAAACCTAGTGGCTTTTCAAGTAAAGCGACGGTCAAGATGTATACTGCGTACACTGAAAGCTGCGGTATCATTTGGTTATTTAATAGGAGACCATGAGTCCCTACGCAATGTGAAAGTTATATTAGGCCTTCGTGGCATGTACGTCATATTTGTCAACATTTGATAAATCTGTGCATATCAACCCACTAACAGACATGACAAATTTTGAGGACCCACCATAATTACGAGGGCACTTTCATAATTCCACTTCTTGTTGTATTTTTATCGCAGTTACTTTGAAAACAAGACAGGTCCTTTAAATGTTTTCCATTACATAACTTATGTCGAGTTTTGAACCAGATGCGTCTATTAGTTTGTTTTTGAGAGACGTGAATCAACTGGTAGGATTGTGTTAGATAAGTGGCACTATCATAAAGAATTTCAAAATGATAAAACCACAAAAAACATAAATATTGATGAATCATCAGTTGCAAGTGCCCTTGCTATTACTTAGGATCAACAAAGACAGGTATTTCTTTTTTCGTTTTCACCAAAACTTTCAGTGAAAGAAAATATCACCAAACGCTCTGTTTTATCGCTCTCGTCACCTACTGCTTTTACTTTTGAGTTAAAACTTCTTCAGGAAAAGTTTATGTTCGGCTTTTTACTGCAAGATCTTGAGTTGCACAAAACTGGGATTGTGTGGCGCGAATCTTTAGCACAACTGCACTCCAAAGTTAAAAATATTTTAGCAATACCAGGTCTTGAAGTTGTAGTGTATAACACTTTTATACTATTGAATTTTTTAAAATGTTTGTTTTTATTTTGTATTTAATTATTCATTTTAATTGGTTTTAAATTTATTTAATATTGGTCCACTTTAATTTGATGTTAATTTTGTACATGCTGACCACTGATTAACAGTTAGTTTTGTATATTTGTGTAGTGTACCACACAAGTCGACCATGCATTTACAACGTATATAACCAATTAGTGATCAAATATCAATACTAGCACTTATTGTTCTACACATGTTGTAATGCAAATATTTGAGTGACTTACATAAAATTGAGTGCATTTCAAATATGGAAGATTGTGATTGGTCATGGATAAATATTAGTTTAATTATATGAATAGAATGTAATACCATGATAAGTTATAATAAGTTAGAAAGGTTAAGATTTATTTTCATAAGTAGTATATAAGAAACAAAATTTAAATAATAAATCAGACTTTAAATTAACAACTCATTCCGGCCATAACAAGCCTTTGTTTTAATTTAAAGTTTCAAGATTTCGGCAGTTCCTTTGAACGCCTATTGTTGAGCTGGAACCCTTTCAGCTGTTTAATATAAAGACAAGGGCTATAGCGAAGTTAAAATAAATAAATCAATTAACATTATTACATTTGTTTCTCAAGTTATTTTTTTAAGACGTTAGTTATGCAACGTTTGTTATTAGTACATTTAAATAAATAAATACATATTAATTTTTAGTACATTGAAAATGGGAAACAGAACAACAAACACTGTAACTCCTTTTTACTTAAGGCATTATTGTTAGGCTTAAGTAAAAAATTATTAAAATAAAAACACATTGTTAAAGTTGAGTTGAATTGAAAAAGACGCATTTTATTTGGTCCATGTCGTGTTTTTCTTAGCCGCAAATTTGCCAAACTTAAATATCACTACCCAAAAAACATTTCAATGGCATATAGGCAATAATTTGAAATTACTGAATTGCTCTATATTGCTGCCGGTGTGAAAAAAGCTCCTTATATGTTTGTAGTCGAACCGTATTATAATTAACATAATAACAATGTTTAAATATTAGAATCAAATTATTAAAACATAAAAATAACATTGGTATAATTTGACCATATTATAATGAAATTAGACTTTGTTATGAAATGAGTTAAATAAATACACTGAGAGGTGTTTATTTTTTAAAATACAATAATTTAATAATTTTAAAAAACTAAATACAAAACTTACATACGATCAAACTTATCATAACTAAAAGCGCAGAACAGAATTTTCTTTCTTCAAAGGTCTTTTTAATTACATATGTATACTAATCTGTGTGTTTGTTGGATCGTATTATGTTGTTTTCTGAAGCCGAATTGCTGGTTCGGATGGTCTTTCGCGCTAAGAATTGAACTCAGCTTAGTTATCAATATTTTCTCAAACAGCTTTGATATGTTTGATAAAAGGCGAATACATAGGGTTGTATGATTCTACTTTTGTATGGTCTTTTCCTGGTTTAGGAATCATAGTAACTAATCAAAGAGACCTTCCATTCAATCTAAATGATACACTTAGTTTCATTGCTGTACTTACAACATAACTGATTTAGTTTCCACTTACCTTATTTTTGCTATCATGCTGGTTACAATAAACAAAAAATATTTTCTTGGAGGGAAAAACTTTAACTATGATTTTTGGTGTTGCTTATTTCCAAAAGTGTAGCATATGCATTTCTTTATATTTTATTAGTGCGTTGTAAAATGATCCAATACCATTTTGCAAATACTACGATGCAAGACCATTTGCAAAAGATTGTGAATTGGGCTAATATGTTATTATAAACTGAGTTCATAGTGCTGGCAGCTATGCTCGTTAAACTTTTATAATGTTAGAATTTATACTTAACATTACATAATATTTAAAGTTCAGTAAGGCGATAAAGAAATTAAATTCAAAATTGCCCTTTCAGCCGATTAACCTCAACC
This sequence comes from Phasia obesa, assembly GCA_949628195.1. NCBI lineage: Eukaryota > Metazoa > Arthropoda > Insecta > Diptera > Tachinidae > Phasia > Phasia obesa. The sequence continues at coordinate 117,746,823 of OX451215.1, read as the reverse complement.
GGCTTGCTTCTCTGGTGGACAACATGATTTTGAATCATCACTATACTTAACATTACATAATATTTAAAGTTCAGTAAGGCGATAAAGAAATTAAATTCAAAATTGCCCTTTCAGCCGATTAACCTCAACCGGCTTGCTTCTCTGGTGGACAACATGATTTTGAATCATCACTAGAATAATCCTTATATCATTCACCCAATATTGTTTTAAATATGGAACCAACAAAATATGCACATGCATAAACTGTTTAAAAAAAATATGTAAAATACCTCAGTACTAATTGTTCGGAAATTATTTCTCTTAGAACGCCAGAAGACTGAGAGCTTTGCCTTTTTGATTTGGATAAAAAACTAAAATAAGCTGCCCAACATGCAACGGTAACCTGACGGCTTATTCAACAAAAAAGCAGGTTTAAAATTTTTTAATTTATGAGCGTTGAAATTTCAACATTTATGATAATTCTCATGATTGAGATTTCTAAAATTTTATTTTATTTCAAGTTCATAAATAAACAACAAAAAATGTTCTGCCTATGATCAATCATGAATAAGTGTAACTGTTTGTTTTTTTAGAATACATACAAAAAACGAAGAATGCCCGTATTATTCATATATGATAATTAATGAACTAGCTTATTCTCATTAATGCTCTTTAATATAAATGTTTGTATTTTTTTCATTTATGAACGTTTTCATTTATGAGATTTATAAAACACTTTGGTATTGGATACGCCGTCAGGTGCACATTACAAAATATGTGCATATAGGCTGACTTCCAAAACGTTGATTGGTTTGAACAAAATATAGTGTTTGCGTTACAAAACTTTGACAATTCTTGCAAACACGGCATCAGTTTTTAAGCTAATGCTTTGTTATAGTTGACGCGCAGTATTGCCAGAAATCTTCAAAATAGGGCCAAAAAAACTGCAAAACCTGGATAACATTTTTTAAATCGACAAAAAATCTGATAAATTTGAGGGTTTTACGAATTTATTTTAGCAAAATTATTACAAATCATGTAAAATATAAAAAGCAATAAATGTCATTTATTAATATTCAACAGAAAAACAAAAGTATGTTTAATCTTTATATATGTAAAGATTAAACATACTTAACATTATTTAAGACCACCACAAAAAATCAAAGAATTCAACGGCCGTCATATTTTTTTAAAAGACAACACTACCTGCGAAGCTTCTTGATTGTCTGCCTAAAACATCCAAAGTCTTTAGCGGGAATCGAAGCCGCAACTCTCAGACTGCTAGACTAGCATCGAGTGTCTCGATTGGAGTAATTAACAAATTTGTTTTATTTAATTTTAGAAAGCTTTTACTATATAAACTTTCTGCAATTGACATCTTATTTAGTTTTATTAAGACTAACTTCGCTAAAAACTTTTTCAGCGAAAGAAAAATGGACACACGACCAAAAAAAATTTCTCCTACTCACTAGGTTAAACAACGAAGCGAATTTCTGTATGAAGCGCAAAAAGAGGACAGTTTTGTAGGAAAATGTATTGCGGGAAATCAAGAAAGTTAATAATGCTTTTTCCTTCACGCGAGATGATATCACCAGAAAGTTTTTAAATTTCCAAGTAACATACAAACGCAATAAAAAAACGCAACAACACTTCCGGGGAAGCAGCCACAACTTGGGAGTTTTTCGAACTAATGGACGAAGTCTATGATTCCCGGTAAGACTTTCTGTCCCGGAATCAAATTAAGAATGCTCTCTTTACAAAGATTTAACAGATTCTCAAACGTAAAATATTTCTCCATAGTCGTCACCAGAGCCTGCTGAAAAAAAACGAAAAGTGAAGTGGAAACGTAAAAAAAAATAATTACGCAAAAAAAATTGAATCAAACAACAATTTTAAAATTTCTATCTTGTGCTGTGCCAAAAATGAATTAAAATAATTTAAGTTTATAATTCCTTTAAGTGCCTACCTTGTACCTAAAAATGAATTTACCTGTGAAGTAATTTAAGTTATTTATATTAGCTAATTACATTTATATAAAATAATAAAATTTAAATTTACTGTAGGTCTCCAGAAGTTCATTATATTAAAATCTTTATTCGTTATAATTTAAGATCTATATTCGAATTTCCTTCATTTATTTGTCTAGAATTCTTTCTTATATATATTTGTTCTTATTTGTTATTGATCAGTCGGAGGAGGGACGGCCGTACTTGTATGGGACAGTTTGTGTGCCAATAGAATTAACTTTGACCTTGGTTATATCGAGAACACTGCTGTAAGAATAAACAAGGCTGACGGCAGTGTAATGACCGCTATATCTGTATACTTGCGTCCGCAGGATATACTTTCGATTAACGATCTTGATCCCATCCTTGATCTGTCTTCTCGAGGACGTCTTATTGCTGGGGGAGACTTAAATGGTAAGCATACTTTTGGGGGGGTTGACTTTTGTAATCGTAGCCTTCTCTACGATTTCCTTTTGTCATGCCCAAATATGGACATTTATAAAACCGCTGGCCCGACACATATAGTCGGAACTTCTTCATATTATTTATATATTTGTATTACATCATCTGTTATTTTGCTGCCACCATCTTCTTAGTGGCCTTAGAACATTACCATTTGAGTCAGATCACCTTGCGGTGGAAATTCTTATTGAGAGTGGGGACTTCAGTATGTAACGGAACCTTTTTAGTTTTGGCCTTATGAATAGTGATCAGTTCAATAGAATTTTAGCACAGGAGCTTGCGGGATGCACACTTCCAATTGACCGCAACGTTTCTCGCCAGGAAATCGATACTTGCATTGAGACGAGGAACACTGCTTTCAAAAATGCAATGGAGGGATCAATACTTAGAATACCATCCGGTAATAAGGGGTTATTGAAGCTCCCGCCAAATATACTACACCTTATCTCAGAAAAGAAGAGGCTTAGGAGAATATTGTATAGAACCCCTGACCAGGGAAGATCCCTAATTTTTAAAGCAGATATTGAAAACTTGAACAATTTTATTCAGGGCGCTATTACCGAATTTGAAGATACTGGAAAAAATTATTTACAAAAAATTCATGTAAACAACAAAACATTTAATCAGGTAAAAAGAGCAGCGGGTATTTAGAAAAGAACCCTCGTTAGGGAATTGGTCGGCCCTGGGGGAATTTCTCATTCAGCTGATACTGACAAAGCTGAACTGTTAGCTGATCGTTTCTGCGACGTTCACAGAGAAGGTAGTGACTTGCGCACGGCTTTCTTTGAGGATACTGTAGTTCGAGAAGTCTCAACATTGTCTGGCCATGAGCCATCTTTGACCTTTGGACACAAAATCATGGCTGATGGTACTGGAAATGACGACTCTCACTCCGAAGAGTGTGAAATTTTAACACTAATCGATATTGGCAACGCTCTTAAAGTAAGAGCGAATATAAAATCCAGCGGCGGGGATAAAATACCCGTCTTTGTTTTAAAAAAGACAAATATGGAAACATGACGATATTTGGCAATTCTCATTAATCATTGCCTAAATATAGGATATTTTCCAGTAAGATGGAAAGAGGCTATAGTGGTCCCTATTCATAAAACTGGATCAGATCCTAAAGTGCCAGGGACCTATAGACCAATCGCCTTACTATCCGCATTTGGAAAGTTAATGGAATGGTTTTTGTTTTCCAAGATACGCTGCAAAATTGATGAAGGTGGTGTTCCAAAGGACTTCCAATTTGGTTTTCGAAGCGGTCATTCAACTTCCCATACCCTCATGATATTTGGGGACTTTGGCCGTTAGTCTAGACTTTGCAAAGGCTTTTGACACTGCATGGCAGGACGGAATTGTTTATAAAATGAAAGTCTTAGGATTCGATAGGACCACTTGTGAATCGATCTTTCAGAGTTAAGGTTGGTGATAATATTTCTGAAGTTAGGGCCAAAGCCGAGAGTGTACCACAAGGATCTTTACTTGGCCCCGTGCTGTACAATATATTTGTCACTGAAATACCCAAGCCACCCACTGGGGATATGTAGAGGCTTAGGATATGGGAGAGAAGGATTTTGTCGTCTTGTCTTGGTCTGTTCCCTAGAATGTGTCCTGACGGAATTTTTCGACGACCTTCTTGAAGGAGCATATATAGTGCTATTGATTTTGGGAGAATTGACGCTTTTTTTATTGGCAAATTTCTAGAGCGAGCATCATCCTTAGACATAGCATTGTGTCAGAATGTTTTCAGAGATCTAACGAGCTACAGACTATACGGGAATATAGATATTATTCTCCCATATATCTTTTACCAATGACGGATGGGGGCCTTCTATATAAGGATGACGACCTTTTATTTTATCATAGAAGGGTAAACAGTGTTATATCAAGGGTGTTTACTAAACATCCTTGATATTAACAATTTGCAGCTGTATTCATAATGAAAAGTTGTTCACTGTCTATGTACTCGACATATCCAGTGCATAACTAAAATACCGATTAAGCTTATGTACTCGATATGTTGTAGTTTATTCATAATACGTTTTCATCCGCTACCTAAAACAAAGTTTGCCAACTCTATTTTATAAAAATTATCTTTGTTTTTTGACATAGATATGAAAATAAATTATAAATTTTGTAACGAGTACGCATAATTTGAAAAGTTTGAATAGAAAAAAGGGTTCCAAAAGAGATCTGAACTGAGATCAAGATGATATTGTTTTTTATATAAAAAATTTAATTATTTTCAGAATGTGTTATAACAGTTAGTATTGGAGAGGGTGGAAATAATTGAAAACGAATCCAAAGAATCCATTTAACTTTTTTCAGCTTTTTAAATTAACTAAAAAATTATTTTGGCAGTTGTTGATCTGACAGAAGTAAACTAATAGTTATGCACCGCCTATGCAGTGTTTATTTAAAGATTAGAAAAAGTATAATGAATAATCAAATGTATAGACACTACACAACTTTTCATTATGAATTCGGCTGTTAGTGTACAACACAGAGCAGTAGAATTTAATTCAAATAGCTTTAAAATATTGAATATTTAACTTTGTTTTGTGTATTGTTTTATTTTTAGTTATTAATTGTAATCATTATTTAGTTTGTAATATTTTCATTTAGCTTGTAAGATCTATAAGAGCTTGTTCTGTTTTATATCCTTTTTTCAGACAATTTAAAAAATGTATTTAAAATATGTAATAAATGTATACGGCCTAGCTATAATTTAAACTAAACCAAATGTAATTAAGATTTAGATACGTACTCAGTACGCTAAGAAATATAGAATAAGAAATGTAGTTTAAGAAACAATGTAAAATGACTTTTTGGATTTAATAAATATTATTATTATTATTATTATTATTATTATTATTATTATTATTATTATTATTATTATTATGGATCAGTCTCATCTTGACTGTGAAATGAGTATTATCATTAATAAATATTTAAAATTAATTGTGTGTGTGTTTTTAGTTCAGAAGTAAGATAAAGAACTTTTTAAAGGACATAAGTGTGTGAAGCGAAAAAACATTAGAGTGTGGTGTCAGACAATTAAAAACAAATACATTCTATCATTAAATAAAGTGTGATGTTCGCCGACGCAGTTGCGTGGTTGTAAATATCGAGAATTGTTTGAGCAGATGCAGCTGTTTAAAAATAAAATTGTATTGTTGTTGAAATACACTGCCTAATTTGTTTTGGAATATATGGCGACGTGATGGCTGTAGGTTATGTTTATAATTTGTAAAAACCACCCATAAACAACTGAACGTGAAATAGTTGTTAATGAAAGAAAAAGAAGAACAATTTCCAAATAAAAACATCTGAACGGTAAATAGATGTGTGTTGTTTTTCTTAATCGCAGAAAAATATATTTGTACTTAAAAAGAACGTTGTCGCCAACAAACAAATTAAATGCATAAAATAGAAAAGTATCGTGAAATAAAATAATAATTAACATAATAACTTGAAGGTCGTAAATTATAGAACATTAAAGCTTTATAAATAATTTTCTTGCTACATAGTAAAATGTTGAGATTTCTGAATTAAAAGTAGTAGTAGTAGTAATAAGAACGAGTTAATACAACGGTTAATTGCTGATACAGGTTCCGACGAAATAGATTCAGCACTTCCAGAAACAAACATGCAAGGTCAAATAGACGAATTGCGCACCATGATGCAGGAGTTAATGACTACTTTCAATAGAAGTCTCGAAAATACATCTTCAAGTACTCGTGGAATTTTGCCACCAGAAGAAAACGTAACACCAACTAATGTATTAGATTCAGCGTTTCGTACGTCTTATTCAGTTAAAGAGATAGTAGAAATAATACCGGAGTTTAACCAGACTGATGATAAGTCTTTGAGCGCCGAACAGTTTGTAAGCCTAGTAAATACTCTTATGTCTGCTTATCGTTGGGAGGAAAACAGCTTAATATTGGCTGTCTACAGCAAACTGAAGGGATCGGCTAAGTTATGGCTGGATGGTTCACTTGATATGTATTCTGATTGGGAAGAGTTGGCAACAAAATTAATCGATGAATTTGGTGTCATACTAAATGAAGCAGAAATTGATAAAGAGATGATCTGCGCACAAAGAAAACAGAATAAGGAGATTATAGACTTCTGCTTTACAATATCTTCACTTGGACGCAAATTTCAGCTTAGTAATCAGGCAGTAACCAAATACACCCGAGACGGTTTAAAGCATCGTGAACTTCAATCCGCAACTGCAGCAATTCGATTTTCATTACCTGAAATGCGCGAAACCTTTTCCGAATATCTACGTAATGTCTCGTTGAAGAGCAGCGTGTCACCAGTTCATCCACCAAAAGGAGATCCAGCAGTAGTCAAAATAAAGTCTGAACAATTAGAGCAAATAAAAAAAGTGATTTGATTTTTTTAATCTTAATTTTTATCTTACCGGTTAAGAAGATAAAGGCATTTTTCTTAATAATAAAATTTTAAATATAACCCTATTCATAGGTAACAAAATTTATCATAAACAAATTACAAGAATAAACGTAATTTGTAACAAAAAAAACTTCTAAGAATATTTCATCAAACGCGTAAAAATCAGTGAATATTTTGTGCATCTTAATTCAAAGTATTTATTTTAAATAAATAAATTGTAAAGCTCAATTCAACTTGAACAAAAAAGAAAAGGTAAAAAGCTATTAAAAGACTCGTGGTCTGAAGACCATGTGGCCCTGTTTTATTCAGTGCCTAAAACCATTAGTGAAGTTACCTTTCACTCCAATTTCTAACCCCAAGCGAAGTAAATTTACAAGGAATAAGACATACAAGGAAAAAACCACAAAATTATTATAAGTTTTACTTTAGATCTTCTAATATATATTTTCTTTAAAAGGTGGATGAAACTATTTAAAAAATTAGGTCTAATTATTGGCAGTCTTTTATATACGGTGATGCAAATAAAACAATTTACTTCATCTTTTTTCTCAACGTTTCGTCCGCTTTTTTCCGACTTCTTCAGGAGAAATATTTATTGATGAATTTTATTACCCAAAATACAAATGTGATATTAATATTTAAGGTTTAACTTACTATCTGTTTTTTGGTTTACATTACTACTTAAATTATAAAAAGTTGGACATCACGACACACTTAAGTGTATAATTTAAATAATAATAATAAACGGAAAAATATATCACAGGTTAACTTAAACTAATATCACAGAACTGAAATTTTTTAAATGATTTCTATTGAGTATTGCAGTTTGGTGTTATCCTTGTATTCTTTGGTATGCTTTCGAGAGTACATCTTTTGTTCTCGTTTTTCTCTCTGTCTAGTATTTTTACACCTTCAAAATCTATAATATGGTTTCTTTTGCATGTTGATCTAAAGCTGTTGTCTCTTTTCCTTTATTAATGTCAGCTTTATGTTCTGATATTCTTGTCTCTATCATCCTTTTTGTTGTTCCAACGTACATATACTCTATGACACCCTTCATTCTCATTTTCTTGACAAGTTATTTCGTAAACTAATCAAATTTAATTTTAATATACGTTGATGGAAAGATTTCTTCTGTCACTGTTCACGTCTCTGTCACTGTTACGTCACACAAAAATAAAACCAGACATACAATACTTTTCTATCGCCTGGTGTTACTACTCCTATATTTACTATCTCTAACTGCGATCTTCTTTAACATTCATATGTAGAGAAAGTGTACCAACTCGCATTCGAAAAATATTTAACCAAAGTTATTGCCAAAAATGTTCACCAATTCAGTCGTTTGTATGCAGCAGTAAGAATTTTATAAACCTATAATTGTTTTAATATTACAGTATTAAGTCCGTGGTCCGTCCGTGCAAATAGTATTTTTATTCTGTATTAATAAGTAGCGTATTAATAAGTTAACTAAAAGCATGAATATGGATATAGAAAACTAAAATTCGTAAGAAAAATAAAAATAATTAAAAATATCCAGTGAGAGAATTTAGAATATAAGTTAATAAAATTCAAAGATTGCCCAGTAGTTCGGATATGCTACTTTAAGCTAAAAAAAATAAATCTTAAAAGACAAAACCACCAACGAATTTCGCTTTAGGTAACCATATTAATTTTTTTTTCAAAAAATTATCTATTTTTAAAAATTTGTATGTGTTCTGAATTTGTTTATTCTTAAATTTGGATAAATTAATTAATCACCTACATATATACTTAGATTAAGGCACATTAATAATCTAGATTTACAGTCTTGAAAAAGCAACGTATGCTGTGTGTTCGTAGAGGCCTTTACGTTATGCAGTAAACGTTCTCTTAAAAGTATCACTTTTTATGAATTGGTGAGTGAGATTTTTTTTTGCATTTGCATTACCTTTAACTAGAATTAAAAAAGCAGTAACATAAGCAAAGAAAACATGAATTTGATCATGTAAATTGTCGGCTTAAGTTATTGCTTCTTTTTGTTAGTTATTTAGAGTTAAGTTTGTAATTTATATTATATTTGGGATGTATCCTCGATAGCATAAGTATATTTCATTTGTATATACATTAGTACAAAATTTCTTGTAATATATGATACATTTCGAGGTACCCTACTTTTTTAAAGAAACAAAACACAGAAAATTCAAATTTAAGGGTAAATGTTTATTATCATTTGAAAGAACTTTCTTTGGCATTTATTTTTTGAAGATTATGTTTATCAAATGTTTGGCCGTTGCTACGTCGCAGATGGTTCATCCGCTGAGTCTAATTTTCGATGACTCGTTGGAGCATTTCTACTGGTAACTGGCGAATGACAGTGATGTTTCCTCCAAGGCCTGAATCGAATCGGGTTTGTCAGCATAAACTTTATACTTTACATATCCCCACAGGAAAAAGTCTAACGGTGTGATATCACACGATCTTGGTGCCAATTGACCGGTCCAAAACGTAAAATTATGTGATCACCGAAATATTCTCTCAATAAATCCATTGATTGATGCGATGTGTGGGAAGTGGCGCCGTCTTGCTGAAACCAAATGTCGCCGAGATCACGAGCTTCAATTTCAGGCATTAAATAGTCGGTTATCATGGCACGATAACGGTCGCCATTGACGGTTAAGTTCGCACCGGCATAATTTTTAATCTTCGTCCAAAATGCGGCAATTTTGTTTGTATACATACATTAAGCCAGAAATGGGCCTCTTCGATAAACAAAATTTGCCTCAAAAACATCGAATCTTCTTGAAACTCTTCAAGAGCCCATAGTGCGAAGCGATTCAGGCGTAAGTCTTTCCATTATGAAATGCAAAACAATTTTAACCAAAAATAACATGACAGCATGACACGACTCACACGTGATCTGTGAACAAAAGGTTATTGAAAAAAGTACCTCGAAATGGATCACACTTTGACCGTTTTTACACCTTGCAACAAACGCCGAGTTTTTTTCCTATTCTTTTTTAAAATTGCTTCGAAACCCTGTATTCTTTTACATTTGAATTTTTACAAAATATTTATTTTTGAAAGTTTTGTTTTTTACGCTTTTCTGTGTTATTAATAAATAAACAAAAAACTGTATTGTCAACTAAACGTATTTTATTATGATTAAGCGATTAAACATTCTTAATATAACATTAACACAAACACATTATAAATATTTAAAAATAAGTAATATATTGTTTTAAAATTAATTTTAATTTGTTTTGGAGTTACGGAGCCCTAAAGTTTCTATGTAAAGTTTTGTATATCTCAACTATTTAATGGAATGAGATAATATGAGTATCACTGGAATGGTAATTAAAAGTACTATCTAACTAAATTGACATTAATGAAAAATATTATAAAATGTCAAGCAAGCACAAAAAAAAGTTTTTTTTTAAAGGATTTTCTTGTTTATGTTCTGACAAAAAGAATGAAAATTAAAAAAAAAAAAATATTTGTTTGTTCACCTAAAATGTTTCCCAAAGGTAAAAAGTAACCCAATTGTTTTCGCTACAATGTCTGTCAGCGCCTTCTATCTCTGGAATCGTTATAGGTCGCTATAACAACAACTACTAAAACTTTTAGGGTGTTCCGAAAAAGACTCGGTTTTCACGTATATGTGTTTATTTCTTAATCAGTAAGACGAATAAATTTAAAATTTATATAAATAAATAGTGAGGGGAATTTGCATGTATACGGTCTAAATTTTGAACCATAATAGTTAGAGTCTTTAAATTTTTACAGGAGGTGAATTACTGTGTTAGGACAGGGACATATTTTTCACTTATATTGCCTTTTTTACCGCAATAGGTAGGTTCCTATTATTTTCATATAAAGCTATAACAATAATTACTAAAATATAATGAGTATTTCGATAGTGATGCAGTTTTCGTGAATATGACTGTTTTTTTAAACGCGAGTGTGTGAATATATGGAAAAATACATAAAATAAAAATAAAGGGTTTTGCGAGAGTGGCAAATATTTTCGAATAGTTGTAGCCTAATTTTTGAACCGGAACGGGTAGACACTTTACACCTACGCAAACTATGTACAAATTTGTCCCCTAGAACAAATATCAAAACCAAAAATCAAAGGCTGTTTCGATAATGAATCGATTTTACATATATAACCTTATATTGACACTTAAAATTTACACATATTATATTTAACAATATCTACAGTAACAACAAGAAACGAAAATAAATTTAATAATAATGGGGTGGTCCCTTAATGTCTCAAAGTTGCGGAATTTGCCTTTCTCTTCTTAACCTTGTAGGCAAACACTTGATATTTACACAGGATATTTAGTACTATGCTCTGTAGAAAAAATAATTTAAAATTAAAGCATGCCTCATAAGACGTAAAAAATTATAGACTTGAATTTTTAAAGCTGAACTGAACATAGTTCGAAACCATAATTGTGTGATTCTGACTCGCATTTGGCTGATTTCTACCCTAAAATAGTCGAGATTTACCATACTTTACATACAAATCTAATGGGGTCCGTAACTGCGAAACTACCGCCCAATTTGTTCTTGTGACATTTTTGTTTAAAATTAAATTTTTATATATACATATATATCTTAAATTGTAATTTGGAAATAAATTTTTTATACAAAACAAAAATACAACTTGTCGTTTTTTTCTGTAGTCAAAAAGTAGACAACACTTTAAAAAAATAAAATGAAAATAATCAAAAACAAAAAATAAAAAATGCCTCGTCAGGCTTTGTCATGCAACTTTTTCAACCCCGCTTGCCTCCCAACCCCTCTTACTAACAAGAAAAAAGTTGCATGAAAAAGTTGCGGACTTTATTGCAAGGTGTAAAAGTGGTCTTTATAAGTTTTTTTGCTGAGATTTTTTTAATGGAAAGCATAATCTAAATATGATGTGATGAAAAAAAATATTAACTGAAATGTTGCTGTAAATCATTTAAGTTTTTTACGGATGTGATGTGAAAAAAGGGTAGTTAGTATCTTTTTGGGGTTTAGCAAAACAATTAAAGCTAAAACAACATCAAGGGTGACTTTTCACGTTGGTTAAAGTTTGGTCGCATTTTCTTGTAGTGTAGGGAGTCTATAATTTATTATGTTTAAAAAGTAAAATGTGTATGTGATATAAAGGATTGAAAAAGGAATACGAACTCCCTCACCAGACTGAAAGCTAGCAGCACAAAGGCTCCGAAACTCGTTTCTTTACGGATCCAACCAACTGTAATAATATTAACATATTAATTTTTTATTAACAACAATCACATATAAACAACATCGCTTAGGTCATATGACTTATTAGGGTAAGGTGGTTAAATTACATGAGCCATGTAAAATACTGACACTTGTTGTACATTACATAATAGGCCCCCAACGTGGGGCCCATAGGATTTCTCATCTTGTTGGTCCCTATTTTTCTAGCTATTTAAAAGTAGTATATTCAATTTTGTTTGAGTATAAAGTGAAAGATGCATGGAGGTTATCCATCAAATACTCTTTTAAAATTTTCCGGATTTTCATCTGATAAATATGGCTCGAGAATGACGACTGAAAATTCCCTTAAGGATCTTTAGATGGTTTTTTATTTTGTTTTACTTTTCCACATCAATTTGCTTGCAAAGATTATATAGTGTTTAAAAATATTTAATTAAAATTAGCCAAATGAGTGCAAAGTTAAATAAATTTTAAAGTTCGCATTTTGATATGTCTTCATTAGCGAGTAAAAAAAAAGAAGATAAATCCGTGTTTTTTGGTTTTTCTTGTTTTGTACACAAATAAATCTGTTTTCAAGCAAACTTAATATGTCATTTTAAAAAGCTCAATACTGCGAATAAATTTTCTACTCTTTTTTCTATTCACTACATATACGTAAAAAACTTCTTTTTATTATATAACTTAAAATAATTTTATAGAGTGAAAAAATTTATAATTTAAAAATATAGATTGGATATAATTAAATATATATTTTTCTTGGTGTTATATATACGCTACTTATTAATTTTAATTTAATATATATATTCTTCCGTTATTCGTGTTTATTACATGAATAAATTATTATTCATTCATCCCACTATTCGGGATGAGCTTCCAAGTATTTCTAATACTGCTAGTAATTCTACATTAACTCGCATCGTATGCAAAGAATTGTAGAGGCGCTTCTAGCTCCCTACGTTATTGTTTCATTATTTATGTTTCCTCAAGCAGATATCTTCTATTGCAGTAGATTTTATATTTAAAATTAACGGCCTTGTGGTGAATAGTCAGGACTGGTAATTTCGGTTGCCATACAATTTTTTTTT